>OW679201.1:115840604-115903383 GCA_940337035.1 Agriotes lineatus | reverse complement strand
GTAAGTCTAAATAGATAGATGGTTGTCGTTGATTGTTCGACGAGCATTCAAATCATACACACATGTCATCCTTGTCAAAATCCTGCTTGTCCAACACGCTGATAACTTTTTTTAAATAAAATTACAATTAAAAGGTCGTACCAGTCGTTAACAATAAAGTTGACTTATAGTTCAGCCGCTGGTTCTAGACCAGCGGCCACGCCGACCACTAAAATCTAGTTCTGACTCCACTACAGTTCCCCCAATCTGGCTTTGGCAGCCGTGAAATCTTAACGCGTAAACATTCTCGAAGAAAAGAGATCCAGTTGACAACGTCAAATTATTTTCTTTCAACTGAACAATTGTGATTTTAATGATATTTTAAAATTCGTATTCTTCCACCTGAGAGTGTTTTCTAAGTTCACATAGCGTACTTTCGATTTTTTTCTTTCGTCGAGAGGAAGTGTACAAATCGCTGAGTTATACCTGTTGCCCGAATTCTTCTCTCGTATAAACCTTTATTGAATAATATCAAAATGCCTTCTTCTTCTACCACTTTTCCTCCTATCTTCAACATGCATTGTGTTATTTGATGCCCTCCAAGACATTTCCTATTTTTCACATGTGTCCAAGGCCAACGTAGAACGCACTCTTTCCGAACCGATATCTACAACATTATAGATCATTCTGAGTTCTCAATTAACAGTTCCGATCTTCATAGTTTTGTTTTAGATTTCTTTTTAATCGTGTCTTGGATTACATGCGCGGTGTAAACTCTCACTTCTTTCTCGGTCTTATTAATTTTTTCAAAGTCATCTTTTGTCTAATCTTCTTGTCGTAAAAAGAAAAAACCTTCTTTGTTGCATTTTAAATGCTTGACTTGATTTTATTACTTAGACCAGTTACACGTATTTACATTATTAAAAATATTTATAAGGTTGTTTCTGTTCTAATTACTGCTGACAGCATGTTTTTTTTCAGTTCTTGGCAAATTATTAGTATTTATTTTATTACTATTATTACTCTCACCGGTTTGTGATCGTCTCTTGTATCAAGCCGATTGTTATGGTTTTTGTAGCACACATTTCAGCGATATAGATTTTTATTTCACAAAATAGTTTATAGACATCTTGCCTCTAGGAATCCTGCATGTTTTACTTTTGCGGTTTAAATCACCGGCAACTATAATTATCATAGAGTTTTCGAAATTACTCACCGTTGTGTCTTTATAGATTTGACTCGCTTCTTCATTTTCTTATGAGCTTGTGGTTACATATGCATATGCATGGATTTATGCATTTTATACCTATTTACTTTAATGATAAATATATGTTAGGAGCAAGCTAGAATTCTCCCTGTGAGCGAAAAGCTGACCAAAACGCGTCCTGAATAATACCAAACATCCAAAGACCGAAATTTTGCATCGTGGGCATTTCAAAACAGCCACAACGCGTTATGGGCATTTAAGAATAACCAAAATATGAATTTCGTATTGTGCACATTGCAAAACGCCCACAACGCGTTCTGGCAATTCGTTATTCGCTTTAACTCATCATCCACTACTTTGTCTCTCCTATCCGCTTCACTCTTGAATTCAGCAAGTAGGGATTTGTAAGTTGCATCGATAAAACATATCTATGATGTTCATGCCCGTGTGGGGTTGCTAGACCTCCATCGGGCGCCTCCCCAGGTGGCGGATAGGGAAAGCCACCCAGATATGGGTGGTACCGAGAAAATGAAATACTCGGGGCGGATCAAAACTAGCATGCAGTAGGGCAGCAGCTACTGCATCACTGAATTGGAGCTATTGAAGATTGACTTCCCTAAAGGTTCAATATCGGACATTCACAGGCGACATTCAAGTATGATTCAACCGGCTGTGTTACTGCGATGGGGAAAGCAACGGGAAACTACCCCATTAAACTCCCTAGTAAAATCAACATGGTATTAGCTTTAGCTTATAAAGGGCGTATTACTGATCATGGAACTCGGATGCCAAGATCCGGCAGAGGAGGAGAATCAAGATCAGACCACAGGGCCTCCCAGGTTGTCATCCTACGAAAACCCTGTGAAAAGAACAAAAAATCACCACTGAAAACAGTTATGACCATTGGGACGTGGAACGTAAGAAGCATGTTCAGCAGCGGAAAGATACATAACATAATCCAGGAAATGAACAGACTAAGGATTGACATCACTGGATTGAGTGAAACACGCCTGCCAGATGTAGGAGAATACGTAATACAAGAACACGTGGTGTACTATTCTGGAAACAATGACCCTAAGCACTGGAATGGCGTTGGGTTTGTAGTATCCAGACATCTCAAACAATATATCAAAGGATTTGTACCGCATTCTGACAGACTAGCTATGCTGAAAATCAGTGCAAAGCCTCTCGACTTGAACATAATACAGGTCTATGCACCCACCTCAACAGCGCATGACAACCAAATTAAAGAATTCTACACACAATTAGAAACACTAATGAAAAATATTAAGAAGGAAGACGTAACTGTTGTAATGGGAGACTTGAATGCTAAGGTGGGAAAAGGTAAAGTTGCGGACACTGTAGGGAACTATGGTCTTGGGGAAAGAAATGAGAGAGGAACTAGATTCATACAATTTTGCCAGGAACATAATCTTATAATTACAAACACCTTCTATAAATTACCAAATCGGAGACTTTACACCTGGAAATCGCCAAGGAGAGAAAAATGTCGTAAGAAATCAAATTGATTTTATAACTGTCAACCAAAGATTTCGTAATGCCGTAAAAGCTACAAAAACATACCCCGGCGCAGATATCTCATCTGACCATATACCAGTCGTAACCAAACTTCATATACGACTTAAAAAACGTAAAATAACAAAGACTGAACAAAGAATCGACATAAGCAAAATAAAAAACGAACACACAAAAGAAGCACTAAAAACTGAATTGAACGCCTATCTGACCACGCACACACAATTAACAACAGAAAATGCATGGGAGGAATTCACACAAGGCATCTACACCATCGGCAGGAAACATCTTCAATGTGAGAAAGTAAAACATAAGAACTGGATGACTGCTGAAATACTGCAGATGATGGAAGAAAGAAGGATAGTAAAAAATAAGAACCACCAAATATACAGCGCTATTAACCATCAGATAAAACTAGCAATACGAAATGCCAAAGAATCATGGATGAGCAAAAAATGTGCAGAAATAGAGAGCCTAGAGCGAAAATATGACGCGGCCAACATGCACAAAAAGATCAGGGAAATGACAACAACAAGAAAACGTAAACCAACCACGCTTACGGATTCTAACGGCAATATAGTATTTGAAACGAATGACAAAGTGAAAAAATGGGTAGCATATGTCAAAGAACTTTTTGATGATGTACGAGCAGATGTCGAAATTCCGGACACACGTACTGGTCCCACAATAAACAAAGACGAAGTTAAGCACGCAATCAAATTAACGAAAAATGGAAAGGCGCCTGGCCCAGACAAAGTACACGTAGAAATTTATAAACTGCTAGCAGAGTCGGAGGAGTTCTTGACTATGTTGGTTAGACTATTCAATCATATCTATGATATAGGGGAACTGCCAAAAAAGTGGCTGGTGTCAACCTTTCTCCCCCTGCCAAAAAAATCAACGTCAAAGAAATGCGACGAATACCGCATAATAAGTCTCATAAACCATATAACCAAGATATTCCTAAAGATCATACATTTGAGGATATACAAAAAATGTGAAGCAAACGTTTCTGAAACTCAGTTCGGATTTAGAGACTCCATGGGAACACGTGAAGCAGTGTTTGCACTACAGGTCCTAGTTCAGAGATGTAGGGACATGAGCCATGACGCGTACATCTGTTTCATAGACTACAGTAAAGCTTTCGATAAAATCAGACATAGCAAGCTAATCGAGATACTAATGACATCAGGAATCGATGGCAAAGACATACGAATAATCTCTAACCTTTACTGGAAACAGACGGCGACAGTATTAGTGGACAACAGCACATCGAACGAAACTGAAATCAAGAGAGGAGTACGACAAGGATGCGTCCTCTCCCCTACGTTATTTAATCTTTACTCTGAAGGCATTTTCCGAGAGGCACTGGAAGGGCAACCTGGAATTAAAGTAAACGGTGAAAATATCAACAACATCAGATACGCGGACGATGCTGCCATTGTCGCTAACTCCTTAGACGAGCTTCAGAACCTTCTAACGAGAGTAAAACAACAATCGGAGCAACATGGCCTAGAGCTAAACATCACAAAAACCAAATATATGGTGGTGTCAAAATCAGAAAATCCTCAACAAGGAATATTATATATAAATGGGCAAGTCGTGCCAATACTTGGGAACCACCGTGTATGACAGCTGGGATTACCGGGGCGAAGTACGATGCCGCATAGAAAAAGCAAGGACCGCTTTTGCAAAACTGAAAAGATTCTTTTTAGCCAAAGACCTCAGTCTAAAACTGAAAATAAGGATGGCAAAATGTTATGTGTTCTCTGTTCTCCTCTATGGTGCGGAAGTCTGGACAATAAATAAAGAAATCACGGATAGGCTAAATGCTTTCGAGATGTGGATATACAGACGAATACTGAAAATACCGTACACCGCCCACGAAACAAACGAGGAAGTGCTGAGGAAACTGGGCAAAGAACGAGAAATATTGAATACGGTAAAGATCCGCAAACTCGAATATCTTGGACATGTGATGCGAAATTATAAATACCGCATCTTGCAACTCATACTACAGGGTAAATTAGAAGCAAAGAGAGGCCCAGGAAGAAGGCGGCATTCCTGGCTGAAAAACCTCAGAGACTGGTACGGCCTCACGTCAATAGAACTGTTCAGACTAACCGCCAACAAAGTGAGAATAGCCATGCTGATCGCCAATGTCCGGAACGGATAAGGCACCATGAGAAGAAGAAGAAGAAGCATACAGATGCGAAGTGCATTCGGAAAAACTAATTTCAGGTGTAAATCGGCTTAGCGACCCATCTTCAGTCTCAGGTAGAATATTAAGAAAGTGCTGATTTATCAAAAACCATTTAAAATGGGATGAAAATGTGTAAGGACAAATTGTCAACATGTACTATGCAAGACAAAAAAAAACTGTGACAACTCTTTTAGCTTAATTTGATTGGCCTAAACGAGGCCTTAAACAATTACTTTATTATAAATTTCATATTCATAGCAACGTCTAAACAAGTTGACGGTTAAGTTAGAAATACCTAGCAACTGTACATATTAAGGCAGTCACATTCACAACAGATCATACTAACTATCCCAGTTTTTTTTGTCTTGCATAGTACTTCACGACAAAACTCATCAGCAAAACACTGTCTCCATTAAAACCAAATGATGTTTTTCCCAAATTCCATGTACGTAACCAACAATACGGATTTGAAAAATTACGGAGATACAGCAACCACTAAATGACAAATCCCTCATAAAGGCCGAGCAGCGAGGTCTCCGCAAATTTCAATTATTTGTTTTTACGGGCTTATGCAGGAGATCGTTCAATTGAAACCAAAAGAAACCGAAGAGTCAAAAGTGGGGCCGATAAACGGTTTCACCACCAAAGTGGAACGAAATAACGCTAAAAAATCTAACCGCAGAAGAAAGCCACTAAACAAGCTAGGACTCACGGCAACAAAACGGATACCTTCGCAAAATAGAGTAGACGATACCCAAAATCTAACATAAAACGCTTGAAAAGCTAAGCAGTACGTGACATCAGGCGCAGATTCGATCAAATAAGCTAAATAATGTAATAACCGGAATTATCTTGCAAGTGCCTATTACAATCCGCTGTAGGCATCCATGCTTAATAAATAAACCAAAACTCATTAACGGCATATGAGCATTTACTAACCTCCCAAACGTCAAAATAAATACTTCGTAAATTTGAAATAGGTAAATGTTGAATACCAGAGCTAATTAATTCATCAAAATTATGCTTTCAGAGGGGACAAACCAGGAAACATCACATTACTGGAGGAGAGTGAATGCGAGAATCCCAATAAAGCACACAACGGCGACTAAATTCTACTTTAAAAGTAGCAGACAAAACGATATCCTTTAAAAAAGCTAGCAATTAAGTAACAGTTAGGGAAAACTATAGGTTGAGGTAAATCACTAGGGCTAACGTTAGGATATAGGTGCTTACTTCAAAATGAACACAACAAAGTGGTGACTTAACTATTTAAGACCTCAGAAAATTTAAAATTTCGTAAAAAATAATATGTAGGCCAGTTTAAAAAACTAAATGTATGGCATGTCAACTAATTATTTGCAGTGAAGCAAAAATCGTCATCGCACCACAGCTCGTATTCTGTAGAATCGCATGTTAATCTCAGGCTCAGGGGGCGCTAACTTGAATTCAGGGGTTGCTAAGCACCCTCTAGCACGCTTCTAGTTCCGCCTACGCCTAACGCTCGCATTAAATTGTCAATATTATTGCAAAACGAACGACCTTTGCTTGAAAAATACTAACACACGTTTTGGCAGCGATTGCGATACACAAAAATATGTGTCTGGAAGCAACAACTTCCATCCTTGTAATATCTACTCTTATATCTCTGCTTGAGTTTTTGATAAATTCAAATCTGAAAAATTTAGTTCTAATCGAGTTTTTAGTTGAAGTTGGTATTCTTGGGATTTTCAAAGCTTCTTCTATTTCTGTGGTCTACAGGCGTTGGAACTGGCAAGACTTCCGAATGAGGTACTAGCCAAGTAGCAGATGGTACATTAGGATACGTAACTTTGTTCTTATTTTTGTCGTAAAATCTAAAGATTTTGGTGCGGCATATGTAGCAGTCAGCAATGTTCCGTCTGCTCTTCCAAACTCATTAAAACTGCAAACGGCATAGCGGTGCTCTTACTGTTTAACAAACTTCTTAAAGTAATAGCACAACAAATGTGAAGAGGTTCAAGGCTTATCTTGATTCCTGATTTAAAACCAAAGTACGAGGAATAAGATGCTTCTATTAAAGATGTAACAGTTTGCTTATGCTGTTATGCTGACTTAAATAACCCTTTTACAGATTCTTATACACCGTTTAGGTGTAAATATACGAATAACTTAAACTGATTGGTTCAAAAATAATCAAAGGCGTGGTTTAAGGATTATGACGTTTAAACAGACCAGACGCCGCATTGCAATTAAAAGCAACACTTTTTTCAACTGCATAAGCTTATAGAATTCAATTGTTTTTAATAATTCTAAAACTGAAAACGATATTAAAAACTGCTCTTCTTGAAAAAAAAAAGATAAGCGCTGTCCTCTAACTACGTGACCAAAGTGACTAATTCGAGGTGTATTTTCCTTGCGTAAATTTGAATTTGACTCCGTATTTCACCTAGGAATATACACAGACATAATGTATTAACATTATTTCCACTTTGCCACTTTATTATTCTGGAAATACACATCTGTGTTTGTTTAACAATTCAAAGAACTCAACATCACTAATCGTATTAATTCAATTTGAAGATGGACAGCTATAACCAGTTGTTGTTTCTGTGTGAAAATTGCATTTTAGTTAATAATATTATTTATTGATGCAGTTTATCTGTACAGACATTTACACATGTCAATCTCGCCAATCCATTGGTTCACACAAAATTTATTTTAAAAAATTCACTTACATCACAATGGGCAAACACGGCATAGGCGACAAAAACGAAAACGGAGAATTCTTCATAGATTGGTGCGCCGAAAATGAAATGGTAATAGGGGGACACTATTTCCGCATAAAGAAATACACAAAGTGTCATGGATCTCCCCAGATCAAAAAACACAGAACCAGATTGATCATTTTGCCATACAAAAAAGATGGAGAAGCTCACTGCTCGATGTAAGAAAAAGAGAGGCGCAGATATAAACAGCGACCACCACCTGATGATAGCCAGCCTAAGAATTAAAATAAAAGCAGTGAAACAGAAATTTACACAACAAAGCAAAAAATACGACCTACACAAATTAAAGGATAATGAAAAGAAGACGGAGTTCAAAATACAACTAAGAAACAGATTTCAACAATTAGAAGATCTCGAAGAAGCAAGTGTAGAAGACCACTGGACGAAAATAAAAGATACATATAACAGCGTAGCAGAAAGGGTATTGGGATTCAGAAGTACACAAAGGAAAAACTGGATAACAGAACCAACCTGGAAGAAAATAGAAGAAAGGAGAAATATTAAAATAAAAATGGTAGCCTCCACAAATATCGAGACAAAAGCAGAATACCAGACCCAATACAAACTCAAAGAGAAAGAAGTCAAACGGAGCGCAAGAGCAGATCGAAGGCGATGGACAGGGGAACTAGCTGAGAGAGCTGAGAAGGCATCAAAAGAGGGCAATATAAAGGAAGTATACAATATAACTAGAATTCTATCAAAAAGGAAACATCCAAGGAACAGACCGATAAAAAACAAGGAAGGACAGCTCCTCACCAATAAAGATGAACAAATCGAGCGATGGAGAGAATATTTTGCAGAAATCCTAAGTCAAACAAAAGAGACAGCTGAGGAAGAACAAGAACAGGAACCCGGAGAAAATCCTGAAGAAACACCAGAAGAAACAATAAGAACAGAAGCACCCTCAAGACTAGAAGTTAGACAAGCAATCCAAAACCAAAAAAATAGCAAAGCGGCAGGTATCGACAAGATCCCACCAGAAATCCTGAAACAAGAAACAGAAATAACGGTAGACGTATTACACCCACTGTTTGTCAAAATATGGCAAAGCAACACGATACCTGAAGAATGGAAAAAAGGACTTCTAATAAAGATCCCAAAGAAAGGAGACATCACAAATTGCAAAAACTGGAGAGGGATCACCCTGCTCTCGATTCCAAGTAAAATATTCTCCAGGATCCTGTTAAACAGAATAAGAACAAGAATAGAAAAACAATTACGCAGAGAGCAAGCAGGTTTCCGAAGCCGTAGATCTTGCATAGACCAAATAAACACACTACGCATCATAATAGAACAATGTACAGAATATGTAGTCAACCTGCATCTACTATTCGTGGATTTCGAAAAGGCGTTCGACCTAGTGAACAGAGATAAAATGTGGGATACAATGCAAAAGTATGGAATACCTACAAATATACTAAACTTAATAAAACAAACATATGAAGGATGCACGTGCCAAGTAATTCATGAAGGCAAGCTATCAGAACCCATACAAGTACAGACAGGAGTTAAACAAGGCTGCATACTATCTCCAATAATGTTCCTATTGGTCATAGACGAAGTACTGACCAAAGCAACAAAGACAGAGAGAAGCGGAATAACCTGGAACCTCACAGAACAACTCGAAGACTTAGACTTTGCCGACGATATCTGTCTACTATCCCACACACACAACCACATGCAACAAAAACTAAACAGAATAGCTGAAAAGGGAAAAACCGCTGGTTTAAAGATCAACAGTACCAAAACCAAATCACTCAGAACAAATACTACCAACAACCGAAGCTACTATCTAAATAATAATGAAATAGAAGAGGTCAACAAATTTACATATTTGGGCAGTGTAGTGACGGGCACGGGCGGAACAGAAGAAGATGTAAAAGCACGAATACAAAAAGCGAACGCAGCATTCATACAACTATATCCGGTATGGAAGACAACAGAAATATCAATAAAGACTAAACTCAAAATTTTCAAAAGCAACGTAAAATCTGTTCTCTTGTATGGCAGCGAAACATGGAAAACCACGAAGAATATCACAGCAAGCCTCCAGGTATTCATAAATAGATGCCTCAGAAAAATATATAAAATTTACTGGCCAAACACCATCTCAAACAACAACCTATGGGAAAGAGCACAAGAAACACCTATAAATGCTCAAATAAAGAAACGAAAATGGAATTGGATTGGGCACACTCTACGAAAATACCCAACAGCAATAGAAAAACAAGCACTAGATTGGAATCCACAAGGCAAACGCAAAAGAGGAAGACCTAAAACGAGCTGGAGAAGAACCATAGAAGAAGATATCAGAACAACCGGTAAAACATGGAGAGAAATTAAAGAAATGGCCAAAAACAGAGTCAGGTGGCGCTGCTTCGTAGAAGCCCTATGTTCCGAAGCGGAATAACAGGAAATAAGTCAAGTAAGTCAACATCACTAATCGTATTAATTCAATTTGAAGATGGACAGCTATAACCAGTTGTTGTTTCTGTGTGAAAATTGCATTTTAGTTAATAATATTATTTATTGATGCAGTTTATCTGTACAGAGATATTTACACATGTCAATCTCGCCAATCCATTGGTTCACACAAAATTTATTTTAAAAAATTCACTTACATCATAGAGTGGGTTTTCGAGCAGTATTTGTTTAAAGTTAAAAGAATATGCCGTTTATGTGGATGTTTCTGCAACTGTATGCAAACTATCAGATTCGTCTTTTTTAAGCAGTTGTTCATAAGGCTGAATATATTTACAAAATAAGAATAATTGAGATGAAGATTCTCTATATCAGTTAATTAGTTTTATCCATTTTCCACTTTTGGCCATAAGTCTTCTTTTTGCGCTTCCAGTCTTCTATGGATGTTTCCTGCCACCTTAACAATATCATCCAATCATCTCATTTTGGACCTGCCGTACTTCTTCTTCCTATTATAAATCACCATTTGATGATTTTTTACTCCACTTTCCATCTTGATGTCTTGCGAGGTGTCCAGCCCATTTCCATTTGTATTTACAAATTTGCGTAGCAATATCTTCTACTTTCTCAATTTATTTCTGAGGTGAACAACTGTCATGAAAGTTTCCATAGCATGTTGAGTAACTTCAAAATTGTCTATTACGTCCTTAGTGAACATCCAGGTATCTGCTCCGTATGTCGCGACTTATACTTAAATATATGAAGGCGTTGGTGCCATGGCCCCTCTTAGCGTCGCGTTGTGGTACAATTATGAAAGAAACTAGCAGCAAGAAAGGCTGGGTGCTCGGCTGGTGTCTCACGTAGTAGAAATAAATGTAAGGAAAGGCGTTAGGATGCCGCACAATCTTACTAACAGTTAAGATACTGCGTTGTCGAATCATGATCCATCGAGCCAATTAAGAGGTAGATAAATAGTCGGTGTAAGTACAATCTTACTAACAGTTAAGATAGTGCAATGTCGAATTGTGAACCACTTAGAGAAGTAAAAATGCGCCAAAGAGTCGGTGTGCAGACAATCTTACTAATAATTAAGCTACTGCGGTGTCGAATTGTGCTTCACCTAGAGGAGCAAGCGTTAGACAAGTTATCATCTGTTACAGCAGTTCTCCAGATTATTCGCAGAGCTACAACATGAACCAGACCTTGCTTTTCATCCCTTTGTAGCTCCATTCAGAAGTGTTTTATCAACATACAATAACCCCTCCATTCCGAGTAGCGGAGCGGCAACCAATGACAAAAAAACCTAAATTTCGTTGCCACAGAAGCCCTACGCTAATTGGTGGCTGCGCTTCCACACTTCACAACTGGTAAATCCTTTTCCAATCAAATTTTGAATTGAAATTTCCCACGGCGTTCCCAAAACTGCCCTCAACACGTGTTCTTTCATCTTATAACGATCCCATAGAATTTAAGCTAAATTAGCTCGCGGATTTCGGCTGTCTGTTTTCACCGCTGTATCGCTTTCGGCTCTGTCTTAGATGCCTCGACTGCTAGGCCATGTGCTAAAACATCGTGTTACCAGTTCAGGCCCCGCTAAATTCCTAACAGTTGCACAAAAGTATCGGCTTACACCTTATTCAACACAAGCGAAAGCTCTCGATAAAGTTTATAATTATTCGCCTCTAACTAGAAATAATTCTCTATATCTAGTTCTTAAACTAAAGTTTTGTGTGTACAACTTCTAGGGGCCATAAGTGAGAGTTAGGTATCATTTGGGAACCAATATCTCAGAACGATCTCATCAAGACCGACAGTCCTAGGTATAGAGGCCTATCCCTAAACGAACCCTACACTTAATGAAGATAATTATTCCAAACGGCGAATTGAAAATAATAACTACACTAACCGGCTGTCCCAATTGGCAGCCTTTATAAAATACAACCTAAATAAATACTAGGTTACAGAAACAGGAGCTCTTATTATACAGAAGTGTTTAACTGTTTATATTATGTTGATTAGCCCCTGCATTTTACTATATATCATGTATTTCTAATGATAATATTGGCGATTGTGATAATCTATACCATTCAATGCTATTATTTTTTTACTGAAATGTATTAGTTGTTAATAAAAGTTTTTATTTATACAATTCAGAGCAGACCTTGAAGTTAAATTAGTTCAACAGTGTACAGTCAATTCAGACTTCATATATATCTACAAAGAGCTTAGCATAGATAAGCTCAAGTATGAATATGAAATCACAGTTAGTAGCGATTATATAAAACAAAAGGTAGATTTGAGATAGCGTCTCGTGTACTAACGAAGCGTCCAAGAAAAGAAAATACATTTTCGCAGTTAGCTTAAAATATGAATAATTTTTTAAAGTTCAACGTGTTTTGCTTGTAAACATTTTATTCGGCCAAAATATACTACGTATTTGTCTGATTAATTCTTCTTACAGCACGCTCACTTAAAGTATCGCGCCGGAAAAACGATCAACAAGCTCTTTGCGAGAAATGCTCACTACCAAGGTTCAATTGTGTGAATGTATGTGTTTTGACTTTTATCAATGTTTGATTCGATATTGTTATTTGTTTGCTTATTTGTGTCTTATACTATTGTTTTGAGCTAAAATGAGGCTGATTGATCTTTTTTCCCATACATACTCCAGCAACCTAGCTAACAAAATGTAATATTAGTCGGTAGTTGGTAATAACTTTCTAAATTCATTAGTAAAAATTCATACTGTACAACTGTGGCTAATACTGATTGAACTGAATATATAGATGAAGGAGCAATATTATTTGTGCAGGCTGCATAAATACAACCGTGTTGATTCTGTATAATTTATACAAGCAGATGTGCGGTTCGTCCTTGTTTACCCGTCCCTTCTTAATGCAATAATTGAATAATTGAGGCAAATGGCATGGTAATGTTTTGATGGCCCATTTATTGAAGTAGTACTATAACTTCGTACTCTAAAGGACTTGTTTCATTTAATGTTTATTCCGATTGCATTCTAGCTACGCTTCAGTAGCAGACTCAAATTGGAACTTTTACTTTTGGATTTAAGTTCTGGAATTAATCCTACAAGCACCTTACTATTTTTGCTCTAGTTTCAACGCGAGTGCTGAGGAAATCCTTTTAGTTGTTATCAGAGCAATGTAATCACATTAGTTATATTTCACTCGAAGAAACACGTTGTTATTGTCAGACCTTTAATAATACCACAGATGTGTTACGGACTGTTATGTGAATAGCAAAAACCTGCATATGTAGCAGCATGTGCGAAAAAGCACACTGGCGCCGCTTTTTATCATTACAGTTACATAAGACGAACAGATTTAGACTTAATGAGCGGAAATATTTAAAAATAAGCGCCGTTATTGACAGCTCTAAAAATAACATCGGACGAATCCAATTTTTAATTGTGCATTTTCTGGAGAAACCTCTAGACTTCACACAGCTTTTCGGTAACACTCTTCCATTATGCGAGGAGGATGATGTATAACAGATAATTTCGCAAGGCTCGCTAATTAAAAAATACAAAACAGACCGTCATTACCTGGCAGATGGCTCCCTACGTGGTAGATTTTGTGAGTGTATTGTCCGTGTCCGCCAGGCCCATCAGTGTAAGGTTCGTTAACCAAAATTTCCACTCCACTTCCAGCCCCGCTGCTCTCATCCCGGCTCTTTTTCTGCAAGCAGATCGGAGGTTCATTAAAGGGTGCATTAGCTGCTAACGAGAGAATTTGAAAGATAAAGGTGGCGTTTTAAATTTGTTTGGTTGCAGGATTAACCCGTCTTCTTAAAACTCTAAACATACCTTTACCGTACGACGTGGTGCTCTCTAAGTCTCAATTCTGTATTACCGCAATTTTTGGTGGTTGATTTTCAATATGTATAACTTAAACAATTTAATAGCTCGTTAATCCCAATAAAAAATATTCATAAACTAGATTTCAGTTAAAGTTAGGCAACTTTTAATCTCCTTAAATTTTAATCTCGTTCAAGTTAGTTCGAATTACCTTTTCCTACTCCGGTGTGGACAGCACTCACTTTCCTCACTCAAATGAGCGCGGAAAATGACCACTTTCTCCACTCTAAAAATCATACTATGATTGACTAAAACTAACAAAATCCAATTTTTTATGTTGACAAATGTAAAATTGAATTTCCTATAAAATCGGTCGTAGGAAAATGTACGTAACTCATTGGGATATGCTCTTTACAGAGTTTATAGACCTTCAAACCACGCCTTCAGCATCGACCTGAAATGTGCCTAATCGTCGTGTAAAGATTCTTTTTCCGGAATTGTTACGTAAGCTACTCTTAATGTCGTTGAAATGACTTTACACTGTTCTCAATAGCCTTTCCATGATTTTATTACACCGACTTTAAGCCCCGTTAACCTTCGGAAAAGGCACTTATTTTCATGCAACGGTTTAATCTCGTTGAAACAACTGCTAGCCACATTTCAATTTACAGAATTCTTGTATTTATAGAAGTTATTGTCATTAAAATCGTTGTTAATCGGATGTTAATAGATTATCTCGTTAAAACGCCTTTAAATATCGTTAAAAAGACGTTTTGTTTTCAAAAACACCTTTCAATCTCATTACTAATATTCATAGATGAAAATAAAAAGGAGTTTCTTGTTCAAATAGCTTTCTAGTTCATTTCAGCGACTTTAAATCTCGTTTATCGATTATCTTTCAGGGGTAATATGTCACTTTACAGCCAGTGCCGTCTTTTATATGATTAAGGCCCCGGGCCCAAGGTAATGAAGGGGCCCTTCTAGAAAGGAAGTAACTCAATACAATACAATATATATTTTTATCTACGACCACTACTAAAAGTAGGCCTTTTAACGCTAGCTTGTTTCACTAAAAGTGACGTTTTATAGTTTAGCGTGGTTATAGAAATCAGCTGTTTACTTTTAACCCATGTGCTAAAAGTGAAGTGAGGTTACAAAACTACAATTTCGAACTGGAAGTGAAGTTGTAAAGTTATTCTAGTTACTTCTTGCTTTACAGGTAAAGTGTTTTTGAAATAATTAACGCGTTATGTAATAAATACAGTCAGACGTGGAGTATTAATAATTACATTCTGTAACTGACCTTGCAGTACGGGCTTCGCAAACATTCGCCCGCGATGGGCTACTGTTTATTATGACATAAATTAGAAGTGTCGTAGATGCAAACCTTTGTTAAATCGATATTATGGATTAATAACGGTAAAATTAAGGTCGTAGATAAAATATTGTATGCAACGCATGCTAAAAGTAGTTTATGCACGAGACATGTTATGAAACTCAGCCTTCGGCTTCGTTTCATGATTTTCATGTCTCGCGCATAAACGTTGACTTTTAGCACTTGTTGCATAAATAGCTATTAATATACCTGCTTTTATTTTTATACAACTATGTACTGAAACGAAATTAAAATTCTAATAAAATGTATATAAACACAATAGAACATAAGAATCCTAAAAATTAAGAAATATGTCATAATTATTGCTACACAATAATAAAAGATTTTTTTCTCGATCTGGTATGGGCAAAGTCCTGTATTATATCTTCAAAATTTAAATTCAACAATATGTCGCTTTCTATGCACATTAATGATAAAAGAGTTTAGCTTCTCTTGTAGCACAGTACTGCAAAGTTCGTTTTTTATCCTGCTTAACTTCGAAAATGAACGTTCTCCACTGCAATTAGTGATCATTGATGAATAATGACATGAAAATTCTAAGTGATAACGCAACGTTAGAAAATGTTTCTTCTAATTTATCAGTTCTTAAAATGTTAAACAGTAGCGAGTTATCAATTTGTTTAGTTTTATATACATCGTTAGTTCCTAAATACAGCGCTAAATGAATACATTCCGTTTCTAATCCTTCTCCATTTATAGCAAGGTGATAATATTCAGCAAACTTTTTACAGCTATCGTGCAACACATTTGGACTAATGGTTCTTAGTTGATAAACAGCCACACCGATTGTTTACTTTGATATATGCAGCAGATCTCTGCTGTAGTTAAGTTATCGATGAGTCGATAATTGGGATAAACACTTCCACTTTAAATTTATCAGATGAATACACAACTTTAATTTTTATTTTTTTACAAAATATTTAATGAATTACAGAATTATTAGTTGATCAATGCGCCTGTCGGGGGCCCCAAAAAATTGGGGGCCCCGGGCCCGGGCCCGCCTGGCCCGTGCCTAAAGACTGCACTGTTTACAGCCCGACGGCGATCAAGTACTTTAGGGCTCGCTAAACGACGATAAGCGGGACGTAAAGTACTTTACGGGCCGCTTAGGGCCAGTTTGACAAGTGATGACATCGTAGGTTACCAAAATTGATAAAAATTATAAATCTGGTTTTAATTGAGAATATTCCAGTCTGTACACCTCCTGCTACACTAGCGTTTATGGCCCTTGTCGTAGTTTTACACCGCGGGCCATAAACGCCTTCTTACGCCCTTGGTACATAAATAACTAAAATATCATAGGAAGAATTTTTAGTGTCATTAAGTGATTAATTATAATTTTAATGACTATTTTTTAATATGGCTTTATATTTTGCTTAAAAGAATTTTAATCTCATTAGCACCAATGCCTATCTAAGTTAAAAGATTAAATACAATTTAAAGGACTAACAGCTTTGTTTTCAATTTTGTTCAAATAATTTTTAGAAAAAACTATTTTCAACAGCATCTAAATGATTTTAAACCAAAATTAGCCAAGTCTAATTCTGCTTAATCATCATTACAATGACTGTAAAGCTTATTTTTCTATAACTATGTCAAAAATGACAACTTTTTGCAGTTTCTAATGTCAAAAGTTACTGTTTATACCCCTATTTTAGCGTGCGAATTACGTATTTATTGTACATTGCCATTGGTGACCACGTGCAATAATAGCTATGGATGTAACAACTACATGATCCATGACTTTATTGGACGAGTCTATTTTGTGGCTGAGCTTTGCGATCGAGGTTAATAGAACGAAGGAGTCAATAAAGTCAGAGTATGTACGAGTTGCATACAAAGCTTTGTTCGACTCATTTTTTAATTAAGTAAATAAAACTTAGTAAAATAAAATTAACACGTTCTTGCAACACCTTGAATGCCGTGATGGATATTGTCAAAGTTTTTACGATGAGCATTTGCGACAACAAAAAATGTGTTATAAATATTCATTCTTTACTATACTAGTTAATCGCTGAATCTTCATTTATAAACACTGATTCTTGTTAATGTTCAAATTCGTTATGTTTTTTGCATTTATTGTAACATTTACTTGATAGTGGCAGTTCAGTAATAGTATATTGTATGTTAAGAGCTGAAAGTGCATTCTTGCCGCTTGCGCATGAATATTGCTGGTTGAGACGAAGTCGAAACCAGCAATCATGCAAAAGCGGCAAGCGCACTTTTAGCTCGAAACATACATACTATTTTTTCGACGACTGAGCAGATTATTAAAGGAAAATATCAAATTTCATTTTATCGCAAAAATTAATTGACAATCAAGTTAACATTACTCACGCAGTCTATGACATGTGACGCGATTATTTCCACAAATGACGGGCGTTGTCAAGGAAACATTCGGACGTGGCTACCTATTTTGTTCACGCGGAAACCGAAAACGCTCGGCGAGCGGCAAAGTGATGAAAACGCACGCTCAGCGGCAAATGTCAACTTTCTGTTGTCATATGACAGTGAGAAAAATCTACTTTCGATGTCAGTCGTCGAAAAAATACTTTTCCATTTTGGACGAAGATGAAAGAGTGGCAGTGTGTGCTTTATGCAATGTCCAGCTAAGCAGGTCCGGAATTGGTAAAAGTGCCACATCAACTATGATTAGACATTTATGACAGCGCTCCTCAAATGTTTGTTCGTTCTATAGTGGTTGGTTAAGAATATAAATAAAAATTACGTCTTCTCTATTTTTTTTATTAATTTTTGTTACTCGGCCCAGTAGCGAATATAAGACCGAGCACCGAGTACTCATTACTCCGTGAAAACTTTGACCGAGCACCGAGTACTCGAACTACTCGTTGCAGCCCTAGTTATGGGTCACTTGATGGGTCTAAGATTTATCTCTAATTATAGCCTTATAACTAGGTGTTACATAAGATAATTTTCCTATTAGTAAAAATGGTTTTATGCTTTGCATCAAGTTTAAATTACTAAACAAAATGTTAAAAACGTCCATTGTATTTCAATTGCTTTAATTTGTTTAAAGGTGTTTTAATCTCCTTATCATCTACGATAGAATAAATGATTATTAGTTGATTAAAATTGATTTGAAATTTAAATACACATCTTGAATGTAGTTAAAACTACTTTCAATATTATTTAAGTGCTTAAAAATCTGGAATAAATTATTTCATATTTTGTTAATCCCATTAAGGAGAAACTTTAAGCTCGTTACAACTATTAAACTACTTTTACTGTGCTTAATCCAACTTAAATCGCGCTTAGACGACTGGGGGATTGTATTTTAGAACAATTACTAAACTATATTAACATAAAATATAATCCCGTTTCAATGACTTTAATCTCTTTAAAACGGATTTAAATTATCTTTAAAGTCTGTACGACACGACGCTAAATTTTATGCAAAATGTACTTGTAAATTTTCATAAAAATATTAAGCACCACTGCATACAGAAAATTGGCTGCTAAATTTTGCGCTGAATTTTCATGTAAATTATTTAGAACTTGTTCTAAATTTTCTAGTAAATATGCGTGTAAAAATGCGCAAAAGTATCGTAATCAGACTAAACTGCAGCGCATGACGCGGAATGTAAACATAAACGTAACCTACATTTTATTAGTATTGTTTAAACACGTGCTTAATGTTGGCGCTCCTATCTAAGATAAATTCTCTAACCCAACCTCAGAAAATAGCTAACAAACGACAAATAACATGAAATCAAACGTATACTTCAACCAATACCCTCTAGAGCTAGAGGGTACTGTTTCGACTTAAAAGGTTTACTACTACGCATGTGCGCATGCCAAATTTAACATAAAATTTAGCAGCCGTTGCAAACAGCAAATTGTTTTTTTGAAAAAAAATTATCAGTGAATTTATTTGAAAATCGTAAGACACTCATTAATGACCAATAGAAAAATTAGTTCACGAGTCGAATCCAAGACAACAACAAAATTTCTTGGAAATTTTTTGTAGGTAGACATTACTTCTTTTTAGGGTTTGTGTCGTTACGATTTTCTTACCGAATCTGCATTCGAGCATTAATTCATATCCGGAAATTATTTTTCGTGCATTCAACCACGTCCTAATTTGCCCGAGCGGGACGCGACGTTGTTGGAACGCACTCAAAAAAATTTCCGGAAAGAATTAATGCTCTTATGAGATTATGTGTGAAAATTTACAAGTAAATTTTACATAAAATTTAACCTCGTGCCAGACAGGCTTAAAAGACTATTAACTCATTAAACACCTTAGAAGTGGAAATTACTACTCCTACGGAAGCCATAAGAGTAGTATAGGGGCACCTTGATTGTGAAATCAAATTAATTAGGTCAATTAAAATCGCGAATTAAATCAAATCTTACTAAAATTGCAACAAGTTAGAGTAATGTACTTTGAAAATTATTATTAAATTGAGTGCCGAGACATTAAACCAAGGTAAGTGTATTCATACTGAGTGAGCAGCAAAGAAACTTCGTTGGGACATACTTTTATGAAATTTGGTAGTACGAAATAGAAGAAATTATAACGATACGTTCAACTTGTGGATTCCGGCAGTTGCCCCTACAACAAATATGAATACCGACGAAGAATTTTATTTAACTTTGTTGAGTAATAGTTCCATGAAACAGTTTTGATCGAAATAATGACACAATTTCAGACGCTTTACTTATAAAATAAAAGCCAAACATGACAATAACGATACGTTCAACTTGTGGATTCCGGCAGTTGCCCCTACAACAAATATGAATACCGACGACGAATTTTATTTAACTTTGTTGAGTAATAGTTCCATGAACCAGTTTTGATCGATATAATGACACAAACATGACAATATCGTGACAACTAGGGTTCAAATCTGACTTGGGGCCGGCGCAAAAAGCTTTTTTTAAATTAAATAAATGCGAGCGAGAGAGAACAGCGGCGATGAGTGAGACGGAAGACTTCGGCGTGACGTAATCAAATCCAAAAATGGCCGCCGCGGATTTCGCGATTTAAAACAATTATTCACATGTGGTTAATTATCATATGTGTAAAATCAAATTTCTGTAATTAAAAAGTAGCTAATTGTTACGGACCAAATTTTAAAATCGCGGCCCGTCAAATGTTTAATAGAATAAAAGCTATCTGAACAGAGGTATTTCAGGAATATATTAAACTCAAATTTGTAACTCGTTTTATATTTACGATCTGAATTTGCCTCTTGTCGGCGACAAGTCAGGGCCTGTTGGGCCGAATGATAAAAAATAAAATAATTAATTCCATCAAGACCACTTACGAAACCAGTTTTTAAAATTATTATGAAACTTTTAAAACTATAGACGTGCAATTTCCGCTCTTATAAATTATATTTTTCATGAAATATTTAGTTTAAAAATATGGAAGCGGGACGACACAAGAGTGAAGTGGAATTCTGCTCAAACCTTAAAATCCAAGGCGCTTCGTTGGTCTAGAGGCGTACACGGATGCAACCCAAATATAAACACGAACGTAGAGGGTTCAAATCCGAGTCGACCAGAGATTTTTTTTAAATATAAACATCCATCCTGTGAATGCAAGAGAGACAGCCAATACCCAATGAGTACAAGAGAGACAGATTTACCAATTTGAAATTCAAAACAGGGGCTAAATTAAAATTAAAACTGGCAGCCGAGAGAAGTGCGCGCGCAGAAAACCAAGATGGCCGACCCCCTGGAAGTTTAAATTCAAAAAATGGAACTTAGAAAAAATCTGAAAAGATTTCAAATTCAAATATTCGCGCGAAAATTAAAATTAAAATGGCCGCCGCGTAATTCCGGAAGCAAATTAAAAATTGACGCCGCGTAATTTAATCAGTAGCTAATGCGTAATTTAATCAGTAGCACATATCAAAATAAATTAGAGCAATCCGCGGAATTAATTAGGTCATTTAATTAGATCAATTTAATTTAATTCGCGATTTTAATTGACCTAATTAATTTGATATCACAATCAAGGTGCCCCTATACTGCTCATAAGCCAACGATACACACCAGAAAATATTAATAATTTATATGTACCTAAATTTTTTATTAAGCTGAATTTACATTTTTATCCAATACCTTCTCATTACGAGGCTATAATTGAATTAAGGTCGATTCGCACTATACGGAACGTCACCGTCAAGTACATCATGTCAAAGTGGCCCTGCATTCACACCTTCCATCTTCTTGCCAACGTTAACATCGCGTCAATAATTTATTAAAAAGCATTTCAGGTACATTTCCACGGTAATGATTCTCCACGGTAATGATTCTCTAAGCAATGCCTATCCGCAAGTGGCCAATTAAAAAACTTACAGTTTAGACATATGTCAATAAATAAACGTAGAGGTCTTGCCATACCTCAGCGACCACAAATGCGCAGTGGAGCAAGGGAGAAAACTGTAGAGCGAGACGCCCAAATGGTGTTTTCAGTACAACCTAAAAACATCAGGCTAGCTTATAGGCGCGAAATTTAAAATAGGTTGTGTCAATATTTCGTGTTTATTTGATAAAACTTTTTTTATATAATAAACGGAAATATAACTAGATAACGAACGCAAAAACTATCTTATAAGCAGGAAAAAAGCAAACGATATCAAACGCAGCAAAATCGCAATGATATTTTCAGGTTGGTCTGTAGCCTTGCTCATGAGGTATTTACAGAATTTCGATCACTGTGCAGGGTCGCTGAGATATGGCAAGCACTCAACCTATGAGGCAAAAACCTGCATTTTTCTCGTTTTTTTTACATTTTGAGAAATTTGTTCCATCTTTCAACTGCTGCATCTCGGTAAGTATTAGGTCAAAAATTGACCAATTATACTTGAAGGAAATGTAATGCTCTACAACTGTGTATAAGGGCGTTTTTTCGAAAAAACGCATGGTTCCGGAGATATAAGCGAAAAACCGAAAAAAGTCCAAAAATTTCGAGGTTTTTCGGCCCTCCCCGAGTTAGCACAGGGTCCTCGAGGGCGAAAAGTCAGATTCCACACCCCATACCATCCCCAAACAATATCCCAACATTTCATTAACTTGGGAATTGTGTCCAGATAACCCTCCTCATTATGTACCTGCCGACCGGACTATAGATGTTTACCAATATTATTATATCGGTTGGTGACTTGCGAAAAGCAACCTGTGGACTTCAAGGTTAAATCTTGAATTTGATCAAATCTAAGATCAAAATCTATATGTTTAGGGTTTTTATATCTTATGAACCCACATTTTGTACATTTATTTCAAGCAGACTCCTCGTTATTGAGAATAAGGGCAATCATAGAAGTTCTTTAATTGATAACTTGTGATTGATTAGCCGTTATATCACAAACATTTACCTGAAATGCTTTTTAATGACTTCGCGACGTGATGCTACGTTGGCAAGAAGATGGAAAGTGTGAATATGGGGCCCATTTAACGTGATGTTGACGGCAGGGTTGCCAACAGTGGCGATTTTTCGCAAAAGTGGCTACTTTTTATTCAAGACGGCGACTTAAATTCTGGTTTGACGATTGGCGACAAAATTTGGCGACATATGGATCAAAACTGGCGATCATTTGGCGAAATAATAATTACCTAAAAAAACTTCTTTTAGTCGAATTGAACATCATATTCTAGGCAATATTTTTAAGTTTGTTTATATTTGTTTTCAATGATTTTGTTTCATATATCTAAATAAATTTCCTGCAAAAAATATGTAATTATTTAAAACCCCCCATTTATTTCTATAAAATTTAATTAGAAATTAAATACCTAATGGCCGTTTGCACCGCTAGAAAAAGTTTTGTATTAAATTTAAAATTGACTTAAAAAGCATAGAAACAATTTTTAATCAAGTTTTAAATTGAGTCCAAAATATTTTCGTGCGGTGCAAACCGTCATTAGTATTTAAAAGTGGCAATTTCTTGGCTATTTCTTATTATTGTGTAGTTGGCGACATGTGGCGACTTTTACTTCCACTCGTGGCGATTGATCAAATTGGAAGTTGGCAACCCTGGTTGGAGGTAAGTAAGGTGACGGTGACTTTCCATATAGTGTGAATCGACCTTAACTCGCTCCTGTGCCATTTTGTAATCCGTCAATACATAACTGATATTTTTTGGTACCGATGAAGTTTTTGTATAGTGTGTTGCAAAAAAAAACTCATTTAGGGTAGGCCTTGGAAAGAAAGATAAAAAAAATATGATCATGTCTTAACTTAAGTCTGTAGGTCTGTCAGATTGCATTTTGTTTATGAAAACATTTGTCACTGTGGCGGGTAAAAGTTTACACAGTATTAAGTTTACTTGCATCAAGCAAAAAGGGAAACAATATGGCATTTACACAACAACGAGTAGATATATTAATCATAACAGTCAATAAATAATAATTTACGATACAAGTGCGTAAAGCTAGTCTTTAGTAACGAGTGGGGCAGAGGTATTTAAAACGCTCGCTCGCTCGCTCGCGTTTTAAACCCCGCGAGTGACCAGATGCTTTACGCATGTGTATCGTACCATATTTTATCTACAATAGAATCTAGAAAACACAGTAAATATTTAAAAAAATTTAATATAAATTAGGATTACTAGCAAACGGTCGTAATTTTGCGTGGTTTAAAATTTTAAAACACGGTGCTACTGACGACGTGATTAACGAAATCTTTTAAACACGTTGCTACTGACGACGTGCCTAACGAAATTTTTGAAAGACGTTGCTACTGACGATTTAAACTAATGAAAACATGCTATTAAACAGACGTCTGACAAACTTAAAACTGCCAACTAAAAGTTAATTTTACACACTGTGGTAGATAAAATTGTTTTTATTAAGTGTTCCCTACATTTTTAGGACAATAGTTCAAGGTCAAATGTAATTTAGTTCTCTCTGACTTATGGTACTTCATTTGCTTCAAAGGTTATGTATCAAGTTACGGCAAACTTCAATTTGATCATGGGCATGCTGCGAGTACGTTTTTTTTAAACACACGATATTATCAAAGTAAGCAGTCCAACTGGCAACAATACTATACTATGCGCAGTAAATTTTTTGAAGGGTATCTAGATTATACAACAAACTAACAATTACGATTTCGTTCCTGTGCAATAACGTAATAACAAAAATGCAACGCCAACCTTTGTGCAAAAACAGGTGTAAATCTATTATACACAACTTAATACTGTCTCTTGGAACCATCAAAGAGTCTACAAAGAAGCACTGGCTAAACTGTTTGTAGACATTTCAGGGAGCTTTGTATTACTGCTCCGTTTCTAAAGCCAATTCTGAAGATTTGGACAGAACTGGGATTTTTCAATGCCCATTGTTTACAAAATCTCGACTATTATGAAACCTTAACAACAACGTAAATAAAGAAATAAAGTTCTATCATATCTTGGCTTTATGAATTGCTGAGTTACGTAGTGTAGATGAAAGGTTAGGTTTTGGTTAAATGCCTATGGTTCCGCATGTATTTTCTAAATAAAATGTACATGTGACAATTCATTACTTTTTAACAGCCACGTTTTCATCCATTTTGAGAGTTTCTTTTTCAATACATTTTTACATTTCTGCTTAACAATGCAAGGGCACGCCACTGCCATCAAACAAAGTTCGTACTCTGATACATTTTGTACAGTCAACTTAAAACTGCTGAAGTCACTGTTCGGTCGCTATGTATGTGGTACTAAACAGACTAGGGCTGCAACGAGTAGCTCGCGTACTCGGTGCTCGGTCCCAAAGTTTTCACCGAGTAATGAGTACTGGATGCTCGGTCTTATATTCACTTCTCGGTCGACTAACAAAAATTAATATAAAAAATAGAGAAGACGCAATTTTTATCTGTATTCTTATCCAACAACTATAGAACGAACAAACATTTGGGGAGCGCTGTCAGAAAAAAGAAACAGTATGAAGTGAGATAACATAACCATGTTACTAATAATTATCGTAACTAAATTTACTAAGATATAATATGTAATCCGGTCATCAATAATCAAATTCAATAGTTGTAGTTAAGAATAGCAAGGGTATGATGCAAATATTCAAGTGCATCTCCGTTTTCTGCTTTCAAAGAACTTCTTTTTCACTCAGACGTTTACCGTCTCTGAAAAAAGTCTTTCACTAAAAATAGTGGATGATGAAGCAGATAAGTACTGCTTCATAGCCTTGACTAAATGTTGAAAGCTATTTTGATTAACTTGCCACCAATGGAATGGTGATCGTGTTCTATCAATTATAGATAATTTCAAGTATCAATTTCAGTTTGCACCCTTGTTGATAAGAGGTGACTTGAAGAGCTGGAAATTGACGCTGAAGCAATAGAAGAAAACATATCCCAAATAGAAATTTCGAGCTTCATCTTTTTAGTCATTGGAATAAGAGCGTTCAGTGGAATATCATCATCGCCAGAGTCTGATAAACTATTTTCTACAACATTTGGTATATTTGCTTTTTCTGACTGGACACGAACATGATCTTTCAAAAGAACACTGATCAGCTTCTCTCTAATTAATTGCATTTTATATATCTTTGAACCTGGGGTCTAATAAAGTGGAGATAGAATAATTGGGATATAAGTCTATATTATTAAACCGGCTATCCAAACCTTTAATTAGACATCTTTCATGGTTTTCACTAGATTTGTTTTATATTCTAAAATATATTTTTTCAGAGCAGGTATTACTTCTGATATTAGAGCCATCTCTGAACTAAAATACCTAGTTGTCTTTTAAAAGGCTTTGTCAAAGCATATTAAAAGATAAAACATTTTGCTACTCGGCGGCCGAGTGCTCGGTACTCGGCCAATGCTCTAAGCCGAGTACTCCGTACTCCGTCAAGTAAAAAACTAGGGTTCGTTGCAGCACTAAAACAGACTACACGCATTTTGCAAGGGTTTACTTACACATTCAATAATGCACACGCTAGGCTCTACATCTGTGGCGGTCTTAAAGATCTAAAAGTAATGATTTTGCGGGAGGCACGAACGGTCAATTTTTAATATGCACAACTGTAGTACATCAGAGGTAACCCGCGTTAAAAAAAATGTTTTACATTGAATTTTTCGAATCAACAACCCAAGTTCCACACAGTTAGCAGCAACTACGTTGCGGAAAATAGTATAAAAAGGCTCAGTGATTTAATATTTACAGTGATTTTCGAGTGAAAGTCTTGAGTATGAAGCAGAGAAAACTTATTCGTGCAATAGCATTGGAGAAATGTCATAGTGATGAGTAACGTTGCGGAGAAGACCTTGAGCAGAAGTGCAAAGAAACGTAAATTGAAATGCTTCCATAATCATTAACGCAGACCGTAAAAGAGTAGTCAGGATGTTCATGTCAAAGGCAGCTAACAATAACTCCAGAACGTAGGTAGTAGCTTCATGTATCACAGTCAAACGGATTCAATTCTCGCAAGTGCGATTTTGTCAAAAACGACAGAGTAGGCACAACTTTCTTTCGTAGGAGCAATTTAAGAAGGAAACATGTAATCACTGAAAAGATAAGCAATAGTAATCAACTAATCAGTAGTGCATTTCTAGGTTTTTTCCTGACGAGAATATTCTATTAAAAATATCTTGACAAACTAACTACCCTTCCCAAAAAAACCTGAGATACTTTCGTGAATAATAGAATCAAGCGAAGAGATTCCAATAAAAATGCGATAGTCTTTAAGAAGATCTGGAGGAATTATCTTCTACCTATCTCCTTTTACAAATACCCAAAATGTTTATTCATTCAAATGTTAGACCTTTTGACTATCCACGACGCCGACAGTGCAGCTAAAAATCTACTATTCACTATTGTATGAGGAATGAATCGTTCGCGCAAAAATCGTACTACTCTCAGATCTTAATTGGTTCATTTCGTAAAAAAAACGGTTTTGGCAAATAACAGATCACTAATCCTGCTGTTTGACGTTTAAACCAAATTAAAATAGGAAAAAAAAATTTACAGTAGCATGTTTCGCCTCCGAGGTGCCCACAGCTATAGAAAACATGAGAGTGATAGTAATTTTTAAGACAAGAAGGTAAGAAATTTAGAAAACCAACGTAAGCACTCAACACCGATTGCCACATATCTGATGACAGGGCTTTGTCTAAAATTAACAGGATCCTGGTATGTGTAAGAGGATTAAATAACAACAAGGTAAAATATTCTACCCCATCCCATGTTCTACTTAAATAGAAAGAGATTTTATGGGAAAAGCGTACTAAAAAATGAATAATATCAATAATACTCAATACCAGTGCATGGTCGATTCTACTAAATCCGTAACGATGTAACTGATTCTGAAACCGTCTGGAGGACAGAACTGGTCGACTCTAAACGACTATTTAAACCCTTCAGGCGCAGCCAACAAGAAACTAGGAAGAGAACGGCAGGAAAGGCAGCTGGGGATTCTGGCACTAGCACTGTTTCAGAGGAACAGAACAACCTGTGACTTCTGCTACCAGTGGTGTTTTTACATCAACTTCTGGTGATCAACACCGAAACAACAGCCTAAATAATAAGAGGCACGTACAGGGATGAAAATGGTCATTCTACCAGAAGGTTACCCCGACACATGCTACAGTGAAGAACAAGCAGAGAAGACCAAGATCTATATGATAAACAAAATCAAGGCCGCGCCAAGCCAGTGTGCAATGTGTGCACCGCACACGGGCGGCCAAATTCAGGGGCGACCAAAAAGGTTTAAAAATTATATACAAATTACAAAAAAAAATAAAAAATGTACAATTTTTTTACTTTACAAATTTTAGAAGTTCAAAAATATGTACCTATATAGGTATAAAAAATGTTTATTGTGTAAATGAACACCTGATAATATGGTTACATGGATTATTGTTTATGTAAATTCTCGAAGTTAGTTTTTATTCCGTGGCGGCTAATTGTTAAACGAAGCCAACTTGAAGGAACGCTTTCCATGCATCTTTATGCAATGATTACAAAAAAGCCGGATATTTATCAGAAGCAACAAAACGTGACTTTTCAGAAAACTGGCGGCTGGCGGCATTTATTGACTGTGAAAAATATCGTATTTATGAAGTAGGTATTTATATTATTTTTGATCGGGGTGTCGGCGATCTCTTTTGTCGGTAAGTACCTAATTGTTTAAAGCTGATTTTAAGAAATATAATATTATATGATGCTTACATTAATGCTCTGGTAATATGGGTGCAATGATAATTATTTGGTCATTTAATGTTTGAATTGGCTGCAGAGAAGATCGAGCAGAGAAAATTAATTTTGTTAGTGATTGTGTTTTGAAGAAAGTTGAAGAAAAGTTATAAATATGGTAAGTACCTACATACACATCAATCATATATCAATCAATACACAGATAGTTACCTACTACATATTCTTAAATTGTATTAAGTAATAAAATTGTTATAATTTTTCTAGAACAGAAAAACGAAAAGGCTGTCGGGTTTTCAGTATCGAAAACAAAGTCTACAAAAAAAAAGAAGAAAAGAAAAAACTGGCCAATACTTTAGAAAAATATTTGAAGCCAGAAAATGTGTCAGCGGAAGCATTAGAATCAAGCTCTAGTTCTCTTTCCGGGCCACTTAATGAGCCGTGCGTCCAAGAAGTCGAAATGGAAATTATGAGGGAATATTCCGAATCTGGGGAAGAGAAGGTGACTTCATCTGACTCGGAGTCTCCAAAACCAGAGAGAAGCGAAGTTGGTGACGCTGAAGAAGCCAGCACGTCATCCTCATCAAGGCTTTCTGAACTAAAGAAATTTGGCTGCTCATCAGATTCACAGCAGTCGCAGCAGGACACAGCAACCTCAGATGATCCTGGAGAGTGGCCTGAGATAGTATCAACAACATTAAAAAAAAAATTTAGTAGAAAGAGGGCCTGTTCAGATAACGCAATTTAATTTTCCAACTAATGAAAATGGTCGAAGGTTTTCGAAAAAATATTTCTACCGTTCTCTTCCAAATAGAGAAGAAATTTTTAGACCGTGGTTAGTTTATTCAATAAAAAATAATACAGTTTATTGCTTTTGTTGTACAATATTTGGCAAAATTAAAAACAATTTTTCGCAAAAGGAAGGTGTTTCTGACTGGCAGCATTTGTCACTATTGATTTCAAGGCACGAAAAAAGTGATACTCACAATGCAAATGTTAAAAATCAGTTAGAACTTATAAAATTATTATCAAAAGAACAAACTGTAAACCAGACGCAACTACGTTTGTTGAATGCAGAAGCAAGGCACTGGCATGCTGTGATTGAGAGAATAATTTTAATAATACAATATTTGTCACGACAGTGTCTTGCTTTACGCGGGCAATCTAATAAATTATTTGAAAGCAATAACGGTAATTTTTTAAAAGCTGTTGAGATGATCTCAAAATTTGATTCTGTTATGTCAGAACACGTGCTTCGGACTCAAAAGTCACAAAAAGATGAAACAAGAATGGTAAATTATTTAGGGGACAAAATTCAGAATGAAATAATAGATGTCATTGGTAACAAAATTAGAAATAATATTTTGGATTTAATTAGAAAATGTAAATACTATTCTATCATTCTTGACTGTACACCGGATATTAGTCATATCGAACAAATGACTATAATTTTTAGATTTACAATGTTAAATGAGTCCTCAAAAAAAATTGAAATACGCGAGCATTTTATAGAATTTTGTCCTATTAATGATTCAACTGGAGTGGGTTTAAGTGAATTTTTAATGAATTTACTTTCAAAGTTGAATTTAAATATTTACGACATGCGTGGCCAAGGGTACGATAATGGGGCAAATATGCGCGGCAAACATAATGGTTTGCAAAAATAAATTTTAGAAATAAATCCGCGAGCATTTTTTGTGCCGTGCACAGCCCATACATTAAATTTAGTAGTGAACGATGCTGCTAAAGTTTCTTTTGAGACTTCTGGTTATTTTGATATAGTTCAAGAATTATTTGTTTTTTTTCTGCGTCGGTAACAAGATGGTCAATTCTGAAAAAACACACAAAAAATTTAAATTTAAAACCACTTAGTGATACACGGTGGTCTAGTAGAATAGACGCTGTGAAGCCCCTGCGTTACCAAATTGGGCAAATATATGATGCATTGGTAGAAGTAATTGAAGATGGTTTATCCGTACAAGACCACAGTGCTTCACATCAAGCCAAATCTTTGGCATTAAAAATACAGAGTTATAAATTTTTGTGCTCAACAATTATTTGGTACAATATTTTAATCAAAATTAATGTTTTGAGCACGATGATGCAAAATCCTACTATAAATATAAAAACTTCTTAGAGCATTTTAAAAATTTGTTAGATTTTTTCTTAGCTCTTCGATCAGATGAAGAATTCAATAATGTTCTTACTGACGCTAATACACTTGCGGATGAACTCGGTATTGAACCTAATTTCCCTGCTGTTCAGTCTGTTAGACCACGAAGAAAACCCAGACAATTTGATTATGAACACAGTGATGAACCAATTATTGATCCAAAAAATTATTATAAAGTTAACGTTTATTTTAATATATTAGATCAAACTTTATCGTCTTTAAGAGACAGATTTGAGGGAATAACAAGATATGATACTGTGTTTGGATTTCTCTATAATATGTTTGATTTAACGGAAAACGAGCTATTACAATGTTGTAAAGATTTACATCTTCATCTAACTGATGATTCTAGAAAGGAATCAGATGTAGATGGAATAGAATTATTTGAGGAGATAAAATCTTTAAAATTACATCTTAAACCTACTTCAGCTGAAAAGCATCAGTTAGGGCCCCAGTCCATTCTTGAATATATTTTTGAAAATCAGCTCATCGCATCATTTCCAAATATGTCAATAGCTCTTAGAATATTACTCACGTTACCAGTTTCAGTTGCGTCTGGTGAGAGATCTTTCTCCAAACTAAAAATTATTAAAAATTATATGCGATCCACAATGTCACAAAACAGATTAAATAATCTGTCTATAATAGCAATAGAAAGCGACACGATGGATTCCATCGATTTAGAATTAGTAATTAAAGAATTTGCGGAGAAAAAAGCTAGGAAAGTTGCTTTTTTATAATTTTCTAAAATTTTGTTGTTTTTTTATTAATTTTATTCCACTATTGTTTTTTGTAAATTTTATTGTTAATAAAACTTTTTTTAAATTTCTGTTTTTCACTTAAATTAATTTGATTTGTTATAGTTAAACTAGGTATGTACTACATAAAATTTATATTTTACAACAAAAATGTAAATTTTGGGGCGGCAAATTTGGCTCTGCACACAGGCGGCCATTGATGCTGGCGCGGTCCTGCCTAAACCAGTACGCATCTTGGCATGGATTTCGGGACCACCGATGGAACCGAAAACCAGTTTCAAAACACAGGGATTGACCACAAAATCCTAAAAGGTGGTGGACACCAAGTTTAGATTCGAAAGGAGAGATCTTGAATTGAGTTATAAGATTTACAACATTGGCCGCACCTCAATTTCCCTCGGGTTACTTTTAAAAAAATTGGGAAAAAGGAAAGGAATGCCAAGAATAGTGAAGGAGATAATACAGATGATGTGGAACAAGAACCTACCGAAATAATGCGTCTGAAGGGTATTGTAGAATCGTTAAAAGAAAACCACGCAGGAACTAAAACGTCATGGCTAGTGATGTGGGTCCGGTAAATACCCAGTGGGTGGGGTATTTATAAATGGGTATTTATCAAATTTGTAATATTGAGAAAGCTAAGCTAACTTTTTCTCACATAATAATGTTATCTTAATAAATAAACTACGTACAGCGTGAGTACTAAAAAGTGAGGAAAGAGCGGGAAATTTTGAATTAAATCCTAGTAATTTTTTGCTTTTATGTTTCACGCAGGTGTATCACCCCAAGTCATATATTTAATATCTACTATATTGCTAGCGGCTATGAGTGGGGAGGTCACAATGTAAGTGAGACAGACAACCAACTCTTCGATGTATTTGGTGAGCTGTGCGCAAGCGCGTCGGGTCGTCCGCGCGGTGGGGAAGTGGTCAAGTTTAAAATTCGCTTCTAAAGGCGGAGTTCGAATTCTCAGGCATGCGAACGAGACGCGTAATACTCAGAGTGAGACTGTGTCGGCGCCGTAATGTTTTAGGCCGTTCCCAGGCCCTACTAGCAATATAGTAAGTGATACATATATGCCCCAACTTTGTGGTTACATGTCATTGGTGGCACTGTAAATCTATGACAAGTTCGAGGTCAGTTTGTCTCAAAACTGACGCAAAAACTAACGGGCTAACATCGAATTTGACATATAGTACGTTCAGTAAACATAAAAACACAAAGTGGCCTTTGATTTACAAAATTCTATGAGTGTACTTTCAAAATTCATCTTTGTCTAGGAGTGTAATTAGAAAAACTTACTAAAACAAATAGGTTAAGAGTGTGACATTTACTTAGCATCTGTCATAAAAATTGTAAATAACTACTTTTAAGGATATAAGACAAATACTGTGTTGTATACTATTTATGTAGCGTTTATTAGTATCCATTTTTTATTGCTCTTTATAAAAGTTTAGGCGAGAACTTCCAGAAAAATATCTACTTTGACACTGAAATAATAAGAAATATTAATTGCCATTGTCATTTTACTTCCTTTTACGATAACGGAAGTATTGGATTCACCCAAAAATTCGAAATTGAGTTTTCAACAGATCTTCACGTTTTAAAGTCCCCTGGACCCAAAACACATATTTTTGTTCATTGGTCTGTGTGTCTGTGAACAGAATATCTCAAAAACGAAAAGAGGTATGGCGTTGAAACTTCATATACAAGTTTTGTGTACTATGTAGATCCGACAGTAAGGTTTTGAAGAAAGGTGTTTACTTTTGTGATTTTTCAGTTTTTTTTCGATTTTTTCAACAACTCTAACGATTTTATTCAAACTTTACATTTTTATTAGATTTTTAATGTGTATTGATTTGAGATAGGTAATTTTCCAGTTGAATACTTCTAAAATGGGTTTATTTTGTTTTTTTTCTATTTTTTTTATTAACTCCTATTTTAAATAGAACACTCGGTATATAATTACATTTTTGAATTCAGCTTACAATTTTAAAGAAAATCGTACGACACTCATTAATGACCAATAGAGAAATTAGTTCACGAGCAGTAACCAAGACAACTAAAAAATTTCTTGGAAATTTTTTGTAGGTAAACATTGTTTCTTTTTAGGGTTTGTGTCGTTACGATTTTCTTACCGAATCTGCATTCGAGCATTAATTCATATCCGGAAATTACTTTTCGTGCATTCCAACAACGTCCTAATTTGCCCTCGCGTCCCGCTCGGGCAAATTAATGCGACGTTGTTGAAACGTACTCAAAAAAATTTCCGGAAAGAATTAATGCTCTTATGAGATTATAGGTGAAAATTTGTCTCTTGAACTAACCCTCGATTTTGTAGCATTTTTGTAGAATTTGTAATTTTTGAAAATTTTTGACAAATGCTAAAAATTAAAAATCAAATTTTTGGCTAATTATAAGATCACTGTAAAAGGAAGTTGTGTGAGTGTATCATACCAGATTTTTTTCATTGGTCTGTCTGTCTGTCTACCAGTCTGTGAACAGAATATCTCAAAACCGAAAAGAGGGATGACGTTGAAACTTCATATATAAGTTTTGTGTACTATCTAGATGCGACAGCAAGCTTTTGAAGAAAATCGCATAACCTGACGTAGGTGTTTACTCTTGCGATTTTTCAGTTTCTTTCGATTTTTTTCAAAAACGGCTCTAACGATTTTTTTAATACTCTACGTTTTTATTACATTTTTACTGTGTATTGATGTGCCACAGGTGATTTTCCAGTTGAATACTTCTAAAATGGTTTTTTTGTTTTTTTTCAATTTTTTTAACTCCTATTTTAAATAGAACACCCGGTATATTATTACATTTTTGAATTCAGCTTAAAATGGTAGAGAAAATTTGTTTCTTCAACTAACGCTCTATTTTGTACCGTTTTTGTAGAATTTGTAATTTTTGAAAATTTTTGAGAAATGCTTGTATGTATGTATGTATGTATGTATAATCGTTAACCTCTTGTTACCTAGGCGGTGTAGAGGCTGGTGCTTTGTACGCTATCATTTGTCAGTGTAGTGTTCAACCTGCCCCGAGTTACGAGATACAAAGTTGAAGCGCGCCTTTCGTGCTCTATCTCTTAGGTCTGTGGTTCTGAGTAGAGCAGTTTGGTGCTGAACTGTGAATGGTCTCACCGAGCCCTATTCAAATCGCCAAGGCTGCGGAAAATTCCGGCCCTCGCGAGATTGGAACCGAGGGCTTGCTTAATGCTTAAAATTAAAAATCAAATTTTTGACTAATTATAAGATCCCTGTAAAAGGAAGTTGTGTTAGTGTATCACACCAGTTTTTTTTACATTCAAACCTGCCTTTATGCAGGTGTGGAAACCTTTGCAAAACAAAATACAAAATCCTTAGTACAAAAATTGTATTCATATGCCAACTTCAAAAAAATTAAGCGTTTTTGTGTTTGCTGAATGGCCTCTAGACTTAAGTACCACCAATGACATGTAAACAGAAAGTTGGGGTGGTACACCTGCGAGAAACATAAAAGTAAAAAATCTGGTGTGATACACTCGCACAACTTCCTTTTACATTGATCTTATAATTAGCCAAAAATTTGATTTTTATTTTTTTCAGCATTTGTCAAAAATTTTCAAAAATTGCAAATTCTACAAAAACGATACAAAATACAGCGTTAGTTCAAGAGACAAATTTTCTCTAAAATTGTAAGCTGAATTCAAAAATGTAATAATATACCGGGCGTTCTATTTAAAATAGGAGTTAATAAAAAAAATTGAAAAAAAACAAAAGAAACCCATTTTAGAAGTATTCGACTGGAAAATCACCTATCTCACATCAATACACATTAAAAATGTAATAAAAATGTAAAGTTTAAAAAAAATCGTTAAAGCCGTTTTTGAAAAAATCGAAAAAAACTGAAAAATCACAAGAGTAAACACCTACTTCCGGTTATGCGATTTTCTTCAAAAGCTTGCTGTCTCATCTACATAGTACACAAAACTTATATATGAAGTTTCAACGCCATACCTCTTTTCGTTTTTGAGATATTCTGTTCACAGACACACAGATCAATGAACAAAAATATGTTTTTTGGGTCCAGGAGACTCTAAAACGTGAAGATCTGTTGAAAACTCAATTTCCAATTTTTGGAGTGAATCAAAAACTTCCTTTATTGTAAAAGGAAGTAAAAAATTACTAGGATTTAATTCAAAATGTTCCGCTATTTCCCCACTTTTTAGTACTCACGCTGTATAAATGCACTGGAATATTTTATGTAAAATAACAATTTAAATGTAACACTGAATAAACAGTCACCCAGGTAAAATACATGTAATAGTTTATCCGGAAGAAACATTGGCTGCGGAAGTTTACGGAAATAAACAATAAGCAATAAATTGCACCTGTTCTGGTTCTGACTCCGGAGATTGAGATGATTTATATTGTTTGCATATTATTTTCCAAATTGTTTCCATTTTTTGAAAAATTATCTTGGAGAACATTAATAATAATACATACATGACATTTAAGAAGCAATCTTAATAAGGCAAAGAAAATAACAAAATGATATAAACAACGTTGTATACTGATGGGACCATAATTATGTATAACAGCAATGAGATGATTCGAACAAAAGCACATAATACTTGAGTAAGAAAGAGATAACCGTTCAAAATACCTAGCTATTTATGCAACAAGTGCTAAAAGTTGACGTTTATGCACGAGACATGAAAATTATGAAACGAAGCCGAATTATACTGGTTAGATTAGCTTTATAATATTTGTAAATGAGGCTATAAATACCCGTTTAAATTTTAAATATCCATTTGGGTATTTACCCGGGTGTTTCCCCTAAAACTAAATACCCGGGTAATTTACGTCACTAGTCATGGCTATTCGAGTGCTACAGCCGCAGCGGCGGTTTTACGATCATATAGACTATGGATGGAGTGTACAGGCGTTGTGAAGACGAGGACGAAACTGTCATTCACTGCCTCTGTGAAAGCGAGAAACTAGAAACCCTCATGATTAAACACTTCGTGGAAGAAGAACTAACACTCGCAATGCTCAGGAACCCCTATGGAAACAATCGAAACCTTTGAAGATTTGGAAATTTATCAATGAGGCACATCAACACTTGGGCGCACAACAGGTAGGTATTCTAGGTGTCTTAAAATCAAGAATAATAATAACTGATTATGATGGGAGTTATTGTGCTTTACAATAATATAGGTTAAGAGCGGTTAAGAGGTTAGAATCTTTGTAAGAAATATGCCTAATCTAATTAATGTCAGTGATTTTTCAATTCCTAGCTGCATCGTTGAGTTTTAAAATCTTGATGATCTAGATTACAGTAAAAAACCTTGACAAAAATAAAGCTTACTCAGAAACAAAAAAGGTACCTACAGTTTCTGAACAAACACACCACGTCCCCATTTCGAATACGTCGTGTTCTCCAACATTTTGCTATTTTTCAATACGCTACCAAAAAAGAGTGTTTGACAGGCACCACGTTCTTATCGGGTAAAAGCTACACCGCATTGCAATGCAAGAATGGTCTTACGGCAATCATGTAGAGCTGTGCGATGCGGTACTCCTCCACCGTGAGTGGAAGTGGAATTCGATATTCCTTGATGAGCATGGCTGACGAGGACTAGCACTCTACGTTCTGTCACTTGCTACGTGGTTCCTTCGATGTGTCTTCTTCAGGATCCCCCATGCTGTTTACTGCAACAAAATGGTATGGTAAGACAGCGCATTGCCTAAATTTCCTCGCGATTTTGTAAACGAAGCCCTAAAAGTGTAAGCAGTTTATCCCATTAGGGGGATTCGAGAGATTACCTTCGCCTATACAAGCGACTCCTGTTCTTCAATCGATACAATTGTCTTTCATCGGCTCAAAAGCAATCCAATCGAAGCTTTTTATATAGACACGATATACGTAGTGGGTGAGCAGCTGGAGTTTTATACATAATTTGTATAATTATCTAAAGCAAAGAAACGTCAAATATTTTCAATTTTGAAGAGTTAGGTTAGATTTCACGTAAGTGTCAGAGTTCATAAGGCGACTTAAAGCATTGCATTTAATTACCTGTGAATATTTTAAAAGTTTGTTAGGTGTTGTAATAAATTAATAGCTGCAGGAAAAGTGAAAATAACAAAAACGGATTATCATGTAGCGTTGCCAGTTCTTGTACTAGGCCAGAATTAATATTTTAGAACTGGGAAAGCTATAGAAATCGACTTGTGTTACAGAGTATGTGTGCACAATTATTTGGGAGTTTCACCCGCGATTGGCTGGAAATCTACTTTAAAAAGGATTAAAACAAGAATACTAGTAATGGCAAACATTAACTTTACGAAACGAATTCTAAAGAAGGGACTTACTTGGAAAAATCCAGCCTCATACTACTTCAACAAATAAGACTTGAAGAAACGCCGAGTGGTTATGTTTCGATGTATGGAGATATCACGCACTATCTGTGATCACTTTATGCGCTGGGCAAATATAAATATTTACTTCACAAGTGTTTATTGTAAAATATGGAATTTATTTGCACAGCCGCGGAAGGATAAGGATGATTAAAGGTGTTTCCCAATCTCAACACATGTCAGCGGAGAAAGGCTTAAAACGCGCACTGATTCATAGCTTACTTCTCCCTGATAAACCATACAATGAGATTAGGAAGCAAAAACAGATAAACATGTCGATATTTTTAATTCGTTTTCAGCTTTGTTCAACTTTTGTTTGTCCTAAAACGACCAAGTCTGAAACTGGACGGAATTAAAAATATTAAACCAGCCAACTCGCACCAGGTTCTATCGCAAACAGCACCAGGTAACTAACTGCCTTCAAAATTGCAAAATTGGGCGACAGATGTGTTACAATTCTGATATAAGAAAGCGAAGGTCGCCTCGATTATTAAAAATGCTTGTGCTGACCTAATCGGATGGATTCAAAGATAACTAATGATGTAAATATTTCAACTTTCCAAGCTTACAATTTCCGTTTATAAATTTCAAATATTTAACGCGTGATTACAATTATTAAATGATAATTAACATTAACATGGGATATTTTAAAATATGGAAGCTTTCAAAATTCGACGATGTCAAAAAATAATATAACAAATCTTACCATTATTATATGTCGTTGTGTTGTACCTGTTAGCAATTCATTATTTATCGATAATAATTTTCAAGCACGTCTGTATATTCTGGGAATATATAGTTAGTGGCCTTAAAAACTTCAAACGAAAATGCTACGTTATGGGCAGTACCATGTACATAAAAGGAGACTGCGTTACTAAGCTATCGAATTTTCCCAATCGAACGGTCTGCAATTACAAGCCCTTAATGACTGTACCGATAAGTTATCTAAAATTTCAATATCCATGATTCAAGCACCTTTATTAATTATAATAAATATTTCCAAAACGTGTTATTACACTCATTTTCAGGAATTGTAATGAAAAATGCCAACAGCATGATTGTTAGTTTTTTTAATTTTCTGTTTAGCCCGTCTACCATATGGTTAGATTAAAACGTTCATTAGTTTTATTAGTTTAATTTAGAATTGAATAAAGTATCGTCAGATTGTGTTACTTTGGACAGTTCCACGTTCGGCAATGAATTATAACTGAATTCCTTTATTCTGGACGGTTATTATTCAGCAATCTGTAGGTACTTTATATTAACATATTTAAGTTCGAAGGCTTCACTGCCTTTGTTAAAGTCTCGACCAACTGTGACTGACATATCTATCTACTAAATTCAAAATGTGTAATAATTAAATATTATGCAGCTTACGAACATGTGGCAAGAACCTTGACCCCGAGTTAGATTACAACACCGACATGGTTATTCAATATAGACATCAACAATATGAACATAGTAAGACCGTAAAACTAGTAATCAAGACATTTTTGCAAAAAGTATTCAATTAACGCTTAACCTCAACAAATATTGGCACGGATATACTATATACATATGTACTGATCGAAAAATTTTAATACGACTCAACATTACAAACCTCTGACAAGAACCTTGAAGCTTATTTATTCTAGCAAACCATATCACCGACAAGCTTACTCGGCTGATGAATCAATGTACTGGCACGGCAAGCACTGTATTAGAAACCTGTGTCAGGAATCTTGACCCTTAAATACATTACGACACCGACATGGTTATTCCACTTAGAAATCATTATAACACGGCAAAACACGTCGTGTTCAAGGAACTATTGCGAAATTTGCAATTTATTCGATAAACGCTTAACTTCGACAAACATTGGCTCAGTTATATCTACTGTCCTGGTAATGTTGAATAAACCAGGCATTCATGATTGTCGGGCTTAGGGACATCTGAAAAGAAACTTAGAAGCTTAGTTATTCAAGCAAAGCAGAACATGGACCTGCTTTTTCGACATAGAAACCAATACAACAACATGGTAGTATTCTCGTGTTGCCGATTTTATTCAACAAACGCTTAACTTATAAACATTGGTTCGGTTATATTTACTGACCTGGAAATGATGAATAAGCAAGGAATTTATAATTGTCTGGCTTAGTAACCCCTGACAAAAACGTTAGAGCTTAGTTATTCAAGCAAACCATAACACCGACATGCTTATTCGACTTAGAAATCACTTTACTGACCCGATAAGAATTGTCCAAGATATTCTTGCAAATAGTTGAATTTATTCGGCAAACCCTTAACCTCAACAAACGTTGGCTCGTTCATAGCAATGGTCTACAAATGTTAAATAAATAAGACATTCATGATTGTCGAGCTTGGGAACGTCTGACAAGAACAATGAAGATTATTCAAACTAAAAACCCATATTTATGCAACATAGAAATATGTAAGAATTGTCCTGCAAAAACCTAAATTTATTCATCAAGCTCTTAGCCTCGACAAACATTGGCTCGGTTATATATCCTGACATTAACATGCTGAATAAACAAGACATTCATGACTGCCAAGCATACAAACCGCTAATAAGAAGCTTGAAGCTGAGTTATTCAACCAAAACGGAACACCGATTTGCTTATTCGACAACGAAACCAATAGAATAACATGGTAAGGATTGACTGGTTGCTGATTGTATTCGGCAAACCCTTAACTTCGATCAACAAGGGCTCGGTTATATCTACTAACCTATCAACGTTGAATAACCAAGGCTTCTTGGGCTTAGAGCGCTTGGAAAAGAGCCTGAAGCTTAGTTATTCAAGCAAAGCAACACATCGAGATGCTTTTGGACCACGAAATTAGTACTAGTAACACGGTAAGAATAATCGGGTTCAAGAAACTTTTCCAAATACCTGAAAAAAACCCTTATTCTCAACAGACATTCGCTCAGTTATATCTACTGCCTTAAACATATTGAATACATAAGACATTCATGATTGTTGGGCTTACGAACCTCCATGAAGCTTAGTTGAAAATTATAACAACCAGATGATTATTCGATATAGAAATCAATATAGTAGCAGGATAAGGATTGGAAAGTGCAAACTCTTCCAAAAAACGAAATATATTCAGCAAACCCTTTTCCTCTACAAACCATCGCTGGGTTATATTTACTGATGAATACGCAAGACATTCATGATTGCTGGGCTTATGAACCCCTACTGAGCTCAGTTATTCAACAAACCGTAACACTGACGAGTTGATATAGAAATCAATGTAGTAACACGAGACATTCGTGATTTTCGGGCTTATGAACCTCCATAAAGCTTAGTTATTCAACTAAAATCTAACAACGACATGATTATTCGACATAAAAAACAGTATAGTAATACGATATGAATTGTCAGGTTTAACAAACTTTCACAACCGTATTTATTCAGCAAACTCTTATCCGCGACAAACATTGGCTCAGTTATATCGAAAGTTCAAGAAAGTCTTCTAAAGAGCTGAATTTATTCAGCACACCCTTATCCTTCGCTTGATTAATCTACCAACTTAAAAATGTTGAATAAACAACACAATTGTCGGGTTTACGAACCTCCATGAAGCTTATTTACTCAAGCAAACTGTTTTTTTTTTTTTTTTTTTTTTTTAATTTGTGTAATTTACCAGATCAACATACAAATGCTATACATGGTAGGTATAATTATAAGTGTACAAAATAACAGTTTAGTAACATTAAGAGGCTATTACTCTATAAAAAATTAATAAAGTTAATTACATATTATTTTTATTCACTGTCCGAAGAATCGATGATCAAGGTTAAGTCTGTGGGTACCCGTCTTTTCAGTCTTCTTGTGGGAGGAGGAGTGTCGAGATTATGAATGATTGCACTCGGACATTTGTGTACGTTGTTGAAGAAGTTGGTAGCATTGGAAGTAATTAGGTCCTTAACACTGGGCATATGCAGTTCTTTGTGGAGTGCGTTGTTGCGTATAAACCATTCTGCGTTACAGATAATGCGCAATATTTTGTTTTGCATTACTTGCACTTTATTTATATTTGTATGGCTTGTTGTTCCCCAAACTACGGAGCAGTACATGATTATGGGACGTATTAGAGATTTATATAACAAAGCAGAGAATTTAATTTTTAATTTTGATTTTCGGTTTATTAGTGGGTAAAGAAGGTTCAGTCTTGTGTAGCATTCACTAAGTTTTTTATTTATATGAAGGCCCCATGTTAACTTTCTATCTAGGTATAATCCTAAGTACTTCACAGCATCATCCTTCGCGTTCCAAGGTATTCCGATTCCGTTAACTCGCAATTCAGTTGGGTTGGGAGGGCGTCTTAATGTAAAGATTTTAGCCTCACATTTTGTTGAGTTTAACTGAATTCTCCACTTCTCACACCACTGGCAGTATACATTAGTTGCTGTTTGGAGATCACTAACGGCATTATGGATGTCGAAGTTCTGAGATGTGAGTGCGGTGTCATCCGCATACATTGCAAGTTCTACGTTATCAAAATGTGGTATGTCATGGGTAAAAATGTTGTACAACGTTGGTCCAAGAATCGAGCCTTGGGGAACTCCAGCTGAGATGTTTTTTAGATCTGAATAATGTGCGTTCACTCTTACTTTAAATGTTCTGGCTCTTAGAAATGAAGAAATCACTCGGGTAAGGTAATCGGGTAGATTCAGTTGTAATATTTTATAGAGCAGGCCTTCTTGCCAGACTTTGTCAAAAGCCTGGGCGATGTCGAAGAAGGCGATTGCCGAATGCTTTTTGGCTTCAAATCCGTTGGATATGGTATTAGTAATTCTCAGTAATTGATATGTGGTTGAATAATTACTGCGAAATCCATACTGTGTTGCTGGAATGATATTATTCTCGTTTATGTGGTCGTTTAGACGTCGATGAACGATTTTTTCAAATAGCTTCGACAGCGTAGGTAGCAAACTTATAGGTCTGTAGTTACTAACCATACTTTTGTCTTTTTTAGGTTTTGGGAACAAGATAACTTCAGCTTCCTTCCACTTGGTTGGAAAATAGCCATTTCGAAGACAGGCATTGAATAAGTTGGCCAGAAATGCATTAGCTTTCCGAGTTAAATTCTTCAGTACAACATTTGGCACTAAGTCGTGCCCGGGAGATTTTCTAAGAGATAGTTTATTGATGAATTCTTGGATTTCTCGGGGGGACGTTGGCTTTAAAGCTGTGGAAGTTGTTGGTAGATTACCCTGAATTTCGGATTCTACGTCGTTGTGCAGTTGCTCATACTGAGGTTGTGAAGGGTTAGGTTTAAAGACTTCCTCTAAGTATGCAGCAAATAGCTTACATTTGTCTTCGTCTTTTTCAAAAGTTTCTGTGTGGTGTTTCAATATGGGGATTTCTTCGCGTTTTCGTAAAATCCTCTTGGTAGGAATCCATAGTGAGTTATCATTTGGATTTATTTCAGAAATATATGTTTGGTAAGATGTTATTCGGAAGTTATCAAGTTCGTTTTTAACTTGATGAGAAAGTCGATTCAGTAATTGTTTGTGTTGTCGTTCTCTTGTTCTGTTCCAGAGTCTTCTTGCTTTGTTTTTTTCTTTGATTAAGTTTAGTATATATGTAGGTGGGTCGAAAGATGGTTTGCGTGATTTGTTTGTACCAGGAGCAGTGGCTGCTCTTGTTGTGTTTATTAGTAGGTTAGTGAACATATTAACAGCGTTGTCAATGTCGTTATTTGTTTCTATTTTATTGATCTGTAGGTCGTAATCCAATTTGTCTTGAAAATATTCCCAATTGACTCTTCCAGTAATTAGTCTTGGAACCGGTTTATTAAGAGCGTGCATAGTGTTGGTAGAAATAATTACTGGGAGATGATCAGATTCGAGTTCACATACAACCTTTTGTTCTAAAGGCATAGTTACATTTTTGAGCAGGGCAATATCAAGAGTATCTGGATGTTGGTCGACTCTGTATGGGATTCGCGTAGGTTCTGTAGGTGCCATAACATGGATACCTAAGTTTGAGGTTATCGCGTGCAATTTAACTCCGTTAGGATTGTTTGATCGACAGCCCCAGTAATTACTCTTGCTGTTAAGGTCTCCTAGGAGCATCGTAGGAGTGGGGTATGTGAATAGAGAAGCAATATCGTTATTTTTCAGCTGTTGCTGTGGAGGTTTGTACCCAGAGATGATTATCATATTGCTTCCGTTTTCCATTTGGACATTTATTGCTACTGCTTCTATTGATATTAGATTAGGAAGAGTAATTAGATTGTGCTTGATATTTCTTTTGATTATTATAGCAACGCCGCCAGATGCATGCTGGGCTTCTCTATCACTTCTATAAATCTGAAATCCGCTGATTCGAAAAGGTTCCTTGTTAGTCAAGTGGGTTTCGTTAACACAAGCTATGTCGATACCATGTCTTGAAAGAAATAGGGTAAATAGGTTTTGCTGTCTCTTGATTCCATTGGCATTGAAGTTTAAAAGAGTTAACTTGTGAATTAGTTTTTCATTGTTATTTGCCATTAAAATATTCGGCAATGGCGTTTGAGATCAGTTCCGCGATGAGAGGTTTAATAGATTCTAAAATTTGAGTAAGTATGGTATTGATAAAAGAAGTATTTGTTGCGTTAGGAGTTAAATGTGAGCTGGTAGAATTGAAGTTTGGGTTGTTTAAATTATTGGAGGTTGCGTGAGCGTAAGAATTATATACTGGGTGGGGTTTGGATAAATTCTGAGGTACTGTGAGAAATCTGCTTGGATGTTGTGTTGATTGAGGTCGGCTGTAATTATTGGAAATGTTATTTCTGTTTTTTAAGGTCTGGTAGTATGAACAGCCCTTGTAGTTGGCGGAATGCGATCCGCCGCAGTTAACGCAAGTGGGTTTCACATTTGATTGTTTTGTGCAATTGCTATAAAGGTGATCGCCGTTGCATTTAACGCATCTTGGGGGGAGTCGGCAATAATTCTTTGTATGTCCATATCTTTGACAGCGCATGCACTGAGGAATTGTTTTTGGTTTACGTCTACTTTCAACTGTGACTATGGAATACAGAAGCTTATTCAATTTGAAGATCTCGTTTCCTTTCTCGTTTTTTGTTAACTGCACGGCGCATAAAGGCATGGGCACTTTATTATTGTTAAGAAGTCTTGTGACTGTTGTAATGGGATACGTATTAATAAGTTCATTGTGGATTTCTTGCACCGAAAGTGAGGTTGGCACATTACGGATGATAACATTTAAAGTTTCTTGTTCGGGGTTATGATAAGTGTGAAATGGTAAACTATTTTCTGTGTAGTATTTTGATAACGCACGGTAATCTTCGATCGAGGTTAAGTTGATTTTCAGCCCATCTGTTCGATGCTGTGTTGTAAATTCGCTTGAAGTTAGAGCCTTGATGTCATTAACTATTGCTTGATAATTATTTACATCATGCAAGAATATAGGTGGAATTTTTGGCTGTTGTGATTGATTAGGATTACTTTCGTTTGTTAGCTGTTTTTCTACCTCTTCAGGTAAATAGTACCTATTTTTGGATAACGGTGCAAGTTCTGAGCATATGTATTTTTTGTGGATTTCACTAACTGGGGCGATTTTTCTTTTAACTGCCGGGCTTGGACTGGTGTTCGCCATTTGGCCGGCAAGGGGCCAGACACTGCTAAGTTTGTCGCACTATTTTAGATTTAATATTATCGAGAGCACAGACGCACTGAGTTACGGGCACAACCGCACTTGACGACCGCGCTAACTTGAATGAAGCAAACTGTAACAACGACATGCTTATTCAACATCACATACGTTGCCACTCTTGATTCGCTACGCTCGCTCGAGTGGTAAAAATATGCTCGAATGTTAAGACTGGGATACCCTTCTAAATACGTTAATTACTATAAACAAACCATAACAACGACATGTTATTTGAAAAAAACACAATACGTTAACATGTAAAGGATTGACGGGTTGCCGAATTTATTTAGTAAACCCATAAATTCCATAAACATTGGCTAGGTTATATCTACCTCCCTAAGAATTTTGAACAAACATGACAATTACGATTGTCGGGATTACGAACCTCCATAAAGCATAGTTATTCAATTAAACTGTAACAAAGACATGCTTATTCAACATAAAAATCAGTGTAGTAACACGGTAAGCATTATAGAGTTAAGAAACTCTTCCAACGAGTCTCTTCCTTTTTCTCGATAGCCATTCGTTCAGTTATATCTACTGACTTAAGCATGTCGAATAAACAAGTCATTCACGATTGTAGGGCATACGAACCTGTGACAAGAACCTTGAAGCTTAGTTATTTAAGCAAACCGTAACAACAATATGCTTATTAGACGTAGAAATCCATATAAAAGTTATACGGTTAAGGATTGTCGGATCAAGAAACTCTTCCAAAGAGCCGAATGTATTCAGGAAACCCTTATCCTCGACAAACGATCGTTCGGTTTTATCTACTGTCTTAATCATATTGAATAAACATGACATTTGTGATTGTGAGGCATACAAACCTTCTTTGAGGCTTAGTTGTTCAAGCAATAACACCGATATACTTATTCGATTTATAATTCAAGATAGCAATACACTACAAAATATTCGGTTAAAAAAACAATTGGAAATAGCTGAATTTATTCAGTAAACCCTTAACTTCCACAACCATTGGCGGAGTTATATCTACTGACCTCAGAATGTTGAACAAACAAACCTTCATGATTTGCGCAAACCATAACAACATGCATATTGGATTTAGAAATCAATACTGGAACAGGGTAAAGATTTTCGGATTTAAGAAATTTTGTAAAAAGTTGAAATTATTCAGTAACCTTTAATCTCGAAACACATTTAGAAGGTTAAAAATGTCAAATAATGAAAATATAAAGACTATCGCATGTATGAAAATCTAAAAAACCAGTTAGCCAAATAAGTTGCAAAGTAACATGCTTATTCATCTTAGAAATCAATATAGTAACATGCTAAGTGTTATTCACTTGAAAACAGCTCTATTTTAGTAGTTCCCAAATCCTGTTAAAGGTACAGGTTGATATACAGATAACCTCAATAATCGCTTACTTAGGCAGGCTAAAAACGTTCCAGGCTGAATGTATTCGATTTGAGGGTTTGGTAAACAAGATAATTGTTTTCGCGTTGATATACGAAGGGCATTCGATTAGTAATCTACCTAGCCATAAAAATAAATGAATATAACAGCAAATGTCCTTGTATAGTAAAAACATACGTGTCTTAATCGAAGCCGGACAACTCGGCGCCGCCATCTCGGCGCCGCCACTTCGGCGCCGCCATTTCGGCGCGGGGCCAACTCGGCGCCGGGACAACTAGGCACGGAGCCATCTCGGCGCCAGCCAACTCGGCGCGAGGCCATCTCGGCGCCGAATTCAAATTTGCAAACTACATCGTGCACTACGTAAGAAAATTATTATAAAAAAATAATAAATAAGGTGATCGCCAAAAAGCTGCCATCAAATGAAAAAAGAATTATTGAGAATTTCTTGGAAAATCAAACACTGACGACCAGAGGTGGTTGCAAAGTGATTACAAATGAGCCAAACAAAAGTTGTCACATGACTTCCGTTATCAGTAAAATTTTACGTTTTTTTAAAATAATTACGAAGCATGCATTTACTAGACAAGATAGATACACATTTTACGAAAAAAAGTTATCTGGCCTTGAGATTGTTCAGTCAGCTAAAACTACCACACAATAAAAAATCTCTTGAAATCTTGCTTAAATTCTTTAAAATAACACTTTTTAGGCCAGTCGACAAGTACATTTTAGCGGGAATAATTCCGGACAAGCTGGAATAAATTTTAATCTGTTCTGTTGGTACTCAGAAAATATATATTAATTTTGCACCCCTTGGCAGGCCCGGATTTAACCGCTATGCTTAAAAAAAGGTCTAAATTTTTATATTTTTCCTAATATTAGTGAATATCTCGATTAGTATCAACTTTTGAGCAAAATATGTAGTTATCAAAATTAACGAAGAGTAAATTCTCTACAAAAAATGTTCTATACATTTTTGTCATATATTCGCTTGTTTCGAATTCATAGGCGTCGAAATATATTTTTTTTCGAGCATTTGCTTGTTACTTTCTTTTACGATACAAGAAGTATTGGATTCACCCTAAAAATTCGAAACTGAGTTTTCAACAGATCTTCACGTTTTAAAGTGCCCTGAAACCAAAAAACATGTTTTTGTTCATTTCTCTGTCTGTGTGTCTGTTTGTGAACAGAATATCTCAAAACGAAAAGAGGTATGACGTTTAAACTTCATATATAAGTTTTGTGTACTATCTAGATGCGACAGCAAGCTTTTGAAGAAAATCGCATAACCGGAAGTAGGTATTTACTCTTGTGATTTTTCAGTTTTTTTTGGATTTTTTCAAAAACGGCTCTAACGATTTTTTTCAAACTTTACAGTTTTATTAAATTTTTAATGTGTATTGATGTGAGCTAGGCAATTTTCCAGTCGAATACCTCTAAAATGGGTTTCTTTTGTTTTCTTTTCCAATTTTTTTTATTAACTCCTATTTTAAATAGAACACCCAGTATATTATTACATTCTTGAATTCAGCTTAAGATTTTAGAGAAAATTTGTCTCTTAAACTAATGCTCTATTTTGTATGGTTTCTGTACAAATTGCAATTTTTGAAAATTTTTGACAAATGCTTGAATGTATGTACCTATGTATGTATGTATAATCGATAACCTCGTTTTACCTTGCGGTATAGAGGCTGGTGCTTTATGTGCTTGCATCTGGCGGTACAATGCTCAACTTGCCCCGGATTCGGGATACAAAGTTAAAGATTAAAAATCAAATTTTGGCTAATTATAAAATCATTATGAAAGGAAGTTCTGTGCGTGTATCACACCAGATTTTTTTAAATTATTATTGACGTTCGATGCGACAAAAAATTCTTGTTCGTACTATATACGATTTCTATTACTCATGTACAGAAATTATGTCGCTTACTTTGTACTCGCTTTCACACCACCTAGCGGTAGAGTACTCTGCGCGTTTTTTAAGTGGTATCCCCAATAGGCCTAATCCACTATTCCAACTTTGCTAACTTCAAGTTTCTTTTGAAGTTGACTGCTCATCAATTTTTTTTGCCTTTTTGATGTTGGTGGTTGTTCAATATCACTTTGACTTTCAACAATATCTGTCTCGTGTTTCGAATTTGCTTCATAAGGTTGGGAATGTTCTATTGATTGTTCTAGATCGATATGCAAGTCCTCACATCAATACACATTAAAAATTTAATAAAATTGTAAAGTTTGAAAAAAATCGTTAGAGCCGTTATTGAAAAAATCCAAAAAAACTGAAGAATCACAAGAGTAAACACCTACTTCCGGTTATGCGATTTTCTTCAAAAGCTTGCTGTCGCATCTTGATAGTACACAAAACTTATATATGAAGTTTAAACGTCATACCTCTTTTCGTTTTGAGATATTCTGCTCACAAACAGACACACAGACAGACAGACACACAGACAGAACAATGAACAAAAACATGGTTTTTTTGGGTTCAAGGGACTTTAAAACGTGAAGATCTGTTGAAAACTCAATTTCGAATTTTTGGGGTGAATCCAATATTTCTTTTATCGTAAAAGAAAGTAACAAGCAAATGCTCGAAAAAAAATATATTTCGACACCTATGAATTCGAAACAAGCGAATGTATGACAAAAATGTATAGAACATTTTTTGTAGAGAATTTACTCTTCTTTAATTTTGATAACTACATATTTTGCTCAAAAGTTGATACTAATCGAGATATTCACTAATATTAGGAAAAATATAAAAATTTAGACCTTTTTTTAAGCATAGCGGTTAAATCCGGGCCTGTCAAGGGGTGCAAAAATAATATATATTTTCTGAGTCCCAACAGAACAGATTAAAATTTATTCCAGCTTGTCCGGAATTACTCCCGCTAACAGCCATTTTAAAAGACTTATCGACTGGCCTATTTTGGATTTACACAATTTTGAAAAACGCCATTTTCTAAGTAAAGTGCTTTTTATATGACAAATATTTTTTAATGTTTATTTTCCAAATCAAAGAATTTTATTTAATTTTTTTTTATTATGAAATAAAAATTTTTTTGAAAAATGTTTGTTTTCCATTTCCATAGCCGTCTTTGTTAAAAGTAAAATTCTTTGATATGGGACCTAAACATAAAAGATAATGTGAGAGATCAAAATTGGCAGAGGATTTTGAAATTTGGTATAGGAACGTAGGTGTTGATTCTAAACAACTTCTCTTAATAACTTCTTGTCGTATTTGCTACATAAAAGACACGCTACTCTACAGTAATAGTTATTTACCTAACAAGTTCGTAATTTTCCCGAATGAACACTTTGCAGCACGACCGAAGGGAGTGCTGCATGTAGTGCGAATTCGGGAAAATTCTTCCCGAAGGAGTTAGGTACAATGTTTTTTGTAGCGAATACATGAAAATATTTTAAAAAATAAAAAAAATATTATTTAGTGTTTTACTAATTTACTGCGTTGACAGCACAAATCACTAAACTTTTATACCTATCCTACCTACGCACCTGTTAGTTTTTGTTGACGTTTACAGCGCATCTGGCGTTTGCAGGCGCAATTAAACCAACGAGGGACAATTCTCTATATAATAAAGGAGAACGATCCAGACGTGTGTGTCCCGAGGGCCCCCTTGGAGAGGGGCAGAACCCCGACGGCCCCCTTAGAGATAGGCGGAGCCCCGAGAGCCGCCTTGGAGAAGGGCAAAGCCCCTAGGACCCCCTTGGAGAGGGGTGGAGCCACGAGGGCCCCCTTGGAGAGAAGCGGGGCCCTCAAGGACCCCTTCGAGAGGGGCGGAGTCCCAACGGCCCGCTTGGAAATGGGTGGAGCCCCGAGGGCCGTTGTGGAGAGGGGCGAAGCCCCTAGGGCCCCCTTGCAGAGGGGCGAATCCCCGAGGTCTCCCTTGGAGAAGAGCGGAGCCCTGAAGGACCCCTTGGAGAGGGGCGAAGCCCCAGAGGCCCCTTTGGAGCTGGGCGGAACCCCAACGCCCCCTTGCAGATGGGCCAACGTAATAGGCCTAAACATGATGGTAAATTGAATAGAATAGACCGCGCAATAGCGCGCGCAGCCCCGTTTATTATAAAAATTTACAAAAAACACAATTTCCCTAGTTTTTGTTGAAAAGTGAAAAACACCGCAGTGCGGGAAAAGTAACTTTCGGCGTATCGGGAATGACCGGGAAATATGAATTTTGAAGTCATGAGTAGAAAAAATAGTTTTTTTGAAAACTTTCAAGGCATACTTGATTTTTCAAAACTGAAATGCTGTTAGAAATTCGTTTTTAACCAAGCAGGACTGAACCACAAAAAAATGAAAATTTAAATCGAGAATTTTTTACCTTTTACAAGAGTCGTTTCACCTATCTGGGGACACACTGTATATACAGGGTGATTTTTAAGTTGATTCTTCCATTTTGCCAGGATATAAAGCTAAAAAAAGTAAGCAATTTACCACTTTTGCGAAATATTAAAACTAACGGTGGTACAAGGTGTTAAAGTTTCAAAGTATGAACTAAAATTACTTAACGAAAATTAAACTAAACTTAATCTAACTTAAATGATCAAAATTATCAGCATTCGCTTCTAGCCACATATTCCGCGTATAAGAGCGATGCGGCAGCGGCATTTTGACGACACTCCCAGTAAATAATAAGCATATGCACTCATTCATTATTGTCATAAACATGAGCCATTATTGCAGCAATAACATTAAGAAAATTACAATGGAAAACTAGTTTTTAATTTGAAACTTTAACACCCTGTACCTCCGTTAGTTTTGATATTTCGGAAAAGTGGTAAATAAAAAAATACTTATTTTTTAGCTTTATTTCCTGGTAAACGGAAAGAATCAACTTAAAAATCACCTTGTATATAAATATATATATAAAAAAATACTGGTAATGTTTACATTTCACTTTACACAGGATGACAGCTTGTCCGAAAACCTATTTAGCCCGTATTAGATATATTGAGTGATTTTTACTTAGTTAAAAATGGCGTTTTTCGAAGTTGTGTAAATCCAAAAAGTACCGTTTTTCGGAAATTAAGCAAGATTTCCATACGATTTTTATTATGTGTTAGTTTTAGCTAACTCAACAATGTCAAGGCCAGAAAACAACTTTGTTTCGTAAATGTTGTCCCTATCTTGGGTAGTAAATGCATTTTTCGTAATTATTTTTAAAAAATGTTGAATTTTACTGATAACGAAAGTCATGTGACAACTTTTGTTTGGCCCATTTGTAATCACTGTGCAATTACCTCTGGTCGTTTAATTTTCCAAGAAATTCTAAATAATTTTTTTTTCATTTGATGCCTGCTTTTTGGCGATCACTTTATTTATTATTTGTTTATAATAATTTTCTTACGTAGTGCACACTGTAGTTTGCGAATTTAAATTCGGCGCCGAGATGGCCTCGCGCCGAGTTGGCTGTCGCCGAGATGGCTCCGCGCCGAGATGGCCCCGCGCCGAGATGGCGGCGCCGAGTTGTCCTAGACCCTGTCTTAATAGTTATTGTGCAAAATGTCATCCATTTATGCATATTGTTGCTTTCTTATGCATTAGTTTTTCATTAAAGAGGAGTTTAGTTAAATTAGAGCACAGACGAGTAATAAAATTCTAACTTTGGAAGACCACAGACTGCAAATTATACATGAAGGGTGCTGAAAGTTTATGGTGAAATTTGTGTGTAAAATAAAATACTGGTCGACACAGTTTCGACTTGGTCGTGAATCGGAAGACGATGAAAAACCAGGACAGCTGAAAACTGCAACAAATTCTGAAATGTACAGAAACGTAGAGTCGAAGGTTCCTGAAAATCGACGTTTGAAGGTAGCAGAGATTTTTCATGAAAGGCTTGCTATGAATAAAGCGTCAGTCAAATGGGTTCCAAGACTTTTGACTCCTGAACAGAAGATTGTGTGAGAGAAGATAAAACCTACTTCCTTTATAAGATCAAACAGGAATCAAGGCACTGGGTCCAATAAGGGTTCGCCGTCTCCAAAGAAATGTCGAATGGTGAAGGTTGTTTGAAACCACCAGAGAATTATTTTCAGTGATTACATGGAGAAAGTTAAAAGGTGCTATACAGAAAAAGCGGTCAAATTTCTTGAAGAAAAGAGTTCTGATACTTCACGACAATCTAGAGTGCAAAAAGCCCAAACTGTTCATGCTTTAATTCAAAAACTAGGTTTCATCGAGCTGGATTATCATCACCGTATACCGTATAGTCCCAATAAGGCTCCCTTGTGACTAGTTATTCGCAAATTAAAAAAAAAATACATACGAGGTCGCCGGCTTTCTTCTGGCGAAGAACTTCACCGGGCTGCTTGCAGTTGTTTTACTGAACAGGAAAATAGCACTATTCTAAGGGAACCCCTCAGAAAAGTCAAAGGTGTGTCGCGTGGTGACTATATTGCATAATAAGAAATAATTAGTGCTTTAAGTCTTCTCTTCCTACCCTAGGTAGAGTATTAACCTAGTGTCCTTCGTTGTTTAATATTCTTCACTTTTGTACTGTTACATTTCAGTTTCTTAGTTAAATAGATTTGTTCGGCTTAATAAACTACAGAATTAGAGGCTTCGATTTAAACATTTTCTAATAAAAAAAACGTCGTGGCCAGAGACCACTATTGGGGTTAGAGTACGCCCAGGTAATTAATACGAAATTATAGACTTCGGTATTAAAGGTTCCGGAATTATAGAGCGTAGGAGACAAAATAATGGCGAGATTAAAAGCCATCAGAATGAAGTTTTGTCAAAGCTGAAGGGGTCGCTAGTCGCGAAACTTCAGATTTGAACATGCAGAAAATTGCGAATCTTTTTTCTGATTTTTTAATCAAATATGGAAAAGGGGCAAAAAATTTTGCGAATGCGCAGCTAATATTCCCAGATAACATTTGATTCAAACTTTTAACAACTGAATTTCACGAAAATATCCTAGTACACTGCTAAACGATTCCCAAACAAAGCCCTAACCGAGTTCTGTTCAATAACCGTAAGTAACCAGTGGGGTTTGATCTCGGTTCCTATGTAAGCTGCGCCCGGTGGTTTGGGTAACACGAAGACCAATACAATTTTTGCTGAAGTCGATAAAATATCTCAGGAAGTTCAGCGAATTCCAACTCGAGCCCGCTCGTAGGGAGCTTGGGTCCAATTCCGTCCACAACGTCGTCCCGGGGGAAGCGAGAGCAGGCAATGTGTACGGAAACGCGCTACAAAAACAACATTAATCTTATCTAAGAGAGCAATCGCGGCCGCAGTCATTATCAGGTGAAACAGCCTAATTTGGTGGATTCATTGTGACGCACACGAGAGCGGAATATAAACAGCAGGAAATTAAATGATAAATCGCTCCGTATCACAGAAAGGAATTAATTAAGAGCCTGTAATATTACTTTATGGATGGGAACCCTTGGCAAGGTAAATAATTTGCGCACACGTTCAATGCGATTTTTATGAGCGCCGCTGTTATTAGTCTGCGATTAATATGCCTCATGATTTTGTGATAACGCGAAGGTTGATATGGGAAAGTGGCAACCTGCGCTACACCTTCATATACATCGACGTTATACCTTTGTAAAATTTTAGAAATAGTCCAGGTATACACACGTAGAGAACATTTTTGCAAATTGGAGAGGCATAAACAAGTCATGTTTAATCGCGCTTTTGTCGTGAATTTTAAGACACTCTCCTGAAAGCTGAACAAAATTGATTCCGTCAAGGATGCTCGTATTGCTCATGCATGTACGCTGTTTCCACACTTTAACAGGAAGAGAATAGAATCTAGAACCACATACGGCCTTCATTAACTATACCAACACTTTTGATTGAGTAATAAGAAGCAAACTATGGGATATACTAGAAGAGGCTTGCAAAAAAGTTTAGTGAAAATCATTAGAATTCGAACAGGCACACCACGCTAATAATTGAAAACTACTATGGCAAAATGAATCAAATTCGGCTAGGACACAGGCCAATATTTAGGACTATCTTTTTGGTGACGACCAAGCAATTGTTACAGCCTCCAAAGATGATTTACAAAAGTCCATTCATTACTTAAACACCATACCAAAAGAATAAAATTGCAAAATATCAAAATCTAAAACTAGGAAAAGATTCAGTCCAATACAAATATACTGGCAGTTGATAATAAAGTCAATAGATGGTAAATATAATGGAGCATAGAAGCCTACCACAACTGTAATACTGAACATCTGCATCCATCGCCGGTAATGTTTGCTTTTTACAGTTCAAGTCCAAGCCAACTTCTATTTTTATATGTATTTTCTTATGCGTTACACTTAAGCAATATATTCCAGAATTCGCAAAGCCGACCCTGCGCTGGAAGTGTATTGTGAATTTCAATTTACGTGTGTTTAGCTTTAGTCGCACGCAGCCTCTGCTGAGAGCTACATGTGTGTGCGTCTTCAAAGTATATTGTGCGAATTTGCCTAAAGGCAAATCAAATGAAAGCGGCCTGAGGCCTGCAGTAAATCGTTTGCTCCATACAAGTTAAAAGTGGAGCAAGCAAGCGTTTGTAATTTTGCCACCGCATTAAGTATACAATTTTATGCCACATTCAAAGCGTCCATTGGTAGACGCCAATATATGTTGGACACAAAGTTAGGACATTCGAGTACGCTGTGATGTCAAATAAGAGTTACTCACTACAGCAATCGGGGATTCACAGTATCACGCCTTCTAGAAGCAGCGTGACGCAACCGACGACGTGCCGTTTTCAAGGGTATGCAGCAGCAGGTCCAGGTAAAATGTTTCCAGCTTAAAAGCGACAAGAAATCGCTCCTGCGCGGTGTGCGAATCGCGTTTAGGGAATGGGTTTATGTACGCGGATTGTACTGAGTTGAGTGCACGCAAATATGAACAGGGACGTCCTTAAATAGTTTTTAAGGACAGTTATTTGAGCGCTATTTTAATAATGTGTAATTGATGTTTCATATGTGTTTGAATATCCATGCAGGTAGACCCAGCTGCCTTGCACGTAGATTATTTGATGATTTCAACTTTTTTTTAAATTTGATTTGCGTTTTCTTTGGAGTTATTTTATGTTTCTATATATGTTTTGCAGTCAATACATGATATAAACAAATTGGCCTTTCTTGTGCATTGTATAAAGGAAACCAAAATACGGTTTTAACAGAGTGTCAACTTCCATAGGCCACTAACTGAGGTATTAAGAGTGGTTCCTGTTCACTGAGCCAGCTAAGGGACAAAAAAGGCAAATAATTATTCAAACATAAAGACGTACGACACGCTTTGTAATTTAACGTAATTAAGCGAGGGGCGAACAAACGGTGCATTTCAACTGGCACCACACCAAAAGTAGCATATGGCGTCTTATAAGAACAAGAACAAGCCAGGAAAGATAATCGATGAAGATTATTAGGGTTTTTACGGAAACAATAGGGCCAACTAATCATCGCCCGATTATAGTCATTCCTACAGTAGTTTCGAGGAGATAAAGAGATGTTTCACGGAAAAAAGTTGAATGTTCTGCTGGCACAATCCTAAAGTTTGCCAATTCACTCAACCAGGGTTTAATTTGAGAAGAAAATTCTGTCTAAAATATTATCGTCCATGTTATTAATGAGTCAATGAGAAAACGACTCGTTTTCATAATGAGTAATGAACTGCTGGCACATCATAGACGGTACAAAGATTTTTTAGTTACTTTTTTTCAATAAGTAGTAGTATATGGTAAGATAATTCGTTGAGAAAGGTGCCGTTGAAGACAGATAGTGTATGTGTCACAATTTCTTTAACGCTATCGATGTTCTCATCCCTTGGTTACGGCATGACGTTTCTAAGCACAGTCTATTTACATTTAAAAAAATATATCCTACGTACTAATCAGTCTCGAAAATAAAAAAAAGATAATATATATTATGGACATCTAGCCAAAATTAAATTTCCTCAAAATCCCACAAACAGAGCGGATATTGTAGCAAAAATAAACGACTCTCGCCAGGATCATTCCGGAGCCGCACACAATCCCCCTTAATTTTCTCAAAAGCACATCGACAATGCGGAGGCAAACATCTCGCTCGGAGCTCCAACAAGAAGCCGCTGCGTATTCTTCGTTTCCTTTTCTTTGAGCAACAAAGGGCCGCCATCGCGACCCGTTTCCGTTCCGATCGCTTCGGCTTTGGTGTGCGCGAATCGGAAAAACCGCCGCAGCGGCACGTGCGTTCTGATTGATATGTATTTCTGATTTCGATTAGGAGGAAATTGGAGAGGAAACTTCGATTGAATAAGCATGTGCGAGCTATTTAGCGGCGCAAAACTCCCGATTCGCGGTTTGGCACGGACCGCAATTACGAAAACGAGCCGTTTGTTTATCGCCCCGTAAACGTTCCTCTTGTGCTGTTTATAAACAAGTTTAATTGATGTTGCGGGCGACCCTTTACGGAAAACGGTGTTATCAGAACGAGATGTGGGAAGGCGAACTTTGCCAAGACTTTGCGCCCTGTATTTCCACAAAACAAAACAAATTATATGGCAATTTCACTTGTACAATCAACTTTTAGATATCACCATATAAGCAGGTTCGTATCCAAAATTAGTACAGAATGGGGTCACTACGAAGTAGCTTACCACGAACTTTACTTTCTGTCGTCCTATAAGACTTGCACCAATAATATCAGACCTTATAGAAGAGCCGATCTCTTGAAGGTTGAATGAAAGTAAAGAAGAACATCGTTGGTTTCCATCGATTTGGGTTCAGACATCAGAATTCTACTGTTCAACAATTTTATCATTAGGGTTATTCAGAAATATTTGAAACAAATAAATACTGTTCAGCGGCGTTTTTGAAGTCAGCCAAGCTTTTAATAAAATTACCAAGGCACCAAGGATTGATGTATACAATCAAGAACCCTTTAGATGATCAATGCTTCCAATTGAAGTCGCACCTTTTTGTTAATGCTATTTTCCGATTTGGAGGTTTGTTGCGCATACCTTAACGTTAGCCTATAATTGGTGCAGATTCTGCCTCACCTGAGTTGCCATAAACGCACTTCATTACTATAATACGAAGGTAAGCAAGTTATGCAAAAAATTGCAGTTTTACTTATTGTCGGGACCGCCAACTCCGTTTACTCAGTGAGTGGTGCGTGCTGCCTCTTTGTTTTGATGACATTCTGAAAGAAGCCGTTTACTTAGCTGATGATTTTTGACGTTTCGGTTTGGCATTTGAAGGTTAAAGATTTGCTGTGTCACTCTTATCATAAAAGTCACTCTAACTGATGTTAATTAAGAATTAATATGGGTTGTTCATTGTTCATGTCAATTTATGCGTAACATCTCAAAATTGTCTTAGCTTATTCGTCATTCTGTTGAGATTTGTAGTACTGTGCACCTGCTTTGTGAAACTATGACGTTGGCTGGCTGCCTGCCGTACGATGCAATGCGCTGGTGTAGTAGCTTCCAGTTTTGATTAGGTATTCCAGTGTCATTGCGTCACATTATGTTGCTATGGGTCTAGTTTGGTTTTGGATGCTTGGTGATAGCAAAATAGAATATACAGGGTGTTATTTAAGTACGTGGCCAAACTTCAAGAGGTAGTTCTTTGAGTGATTCTAAGACGAAAAGTTTATATAAACATAGGTCCGGTAATGCTTCGTTTTGAAGATACAGGGTGTCAAACTTTTTTTAAAAAATCATTTTTTCGTAAAAATTTTAATAATCCGTTAGCCGATTTTGTTGAAATTTGTCAGTGTTATTTATGGTAGAAAGGGGCTAATTTAGCCCTAACTAGATTAAAATTATTAAGTTCAGTGGCGTCCCGGGGGCACCTTAACCAATATTTTTGACAAAAAAAATGTGCGCCACTGACTTCTTTAGAACTTTTATATTCTTTTTCGCATTAAGTAGCTAAAAATACAACTTTTTTGTCTCTTTATTTTTTTTCGCATCTTGCTCCGTTTTTGAGAAGAAAAATAAAAATCACTTTACTGCATGTCCCTGGGACAAACATAATAAAAAACTAAAACTACCAAACTATTAAAAACTGGGGCGTACCTGTTATTTTTTTTCCATATCAATAGTCTATTTTAGTCTTAGAAATTGTTATAACAATTAATGCTAGCTAAAAAATATTTTTTTTGTTTTATTAATTATTAAAAAATGTTTTTTTGCTGTCCATGGACATGCAATAGGTATTTTTATTTTTTTTTTCTCGAAAACGGAGCAAGATACAAAAAATAAAGAGACAAAAAAGTTGTATTTTTAGCTGCTTAATGCGAAAAAAAAATATAAAAGTTCTAAAGAAGTCAGTGGCGCACACTTTTTTGTCAAAAATATTTGTTAAGGTGCCCCCCAGGACGCCACTGAACTTAATAATTTTAATCTAGTTAGGGCTAAATTAGCCCCTTTCTACCATAAATAACACTGACAAATTTCAACAAAATCGGCTGAAGGATTATTAAAATTTTTACAAAAAAATGATATTTTAAAAAAAGTTTGACACCCTGTATCTTGAAAACGAAGCATTACCGGACCTATGTTTATATAAACTTTTAGTCTTAGAATCACTCAAAGAATTACCTCTTGAAGTTTGGCCACGTACTTAAATAACACCCTGTATAGCAACTGGTGCGGAAGCAAACAATTTGTCGAGACTGTGTGAAATTTCGATTTCACCTCAACCATGAGGAATTTGTGTGCCGGCGAAGAATTGCTGTTTATTCATTATGGTTTCCGACTCGTGTGTATGGATGGTTTTGGGATAAACATCACACGATGGAGTTGAATGAATTCAGTGATGCTTGTTTGATAAACCATACGATTATCCCTATTTGGCAGCGTTGTGATACAATTTCATTCTATGCTTTATGTCAACACCTCCGGATTATTCGGCATAGGACGGGATAGAGCGCGTTAAAAATCGCTTAATACCTCGAGTGAGCTGTGTAAATGAAAGACACTCTGTGAGCTAATGACATCGTTGTTGCAATATTTTCTTTTTCTTTTTGAGAGTCTTTCTTGAATTTTATCTTCTTGGATTGGATTTATTTTATTCTCTTTTCCTTGTTATTCTGCACAGTTCACACAGGTATTTCGGTGTGGCAGGCGTCTGCGTCGTTCTGTACAGTACCGGTGAGGAATCGAGACTACAACAGTCGCTGTGGTCTACATTTGAAGCGACGATTTTGTCACAATTAGAGTCGCCGGACTTAGACGACATTAATGTTCGATATATACATATATACATTCCTACGTACCTATAATTTGGATTATTTGTGTATGCGTTAAACCTATATCTATAATTACCACTTTACTGTGAGTGCATCGTGATTACATGACAATGACATAAATTCAGAATTACCTACATGTATATAGATATATCAGTGCGAGGAACTACTGCCTCTTTTGAATTCAAAACGTGTAGATAAAATAATAATATATCTCAGTTTAATTGTGCCGCATTTAGGTCTAGTTTTTACCGTAACAAGGTATAGCCTATTAGTTCGTTTGCATTTCATATGGACAACAACTGTTGAGATTTCATCTTCGGGTCTAGGACATTTCGCCGTCGCCGTTTTGCCGTCGCCGTTTTGCCGTCGCCATTTCGCCGCCTGCCATTTCGCCGTCGCCACTTCGCCGCCGACAACTTCGCCGTCGCCGTTTCGCCGTCGACCATTTCTCCGTCAACTTGAAAGCGGAACAAAGGTCGTGCTGCAAAATGTTTGTACTTTAATTTATTTTTATGCTTTAATGTAATGCAACCGTCATTTTATTTATTTGGACATTAATTTGCTTGCTTATAAACTATTATTTTTGTTATCTTACAATAATATACTGTTATGATACATAACGTAGTATAATAAATCATAAGAAAGAAATATTCAAAACTAATAAATTTGGAAGGTTACAATAATTAGATCTTGATGGGTGTAAAATTTCGAATATGAATAATGAAAGTAATTGATACAATGAAAGGAGCCATTTGATAGTGCGATATTAATTGAAATAAATAAACTTAATGGTTGTATTAAATGTTAATAAAGAACAAACCAAGGTAACATTAGACAAATGTATTTGTTAATAATAATCAGAATGAATATCCTGTAATAGTATTATTTTAAAATATAGGAAGTGTGCACTAATAATTGTACTTATCTAATAGTGATAGAAATTTGTTTAGTGAGTTACTGTAAAACAACTCATGAAGACATACATGTAATTTTGAAATAACCAATTTTGTGATATAAAAATAGAAATTATGCCTTAATTTGTGTTGGTTTTGGTAATGACAAATTAAAAAAGGGCTTTAAACAAATCTACGAGGTCGAACAGGTGAAATATAAAATGGAATTTATTGAGACATCAAGTGGATGAAGAGATTATACAGATACAGTTAATTGGAGATATAGAATACAGAATGTTATATTAGTTGAAGAGATTTGGATTTATTCATACGTACAAGATATTAGTAGAGGTTTTTACAAGTTATTATTTGATTTGGATATTCTGTGAGTATTACAAGAGACATCGGACTATCTGCAAAAAGGGAACAAAGTTAGATTTGGAACATCATAATATAGCAACTTACCAGGAGTTAGTTCGTGTGACAGTGACATTCAGGAGGAATCAGGACTGGATTTTGGGAGCAGATGATTTGGTTTGACAGGACGGATGCAGTTGAAAGGATTCACAGACCATCATAGGTGTTGCTGTTTGTGAAGTGAGCAGTAGGTGTTGCAGTCTGTCGACGTCAGGATCCGGTATTTGTTGGATATTGCAGTGAAAGCTAGAGCAGTTATAGAGGTTTGTGTAGATAAGTTGAGAAAGCATTTTGAATAACTGTCAATAAACGAAAGTGATAATATAAAGTTGATATAGTACTTACGTAGGTGAATTGAATAATAAATGTATTAATGTAAGATACAATTGTCAATTACCTGGTTTGATGAATTTTGAAGGCCAAGTTTGACGTTGTATGTCATTGATAGTCAAAGATTTTTGAAAATACAATTTTAAAACTTCAATTAATAGAGAACTAGATTTTGGCGAACCCACCCTGAAAATAAGAGCTTTCGATTTAAAAGCAATTATTGTTTAACATTTAAGACATTGCATTAATTAAGGCATAGTTCAACTGGTGAGCTATAGCAATACTTTTACTCCGTTGCCGCAAGAAAATGCATAATAAGTTAAATAATTTCTATTGTACTTAAATAGCAAATATGCAATAAAATTAGATTTTAAAGTAACAAATATACAGGGTGGTTCAAATCTATTTCGAGAAACTTTAAGAATACATAGAATACTTCAAAATAAATCGGAAAACGTTAATCAACTTATATCAAAAAACTTATAATAAGCGAGATGCGCAAGACTCTGAAGTTAAGTTAACAAATCGAAATTATTTCATAACTTTAAAACAAACAATATTTTCTTCAAATTTTGTACGTGGTTATAGCGAAACGTGCTTTGTTTCAACTTTCAAAACACAGAAAGAATACTGTATGCAGTGGCGTAGATACTAGGGAATGGAAGACCCTTTTTAAAAAAACTATGATAGGCCACTGAGTAAAATAAAAATTGACATTTTCGAAATCTACATTCATTGAATAGAAGTATTGTAGCAAAGTCTTCTAGGTTGCACCGTTTTCTGGAAAATTTAACTTTTTGCAATTAATGTGTCACTTTTTTCTGGTAAAATAATCAAATTACGTTCCATTCATTTCCAGCAACTAGAATTTAATCTATCTAGCCATTTAATCAAAAAAAAGTAACACATGTATTGAAAAAAGTGAAATTTGCCAGAAAACAGTATATCATACAAGAATTTGCAAAAACACCTTTTTTGTAAAATGAATGTACATTTCAAAATTTGTATCAATTTTTATTTTACACAGTGGCGTATCATAGCTTTCTATAAAAAGGGGGTAAGCACTCCCCGGTATCTACGCCACTATATAGTCTTCAGA
>OW679201.1:115825081-115840581 GCA_940337035.1 Agriotes lineatus | reverse complement strand
CGGACACGTAGCTAGAGTACAAGAGGTTATCAGGTTAGGTTTTCCGTCAGTTATGACACAAAATGACGCAAATCCTAACCTGCTAATCTCGAATTTGACATTGACGTACACTGTCACCAACATATTATTCATACGTTGAATTTCCACAGCCCGCTGAGGAACAGTTTTTTTTTATCTCTCGATATTATAAATATTATATATTTATAATTTAATTACAACTTTCTTCTTTTAATTTTACTAACGTACGAAGGTCCACAGGCAATGTAAAAACTTGAAAAAAAGATTGCCGTATTACAGTGCATTGGAGTGATCAACAATCCCACCATACCAGTTACGTTGCCTTTTTCATTTGTCGTTGGTTATCAATATGCCTCATTATTTAAGGGAAAATGAATTGGAGCGGCCTGCTACTAACTTTGGTGATAATAGTGGAGGTGATACTATAAAATTCGGAAAGAGAAATCGCATAATCGGAATTATGGTGATTTTTCATTTTTTTTTTCGAGTTTTTCAAAAAAGGCGACTTTTTTCAAAGTTTACATTTTTAGTACCGTTTTAATGTGTATTGATGTGAGAGAGGTGATTTTCCACTTGAATACCTCTAAAATGGGTTTCTTTTGTTTTTTGCTATTTTTTTTATAATCTCCTATGGTAAATAGAAAATCCGGTATATTATTACATTTTTGAATTCAGCTTAAAATTTTAGAGAAAATTTGTCTCTTCAACTAACACTCTACTTTGTACGGTTTCTCCAGAATTTGTAATTTTTGAAAATGTTTGACAAATGCTTAAAAATTAAAATAACATACTTTTTACTAATTATAAGATCACTGTAAAAGGAAGTTGTGTGAGTGTATCACACCAGATTTTTTCCCTTCTGTTCACCAATTTGAATAAATAAGTTTATATACAATACATACTTTAATCGCAGGAAGAAGAAGAAATATTACTTGTGACTGTTAAAAATTATTATTGAATTTGTGTTCCATAACACACCACGATACCAGTTACGTTCGGTGAAATAACTATACTTGAGAGTTCCCTGTTTTGGAAGAGAGACAGATATGTATCAAAGTACGTTCAAGATATTTACTAATTATTCAATGAGGATGAAAAATATGTAAGTAGTGCTACTACTGGATGAAATTCATATTCAATCCGATGTCGATTATATGAAGGAAATATTACCGGTACTTCTTATAATAATTCTTTGGCTTCTGCAGTTTACATGTTCATGATTACAAGTATAAAGTCAAATTTTAAAGAAGTAGTACACATATCGCCCAGCTCAAAACTAATAAATTCATGAAGTTCTATACAGGGTGTCCACAGAGTCATTCTCAACATGGGATCTCCCTTATTACTAGAGATAGAGATTTGGTTATATGGAATGAAATATTCCTTAGGTAAAGTTGTACCAAACCCCATAAATAAACTTTAGATATTTAACGCAGTTCAGGCGATGTAGCAAAAAAAATGAATTTTCGAATTTTCGATTTTTTTAAATAACTCGTCCATTTTAAGAGAAAGTCAAATTTAATTTGCACATTCTTAAGGCACTTTTTAAATATGAATCTAGTGGTGTATTCAGACTTTTTAAAACTGTTTTCGTACTTGAGTTACAACATTTTCTTATGGGGCTCATAGTCGGCTATGACACCATTAAAATGAATTTTTTACCTTTTCAAAAATGTGTAACTTGTTATACACAATACGAAAATTAACGGCGAAAAATGAAAAACTTCTTTTTAAGTTTGCCAGTTGCAAAGGCTTTGAAAACAAAAATCACTCTAAGCAACTGTCATTGCAATTGTTTGTTTATAGTTGACATTAAGTTTATTTCGTTTGTAATTCACTTGTTCAAAAAGAAAATACAATAAAAATCTAAATTGTCGTTTACATCTTAATTTAATTAGTTACTTATTTAAAATAGTTATCCTGTCATGGAGTCGTTTAGTAATGGTAATAAATTTGCTATGCGGTCTTGTTACATTCTGTGTCACAAAAATGCAACTAAAATGTACTTAAACCAGTATGCAGAACGAATACAACCTCATTCGTCTACTTACAGAAATTTAAGGGCATGGAGTATGGATCATTTACTAAGCCATGTAGAAACCTGCAGTGCATAAATGAAGAACTCAAAACTACCGTTTTACAAAGTTGTTGAAATTCTAAATACATTAACTCGGGAGATTCAATGTAACACCGGCATACCCAAATCTACTGCACATGAGATTTTGGCATCCCAAAAATATCATCCATATAAATACAATGTATATCAATCTTTAAGACCCGGGGATAATGAAAAACGACGAGAATTTTGCGAATGGTACATTAGGTAATGCGATGATAATGATCATTTTTCGTCTCAACTATTATGGTCGGACGAAACTAGATTCACAAACAACGGTTTATTCAATAGGCAAAATTTACGATTTTGGTCTACAGAAAACCCTCATGTGCTCGACATCAAGTGCGTTTTGGATTTAATGTCTGGTGTGGTACACTAGCGCCACGATTGATCGGTCCTATAATTTTTAATGAAACGCTAACGTCTGACGTTTATCTGAATTTCCTACAGAACAACATTGAAGACTTGGTGGATGAATTACCGTTAGTAGAGCTCATAATTGTTGGTTTCATCAGAATAGTGCCCCAACACATAATTTAAGAGTTGTAACCAATTTCCTTACCGAGCGTTTTGGTAATAGATGGATCGGAACTCGTGGACCGGTTGCATGGCCACCAAGATAACCTGATCTGACGCTGCTCGACTTCTTTCTATTGAGTTACATTAAACAGAAAGTCTATCTTGGCACCTACAATAATGTAAATGAATTTCAGGAAAGCGTGATTCAAGTATTTCGAGCTATTCCAAAGCGTATTTTACATAAAGCCATTAATTCTACTATTTGTAGATCCTATTTATGTTTGGAAAATAATGGTTTTGAATAACTTTTGTAATTTTCTATTATAATTTTGTTTAATGTAAAATCTAAATATTTTTCAGTATTCTATGTTTTTAAGAAATAATTGTTACAAGTTTTATTTATTTCTTTGTTTTGAAAGTCTTCAATAATTTAGAATTTTAAAAAGTAGTTATTTTATTTTTTGCCGTTAGTTTTCGTATTTAGATTTTATTTCATTATTTTCCTATTTAGCAGGTAAATTACAAACGAAATAAACTTCATGTCAACTATAAACAAAATATTGCAATGACAGTTGCTTAGATTGTTTTTTGTTTTCAAAGCCTTCTCAACTGGCAAACTTAAAAATAAGTTCTTCATTTTTCGCCGTTAATTTTCGTATTATGTATAACAAGTTATACATTTTTGTAAAGCTAAAAAATATCTCATTTTAATGGCGTCATGGCCAACTATGAGCCCCATAAGAAAAACTGAAGTTGACCGCCGTAACGAAAACAATTCTAAAAAATCTGAAAACACCACTAGATTTCTATTAAAAAAGTACCTTGAGAATGTGCAAATTATATTCGACTTCCTCTTAAAATAGATGAGTTATTTAAAAAAAATCGAAAAGTCAAAAATTTACTTTTTTTGCTACGTCTCCTGAACTACGTTAAATATCCAAAATGTATTTATGGGATTTGGTACAACTTTACCTGAGGAGTGTATCATCTCATTTAACCAAATCTCTATCTCTCGTAAGAAGGGAGATCCCGATGTTGAGAATGAGTCTGTGTACACACTATATACATCGATCAGAACTGTAACGTGAAATAAATATGTTTTAGAGTATTTTGCACTGTTAGCGACAACACTGCAATTAATAGTAAAACAATGAGCAATTTTGCACCCAACAAGAAACTGAGTAGTGTCTATCCTCATGATGCTGTTAACAGTAGGACGTAATTTTATTTATTTGGCTGAGTGCACTTATTAAAATGCTTTAGGAACAACTGGTTATATTCCAAACATGGCCAAATATTCACCTATCCTGATTATGAAACAGGGAAACAAAACATTTTGACTAATTTCACTAACTTAAATTTTGTTATTCTCTAAACATAAAAGCTAGGTATCCGACAAATTAAGAAAAACAAAATGTCAAGTTAGCACTAAAAATTTGTAATCTTTTTATTATCCAAGCCTTATTCAATATTGGATTAAAAATTTAAACATCTAAAGACTGAAATTATATTGACTGGTGGAAAATTGTTAACGTAAAGAACCAATTATTTGAAGGATCCTAAATTTACATTTTTGAACAATATAATAAATTGGGTTGACCTTTGGAAAACTGGGAAGTTTGTGAACGATAATGAATGTTAGAAATAAGTAAATATTGTTTCAATAAACTCAAAATTAATTACGTATTATTGAGTATCTTGCAGATAAGTTCACTTGAACATAGTTTGGAAAATATCGTCTGCTGGCAGGTGAAAACTATAACATTTATATGAATCCCAAGAGAGACTTAAAATGGTTGACTCTAAAATCAAGACATTTTGGTACTAGGTATCCAGATTAATACATTTTGTGATGATGAAGAATATAATGTTGGTACCCTGGAGGAACATTCGTTTAATCCTACTATTGATGTCGAGCCTGAAACGGTAGAAAAAAATTAAAAATGAAGTATTGCCCGTTATAACTTACTTTTGAGGTTACATTGCTTCGAAGCAAATTAAATGAATCAAGGGGAGAAGACAATTACAATTTAATCGACATATTGCGGCACTAAATTTATTTTGTTGAATTATGTTACATTTAATTGATTACTTTAGCATTTGAAGAATTTTTTTAGATGTTCATAACAAATTGTGCCGCAGCTAGTTTTGAAATTTCTCAACTATTTGGTTCATTTTCATGGGTGCCATAATCACAGTGAGGAAAGAATAGCGAATATTATATCTAATTAAATCTACAACCAATACTTCAATTAAAAATTATTGTGGCAAAATGGATAATAAGCGATTGAGCAAAAGAATTCTTGTAAAAAACTAACTATTTTAGCAAATAAATAAACCAAATTTAGAGTGATATGTATATTTATTACGCAGATTAAATTTATTACAGTTTAGGACTGATATTGCGCTACTTGTGCTACTTACAGTTTAGCATTGAAAATTATGGTTTTTACATTCAAACTTAATTTTCCATCACAAAAAAAACGAATGGGGAACGACTAAGGGCTCATTCGACGACTGGTAACCCCGTTTCCACAGCAAGCCCGTCTTTTTTAAAGTTACATACTCATAAAAAAATATACAGTGACGCCTATAATTGGCCTAACAGCTGTTGGCGGAGTACAGAATAAAATTTAAAAAAAATAAAAAATAAACTCTACGCCTATGCGATTTAACCGACGTTCGGGCGTGCTGGGCTGACGTCACGCCGAAGAGCTGTGGCCTTGTTTCAGAGCTTCAGAGGTAATGCAAAAGCCCGTAATCACAACAGAAATGTTCAAACTCGGACAAGGAAAGCGACAGAATGACATCAGCGATTTAATGGCAGACAAGCAAACTGCGCGCTACGCGCACGTGAAATATGATACTCGAAAGGTCAAGCTCCGATCCGAGCGCTAAGATAAGAAAAACAAAACCTAAACAAATATAAACATCTGTGAAGCCGGAACGTGAGATTTTATTTTGTGCCACAGACAAACACACATTAAGGAAAATTATATTATAGATATTCAACTTCAAATACTGTTATGGATGCAAAATGTTTATAGATTTTGTGTATAATGTGATTCTAATGATGAAGATACAATAACGGGGCTAAACAAACAAACATACATAAAATAAAAGACATGGAAATTCCAGTAAACACCATAAAGATAAAAACAGCGTTACCTAGATGGGAGCACTAGTATTTGACAGCTGTGACAGCAGCAAAGAAATTCAGGCAAGATTAATGAGGGGCGATAAAAGCGCCGTTAGTCCAATGTTCATTCTAAAAGCCAAAGGGTAGTCATAAAAGACGAAAGTATGAGTCGCGGTTTGAGTCTATAGAGTAGTGATCAGACCATATGTGAAAAGCACGAACAAAAATGACTAAGAACGACTAGAGCGGTAGAAAACAACAAAATTTAGCAACATCTACGGTAGAAGAGGTGTGGAGGCAAAGAATAAACGAAGAAATACTACGGCTCTTCAATAAATCAACCGTAATACTAAAGAAAAGACTACAAGAAAACGTGAGGACTTAATACGACCCAGAAGAAGATAGATTGTAACAGGAATTCGACCTTGCTCGCCCCATTTCAATACACAGCTAATTTGTATTTCTATGTTCTTTATTCCTTTGTGGGTAGATGTAGGTAATTAGATTGTGACGCCATTCGAAAACTTAAATGTGCGTCAATGTGTTTGCATCTGGAGCGCTGCAGTGCCGAAAGCGGTCGGTTTTTGTAGAGTGCGTTGGTCTCGCTTTGGAGATCTATGAGATGCCGGCTTGATTTCGCCGGGCGATTTGATTTTCAAGATGCGAACCAGCACCAGTTGAAGGCGAAGGTTTTTTTTTAATTTCCTGGGAAACTTTTAGTGCAGAGAAGTGTTCAAACAGCGGTCGGTTAGCTTCGCGGAGGTTTCTAAATTCCTGTAGACATTGTGATGGTGAAGCGTCATGTCATTAGGATGCAATATAAAGACATCGCCAAGAAAACCAGCTGTAATTCATTAATCATCGCTCAAGGTGAGTGATTCAAAACAGAGGCTGAGTCATTTATTGCACGTCAACGTGCCCACTCCGCTTGAGCATATGCGCAGTAGACTGTCAGCACAAAGGTGTCATTTGAAGAAGTTGTCTGCGATTTAATGTTATGGTTCTGTGCGCGCTGTGCTTCAAGTCCGTGTAATAGAAACAGTTGTCGGAAGTGTGCGTTAATTATGTTTAATATGAATGTGCATATAATGTGGGCAGGAAATAGTTGCCCACTTCATTTAGTCATCTAATAATTAACACTAGTATTCAGCATTGCTTTTTTAACAGGAAATGTATCTATTTGTTACTAATTTGGGTGTAAACAAATCGGCTTTTTATTTGAGTAAAATTTTGGAGCTGGAATTTTCATCTTAGCAGGAGTCCACGCCAGCTTCTGACTTTATTACAACAAGGGCTGCTGGCTTTCCCTAACCACGAACTGAGGTAAGTAAAATAAGAAAGTTATCTTTGCTATTGAGGTAGCTAGCTAATTAATAAAAACGTAGTATTATAATTGAACCCCCAACGTCGATCTACAACATCCAGGAATACCACCCTTTAGCTCTTAATCTTTTAGCCTTTTACGTGGTCTACATAAAGCTCTTCCTATAGCTCGGTGTTACCATACGATTTTGGAGCGTTCTTTCAACATTTCCAACTGGCTTTATATTGTAGATATTCTACTCAAAAATGTCACCCCCAATGTTTGTAGCCTCTGTTCATTTGCTATTGCACATTTCATGCTTCTAATAATATTTATACTAAACCTGGAATTGACTAGCGATGTAGTAGCTGTGGCCATGATTATGGCTGTGTCATCCCTTGGAAGCTCAAAACGCTCGCAATTCAAAAACCCCACATAAACAAGTCTGAATCAATAGAACTGAAAAACCAAGCTTGGAGGAGCTTGTAATGCAATTCAAGGAACATCCTCAGGGAGTAGCATTAAGTGCTCATAAAGTCGCGCATGGTTTGCTACATTTGACGAGGTTAAAGTTGTCGAGTTTTTATGTGCCGCGAGCTTAGCATCTTGTTCTTTATGGATTTTTCAGTGGCCTTTCGGCATGTATTTGCATGGATAAACCACTTTATTATCGGTGAAATAGCTTTTCCAGACGCAGGGAGTTATTTCAATAACAGCAGGGCTGTCTCTTTCTTTATGTAGGACATCATGCAGTTGAGGCAAGCACCTGCACACTAATCTTTCATCTTTTAACCTTCTCCAGGAAGGAGGAAAATTCACGATTCCATCTGCTTTGTCTACGGCGAAATTTGTTCGGGCAATTAATTTTTCTCCATGCGACTTCGCGTGACTATCTTTTATCTGTTCAGGGTATTAACGTCAGTGTTTACTATGAGAATGATAATGGCATGTTTGAAGCTTTGTTATTTGATGAAATCGCATGCACGCTATGGTATTGGCAGCAAATTTCACGTTTGCCGATATCGTCGGTTAGCTCCATATACATTATTAATTCCTTTTTTTAGTAGTAGGTCTGATGTCTTGCGCACGTATCCACAAACTAAAAGCTCAGTTCTTCCTCAACACTACGAGTAAAATATTGTGCAATAGCGAATTTGGTCAAATTGGAATATGATTCTGTTGTTCAACTTCTCATAAGAATGATAAATCGTGTTATTCATATCCTCGAAATGATAAGAGATCGTTGTCGCCAAAATATTTTTTTATAGGAGCGCTTTTCAACTTCTCGCAAAGGAACCTTCATCCTCATTTTATATAATTCCACATCAAAATAAAATGGAAAATCGTTATGTTATTAATATTCTCACAAAGGATGAAAAATCGTTGCTATTCAATTTCTCGCAATCAAACGCCAATCGTCTGCTATTAAATATATTCCACGGGAGAAGTAAAGGTTCTATCATTCAATTTATTGCATAAAATGTTATTAAATTTCCTACAAACAACAAATTAAAATCGAAAGTATGAGAAATTATCGTCAAATTTAATAATCAGAAAGGAAAATTGTTTTTTACATTTTTATACAAGGAGAAAAATTCTTCTCAATAATTTTCCAAAAAAGAAAAGTCGTGTAACTAAATACTTCCCAAAGATATACATTACACATGAAGCTTTTAGCAAGCCTTTTAGGCCCAGCTTTTTGTTTTTAATTTCCGTAACTTTCAGTTTTTTTAATACCTCCTCAGGTTTGATAAGACAGCCTTTCTCCATCTTTCCCTAGGTCTTCTTCTTTCTTCCCTACTGATTTTCTACTTCTTTTACTTTCTCCTCGTAATATGCTCTCTTCTTCTGCCTGTATATCTTATTTGCTCTCTTTGTGCTTCTTTTTCTTTTTTTCGTTGTGTTTCGAGTGCTCTAATCCTCAGTTCATTCCTTGTCTCCGCCTCTTTTATGTAACCAGCGTCCTACCATACATGGTTGCGTTTTTTGGATTACTTTCTCTGTGGATTTCTGAATAATTTTCTGAATTTTTTCCATTCTTCATTTATATTCTGGGATATTATCTGTTTGTTCCCTTGTTATTCCTGGGTTAGTTCTTTTTTTATATTTTCTTTGCACTTTTGGTTTTTGTAGCTCTCCCATGTTATACTGCCTTCTTCTTTTCTATATTTATTTTTTTCCTCCGGAGATTTTTAAGGTTTTCCTCAACAGAACGTGGTCAAAGTTAATGTCTGCTCTTCTACATGATTCTAATTTGTTAACAAAGTACTCCCGTACATTTCTAAAAGTATGTTCACAATCTTCCAAAGTTCCAGTCAAATTTATATCCTAACAGATAGTCTACCTAGCATTCGATATAAAAAATGGCTCGTAAAAATAGGGGAGAAGCGACAGCGCATCTATGATACACGTACGGGCCGGAAATAAAGTGCCAAAACGCATAAAGTCCTTTGTTGAAGCCATATAAAAGGAAATTTCCTTCTGAAACTTCGTTTTCCTGATCTTGACCTTGGGTCTGTCAGTTCATTTTCACTGAATTTGATCTGTGGGGTAGGTTCAACCGGGGCATGTTCGCCGTCTGAATTATAAACGAGATTTGGTCGTCTACAAAGCCGGGGCGCTAAATTCGGCAGTCTAGCATCAGTTTGCACCAGGTTCAACGATTATCCACAATATTTATTTGTTACGAACTGTTTTACGAGGGGAAGTCTAAAATTGGGGGAAACTCTTTAATTAGTCAAGAAAGTAAGTTCAAGCAAATACATTTCTCCGCAAATAAAACCAATTCAAAAGTGAAGAACAATTAATGAATGAGTAATCGATCTCTATTATGAAGTTTTATCTGTTCAAAATAATGGTTATTTTCAATGGCAGCAATTTTCTTTAGTTTATATTATATACCTAGACAACATACGCAAAGTGGTTATAATAGAGCTTAGAACTTGGAGCTTGGAAGGTAAAAATGTCCTAGACAAATTAAAGATAAACAGCGACAGGAATAATATTTCTAAAATTTTCAACTTCATAAAGCAGACGAAGGGTAAAATTATGTTAAATTAATTCTGCCAGTTACAGCATCATAAATCGACAAAGCATTTTAGGAATTTGATTGAAGTGCAGCCAAGCGGCTGCAATGAAATGCGAACGCTTTCCTTCCTGTCAATAATAAGCAGTAACACTTATACATGGTGTAACAACGAAGGTGTTGCAGTGAATGTTGAACTGCTTGAAGAAGTAGCGAAAACACACCAGCAGTACAATGGTTCATGAAGGTATTTTTACTTATTGTGGGTGATATGTATTTTCCATGGGTGGGTGTATTTTGTATAAGCATATTTTACAGTCAAAAAACTTTAAAGCTGTAGTTTACGTGGGGAAGGAAAATACTTTGCCGTTTTCTATTTGGTGTGGCTTCAAAAACAATATCTTCTTACCTGTCATTCCATATCTTGTCGTAAGTCAATTTCGAAAGTTTCGTCCCGATTTGTAGAAAACCTTACATTTTATAGTCGATTTAGTACAATGCGTTGCGATAGTTTCTGGAAATGAACAAAATTGAATACCGGATAGTGACTACATAATTGACTAGGTAAAGTGACCATTTCACTGAAATAGCAAAAGGTAAAAGAACAGCTTACCAGGGTGATTCCCCATCAGAATCGGCCGTCAGTCAATAAGTAAATGAGCTTAGGCGTGGAAGCGAGATCCTCCAATACGATGCAAGGAGTGGAAGATCTGCAACGATACAAAACTCTGAAATTTGGCCAAAATTGGAAGTTAGTGATGGAAGATACGCAAATTACTTCTAAAACTGTAGTCAAGGCTGTAGATCGATGCTGCATGACATTTCACATATGAATAAGGTCTCAGCCCGATGGGTGCCTTGATGTTGACGCTTTTGCACACAGAGGATCGAGTGAATATGTAACCTGAGCGTTTTATTTGTGCCAACTTTTGACAGAATCGTCATTATGAGTTTATCACTATGACCCTGTCATCAAACAAGCCAGCATGAAGTGACATTCTTTCTGTTCGCGAAATTAAAAGCTCAACTTCGTGGAATGCATTTCAGGCAGGATGACACCTTAAAAACAGAGGTTACTTGATGATTAGAAGACCAAAGTGCGGGAAAACAGAAAAACCACCTTTCTCTAGTATTCCAAAAATGAAAGTCTACTAGACAACCAGGAATCTATCAGTGACAAACTTCATAACGTTTGTAGTAAATATAATTAAGCCTCATATTTTTTCTTGGTGCCAAACCACTAAGACGACCTAGGCAAATACGAACAAAAAAGCAAAGAGGTAAAGAAAATGCTGACGAAAGAAAATAATGGAAAGTGGGAGATAATTAAAGTTCGGGCACTTCATTCCATGTAGGAACATGGCCTGAGACAAGGCGAATCAAGGTCGCCGAAATACCTCTTTCCGAAACCCAGGCATCTGGCACACGTTAACGGCGTACTGGGTGATGTGGTTAGCATCACGCCTTCGAACACTGCATTAGAAAGTAGGAGATAACCTGAACGAATATCGAACCATACTGAAGAGGATCTGAGTTTTATGTTAAGAAAATTAGAAGATGATTATACAACAAATGGATTAGAAAACAGAATATCTGATAGCCCAAGAAGCGGGAATAAATTAAGAACTTGAAGATGGGAGACAGGTAAAAGAAATGAATACATTTTAATAACTGGGATTCATAATATCGTAAAACTGTATAACGCAAGAGGTGAGGAGCAGATTGAGAAGGACCAGAAGTTCAACTAAACAATTGAATACAATTCTATGGGATAGATGTACTGTAAAAAACACAAAATCAAGAATTTATATGACATACAAAGAAAATGAAGGCCACTGAAAAAGAACTGCTGGGGGATAATCCAGTGTATAGAATAACTAACTAACGAGAACATCTAACGGCGTAGGGAATGGAGAAAGACACACCGAATTATACCGAAGAAAAACGACTAACATGGTATGCTCATGCAAAACGAGCAGATGAAAACCGATGAATAACGAAAGTCTCGTATATAAAAGGACACGAAAAAGATGAAGCTGATCTTAGTGATTGAACAAAGAAGAATAGAGGAACAAGAGCCAACCAACATATTGATAGAGAGCGGAGCAGCGTCAGTTATAGAAATCCCATTTATATGCATGTAAATTGCCTTAATTAAATGTGCCATATAAAGAAGGAAAAGATAGACTAAATCTATCTTGAAGCAAAAAAGTGAACGAGGCGATGGATAAGAGAAGATTGGACAACGAAGAATGGAAGAGCAAAAATGAATGTAGAGAGTGGTTGAGAGACAGAAGGCAGCGTTTGCTGTAAAAATACTGTTTATATATATGTAAGTTGCCTTAATTAAGTTCGCAATAGAAGAAGAAGACGAAGACCAAGACGATTTTGGAAGAACGAAGCGGACGATGCAATAAAAGAGAGAGGATTGGGCGAATAACAATGGAAGAACAAGGATCAATTAATACAATTAACACTACGAAGAATGTATGAGCAAAAATTATTGTAGAGTGGCTGAGAGAAAGAAGGCAGCGTCTGCTGTAAAAATATCGTTTTCATGTATGTAAGTTGACTTAATTTCAAGAACATTCTAGAGAGAGAGAGCCGGCAGCAACAGCTAAAAAATTCGCTTTACATGATGTGACTTGCTTGAATTAAGTTCGCAATATATGAAGCGAAGGACGAAAACCAAAAAAATATCGGAAAAACGAAGTGGACGAAGCAATGGAGGCGAATTAGACGAAAAATAACGAAAGAACCAGAAGCAATGAAGATAGTGGTAGAGAGCGGGAAGAGCTGGAGAAATCCCTTTTATGTGTATGTAAGCTACTTTAATTAAGTTTTCCATATGAAGAAAGAGAAGACGAAGATAAAAAATATCTTGGAGGAACGAAATAAACGAGGCGATGATAGAGAGTGAGAGAGAGACTTGGACGACGAACAATGAGTGTAGAAGAACCAATGGAGACAGTGGTAAAAAGCGGGAAGGCAACGTTAGCTGTAGACATTCCTTTTATGTCACTGGCCTTAATTATGTTTGCCATATGAGAGAGAAGATGAAGACCAAGAAGATAATGCAGGAACGAAGTTGATGAGACGATGACAGAAATAAAATTGGACAATAAAGTATGGAAGAACAATTATCACCGAACACGGTAATGAAGAGCGCAAAGACAGCGTGAGCTGTAGAAATCCCTTTCATATGCAAGTAAGTTGCCTTAATTAAGTGTGCCATATGAAGACAGAGAAGACGAAGACTACTGAAATATTGGAGGGACGAACTGGATAAGGAGAGAATTGAATGATGAACAAGGCAACGTCAGAATGTCAGCATAGTAAAAAGATGTTGGAGGAAGGAAGTGCACAACATAACGGAAAGCAGAGTATTGGACAAAGAAGAATGATAGAAATAAACGAACCAATGAAGACAGTGGTAGATAGCGGACAAGCACCGTCAACTGTAGCACTGCCTTTTAAATGCACGAATACCAACAAGATATTGGAGCAATTGAGACAGTGGTAAAAAGCGAGAAGGTAGCGTCAACTATAGGAATACCTATTATATGTATGTAAAGTCGCCTTAACTAAGTTTGCCATTTGAAGAAGAATATGCAGAATAGAGGGTTGGACGACGAAGAATGGAAGAACAAGGTTAGTGGTAATGCTCGAAAAAGCAGCGTCAACTGCAGAAATCCCTTTTACGTATATGTGTCTAAGTCGCCTTAACTAAGTTTGCCATATGAGGAAAAAGAAGGCGAACACCAAAAATATTTTCAAGGAACGAAATGGACGAAGAGATGAAAGAAAAAGGATTGGACGAAGGATGGAAGAACGGTTATTAATGGATACAGTGGTAGAGAGCCTTCATGTGTGGCCTTACGTTTTTATTCGCAAATTTTAATCATTTCCCAGACACCTGAAAAACTCTAATTTCTTTTTAGAATATTGAGTAACTTCTCACTAATTTAAGCACGATCGTATTCCAAAGTAAAGTCGAAGCTCCATGCACTAACCCGAGATACGGACAGCCTGTACACTTTATTAAACTTCATGGCACAGAGTTGGTTACCGATGCAACAGCTTGCGCTCGCTTCCGCTGCGTCGGACCATCTCGGAGTTAATAAATTTGCTATGCACCCTGTTCTAGTTCGATATTCAAACAACAAGATAAAGGTCAAAGTACAGGGCCATTGGTGCACCCCCAGGGGTGTACTGCCTGCAGCCCGATTCGGAATCCAGCCACTCTCGCATAAACGTCTCCCGAGCAGGAAAAGGTCACGTAATAAACTTTACAACTTCAACGGCCTTCGCGGGCTAATCGAAGCCTTGCTCAAAGCTGTTCTGTTTTGCTGCGTATCGACCCTTCGGCGACACCCGCGGCCGAAAAAGACGGCCTGCGAAAACAGGAAAACACGGTCGTTTGTTGGCGACCCCGAAAAGGCTATTTATTAATTTAACATAACGAGCGGGCGCCCATACAGGTTGCGGCGGCGTCGGGGGCGGCGGCGCACTTTACCTTTGACATTTAGCCAGCTCCCGGGTCACTCGGAGCTCTTGCAATTTCCGGGCTCCGGCGCTGTTTCGTTGCCACATCGGATATGATTGCATTGCGTTTGCAGCTACAACTGTGGCAGTGGCAGTGGGTTTATTAACGAATTGACTTTCTTTAGATTTCCACATAAAAGTGTAAAAATTAGAAACCGCAGGTTCATCCTCTAAGAAATGGCCTGAAACGTGTAGAATTTTAATCTTCCAAAAATACTACTTGTGCTTGTACGCTGTACAGAAAACGCTAAAATGGAATGGCCACATCAAGACAAGGGTAATCTATATACAGGGCGATTCAAATTCGAAGGCAACTAGGGCTTATTTGAAGAGATAACGGGACATGTTTAAGTTTGCATCCTGAAAACACTGAAACATAATAGTCTAGTCCATAACTATTATTTTCGATTTTGTATACGTACTGTAATCGGGTTTTAAATATGTCCATTGGTTTTTGATATTTTTATACATAATCATTTGCTTTACATACCGACGCCATATTCGATTTCAGCATGATCGTAAAGAACATACTTTTCTGATTTTTAAAATATATATTTCTAACACATTAGAATATAAGCTGAATGGTTGTGAGTCAGTTGAAGTTACTACTATTAATAATTTCTGCGTAATTGATCGCAGATCTTTCCTTACTTTCACAGCGTGTAGTATCTCGTCGCTGTTCGCTTATACACACTGGATGCTTCATCGTGTCTGTCCAATGTAGCCTTTTCCGCAGCGGTATTGCAAGTGGTTGGATAGAGGGAAATGGCATTAATCGCTACGCTTGCCTTGCGGGTTGGTGATAGATAGTAACCTAACTACCTAAGGCTATGAC
>OW679201.1:115536971-115824981 GCA_940337035.1 Agriotes lineatus | reverse complement strand
AGAAAGTCTTGACATTAGAATGCAGAAAGTGTTAACATTAGACTGCAGAAAGTGTTGACAATCAAGTGCAGAAAAGTGTTGACATTCGAGTGCAGAAAGTGTTGACATTACAGTGCTGAAAGTGTTGACTTTAGTGCAGAAACTGTTGACATTCGAGAGCAGAAACTATTGACATTCGAGAGCAGAAAGCGTTGACATTAGAATGTAGACAGTGTTAAAATTAGAGTACAGAAAGTGTTGACATTCGAGTGCAAAAAGCACCCCTTGTGCTCGTAATACAATAATTTGTATAATTACAATTCTCATTCTTTAGACTAATTTTACCACATTTCAAAATATAAGGTCTGCCGTTGTAGATCATTTTATGCAATTTTCATACCATTTTTAGATGTCCATTGACGTAGGACTGGGGAGAGAATGTTAAGCCCATCTACACCAGGAGTGAGTTTCTATAGGGGCTCCGCGTCTGTCAGATACTAATCATGTTCTACGGTTTCGGGGATTTTTCTTTCTGAATCTTGGATTTTGGATTGTTCGTTATGGTTATTGTAATGAGTTGTCTTGATGGGTTTGAGTTCACGGAAGCTTGTTTTGTTATGTTTGAAATGTACACCAGAAGACTGGTTATGGATGAGATTACCAGGGCTGTCTAGATTTTTGTATTGGTGAAGTTTGGAGATCATTAAGTAACAAACGACTTCCGTGATTATGATCATGATTGAGATCGAAGAACTCAACGTTTCGCCCACTTTCGTAAGGAGCTTCATCAGGAGGAAAAAAGCAAAAGAGCACGGTAAATCAACGTGTTAACCACGCTAGAGGCGAAACTCTTTGCAAGGGCAGGGACAGACTATCGGAAGAAGAAAGGCGAGAATTTATAGGCAAGCGCCGTCGCGATTCAGCAAAGGCCGTCGCGGTTCAGTGGCGGAGGGCGTAGCTTAGGAATTTTTCTATCAGGGCAGGTAGACTTGAAGATGTCTCCCCATGCTCTGATAACAACTGTTGGATTATGACTATGGAATCGGGAATAGGAACTTTGATAAAAAGGGAAGTGGCTCTATGGTCTTCCCAAAATCCATAAACAAGACATTTCCCTCAGGCCCATTGTCAGTACCATAGATTCCCCTACTTACTCATTAGCTAAATACCTAACCACTATCCTCAGAAAATTCACTGGTAAGTCTACCACGTATGTTCGCAATTCAGCCCATTTCGTTGAACTTATATCCAATATAAGCGTTGAACCGGAGGATTTACTTGTGAGTTTTGATGTCACTTCCCCTTTTACCAAAGTTCCTATTCCCGATTCCATAGTCATAATCCAACAGTTGTTATCAGAGCATGGGGAGACGTCTTCAAGTCTACCTGCCCTGATAGAAAAATGCCTCTCTTCCACTTATTTCCTATTTCAAGGTCAGTTCTTTAAACAAATCTCTGGTGCGGCCACCTCCTCTTTCACCTGTCGTTGCCAATATCTTCATGGAAGCTTTCGAAACCGTAGCTCTGGAATCTTCAGAATTGAAACCTAAGGTTTGGTTCCGATACGTTGACGATACCTTTATTATTTGGCCACATGGTAAAGACACGTTACCTGTCTTCTTAAATCATCTCAATAGTCAACATCCAGACATTAACTTTACCATGGAGATAGAAAGTAACGGTTCCCTTCCTTTCTTAGATGTACAGGTCTCTCGCAAACCCAGTGGCAAACTTGGTCATTCTGTATATCGCAAACCCACTCACACTGATCGCTATCTACATGCCGATTCCCACCATCATCCTACACAAAAACTTTCCGTTATCAATTCGCTTGTACACCGGGTTGTTTCCATATCCCAACCCGATAATATCCACGCTGAATTAAATCACATTCGGAAAGCTCTTAGGAATAACGGTTACCGTGCTAGGGATATACAGTCTGCCATCAATCGCCATCTTCATCCACGGCCACCCAAACCTCAAAAACCCGATCCTCCTGTAGCAATAGTCTTTCTTCCCTATATCCACCAAGTCACCAACCGCATAGGAAAGTTTCTTCGAAAACAAAACATTAAAACAGTATTTAAACCCCCGAGCAAGATCTCACAGGCTCTTCCTTAATCTAAAGATAAATTAAACACTACGTCATCTAAAGGTGTTTATAGAGTCCCTTGCTCTTGTAATGCTGTATACATTGGTGAAACAGGTCGTTCCGTAAAAACTCGCATCTCTGAGCACCAGCGCTGTCTCAAGTCAGGTCTCGTTTCATCATCGGCCATTGCCGAACACCAACGCGATACTGGTCATAAGATCCTTTTTGATGAAACTTCCATCATCTGCAAATCCCCATTCTTCTTTAGCAGAAACATTCGCGAAGCCATTGAAATTTGCAAAAATCCTAATAATCTCAATCGGGACGAATGCTTTCCCGTTCCTTCTATGTGGAAAGTGCTAATTCCTAAGCCCCGCCCTCCGCCACTGAACCGCGACGGCATTTGCTGAATCCCGACGGCGCTTGCCTATAAATTCTCGCCTTTCTTCTTCCGATAGTCAGTCGACTTTCGCCTCTGACGTGGTTCACACGTTGAGTTACCGTGCTCTTCTGTCCCTTCCCTTGCAAAGAGTTTCGCCTCTGGCGTGGTTAACACGTTGAGTTACCGTGCTCTTTTGCTTTTTTCCTCCTGATGAAGCCCCTTACGAAAGTGGGCGAAACGTTGAGTTCTTCGATCTCAATCATGACACGGTCCAATCCCGGAAGTCGTTTGTTACTTAATTACAATGGCCATGAAAGCCTCAAAAATCATTTGGAGATCATATTTTCGGAATTTGAGTTTCTGGTGGCGACTGTGGATATTTTGGACTTGTTGCAATTCAAAGTGCGTTAACATAATTTGAGAACATACTAAATTGAAATGTTCTTACTTATGCCGGACTTTCTAATGTATTAATGATTCATGTGTATTGCCTACGTAACTTGAGGTTTTTGCTTGTATACCTACTTAACTGAAGGTTTTGTATTATTTTCTTCCAATATTCTCATTTCCTATTTTATCTTTCTGTGGTGTTCTTTCAATTCTTGGCAAAATATGCATTTCGCAGAATTGCAATTTACACAATAGCATTCAATGCTTGATCTTACAAAATACTGACTGACGGTCAATGAGCTTGAAAAATCACTTTTTGCAAACTTTGGTTCTGCCTGTTTTCCAATATGCCTCAGAAACTTGGACCATCCGGATAGCAGACCGCCGAAAAATCGATGCCTTTAAAATGTGGATCTGGCGCAGAATGCTACGTATTCCGTGGACAGCGCAAAAAACTAATATTTCAATTCTAAGAGAAATTAAACCGAAACAAAGGCTATCGTCTATTGTTTACGGTAGAATACTTAAGTTTTTTGGGCACATTACACGAGGAGAAAACTTAGAGAAACTTGTAGTGCAAGGAAAGCCTGATGGAAAACGCAGACGCGGACGGTCGCCAACACGATGGATCGACACGATCAAATCGACAATGCAAATTAATGTCGAACAAGCCATCAGACTATCGAGCAACAGAGAAAGATGGCGAGAAGCAGTCAGAAAAGCAACTTATAAAAAAGAGGAATATAATTAAATCCATAATCACCACCCATCTGCCAAGATGGAAGGACTTTTAAGGAGGAACACAACTGCGGCAGTTTTCTATCGAAGTAAAAATGCATTACATAAATAACGAATCTTCAGTTGACTAGATAGTTTGGACACCAATTACTTGTTGAATAATCCATTTAGTCGGCTAGTAATAGATCTCTTAAATAAGCAAAATGGTTATTACGCCGCTAAACAGAAACAGCAACACCGCATATACGGCTTAGCCTTGCAATCTGTTACTGTGTAGCAGCAAGTTCATGAAACGTCGGTTTATATCAGAGGAAGATACGTAATATATGCTTTATACTGGACACATATAAAAATGAACTATTCGTTCCATGTATTCTACCAACGCGTAGTATTTTTTAATCAAGTAAATTGTAGGCTGATGTCAATTTAATAATGAAGGTTTGTATTTTTAGAGTACGATGCTCAACCAATAAATTACTCATGAAATACATAAAGAAGCTCCACTTGATTAATCAATAAGTAGGTTTACTACGATACTGTGTCTGTAGAGTATAGTTTTAAATTACTTCGCTTGATTCGACGCTTTCTAGTACAGTATTCTCCAAGCTTATTTAAATTCATGACAAATGCATACGGGAGAAGCTTTTATGTACACAGAATCAGAAAAGGGATTATAGACTATGTAATTCAATTAAATTAGTTAGTTAGCAACTGTTATTAAGTGGAAATTAAGTAAAAATTCCAACTTTACTTCGCCAGTAACTTTTTTATTCAAGCATAAGAAAATAATTAAAGGATTATCTCTTTCTAACTGTTTGAATTTCGTAGTTATATTTCTTATGAAGCAGTGAGACCCTTGAAGATCACAAACGCGAAGAACAAGGAAAGAGACAAGAGGAAATGAAAACAAACATAAAAAGGCATGAAAATAAATTCTACAGAATATTAGACCACCACACATTACTTCCGAATTACACAGATCTTGAGGTAACCAGATGGTTTCAATTCACCAAACCAATAACACCAAATCTGCCTCATATCGCCGAAGACTTCCTCAGGAGAAAATCCGCTCACAAAGCGTTACCCGACATCTCTGAAAAGGAAATGGCGGTCGTAAAATATACCCATGCTAATTGCCGTTGCCCCTTTAATAAACTAAGATTTGCTTCTAACTTGAACGGATTTTCATTTTTACTAGTATGATTACGAATAAATCGGCGAACAATTAAAATAGTTTTATTTGCAAGTTTAAGCAATCTTTCAACCTTATCGCTATATTTTATAAGCCCTATTGCATCTCTGATTGTTTTTATAGAATTTGAACTTAATTCTGAAATGCTATCTGTCGCAGACATACTCGCTGCTGCAACACTAATTTTTGCAGACAGCCGAGATGGTATATTTACTCCTCGCCGCAAACTCCCAGACAATGACTCGCCCCTCACAGCCGGCACAAATTCCCAGACAATGACTCACCCCACATCCGGTGCAAATTCCCAGACGATGACGTCACCACCACATCCGGTGAAAATTCCCAGAAAATGACATCACCACCTGAGCCTGCGCAACAAAACCTGCGCATAATTTGAATTTACCACCAAAATGATGCGCAGTAGACCTACGCAGTGACACATTTTGAGGCAGAACCCATCTTGCTACACTACTAGCTGCGTACGAAAAGTTTTTGAAAGAAATAAGCGCCAACAAAATTTGGCGTAAATTTGAAGCAACACCTTCGAACCGTAACATCACTTCCTGATTCTTTTGGGAAACTCAAGACGGATAAGCAACGGGAATAAGTATGAGAAGGTCACATCTGAGCTGTTAGCCTTATAAAAACGTTCAAAACAACTGCTTAAAATGTTGTACGAACAACGACAATCTACATCAACAAATGTACTGATAATTGTTCATCCTCAGAGTTGTTTGGTTCATAGTCACACAGTTGATGGTAATAACAGAAGACTATTCGAAGAGAAAACGTGGATCTCAGTTAAAACAAGTTGATATTAATAATACCAAAGTACTTGGGAGTGAAATGTAACAAGCAACCGGAAGTGAACAATGTTACTTTATTTTATACCATCTGCTATATGGCGAAAAAGGGAAGAGGCAATAAGGGATCTACTTTTACTACATGGGAATGCAACTATTTACGTAAAAAACATACGTACATTTAATCTACCTCCAAGCGATTACTACCTCTGCCCAATTTGAAGAAAGATATTATCCGAAACTATTTTCAAGGTGAAGAGTCGTCCAAGACTGCACTAAACGATGTACTTGAGGTACCAGCTTCCCTTTTATTTTTTCATGAATGTAGCAGGGAGCAGAAGAGTTCGTTCAACATCTTGCATGTCAATCGAGGAATATTATTGAAAAATAATTCTGTAAGTAGGTCATTGTGGGTAAACATTGTAGAAGACTACATTCGATTATGAATTAATCGCATGTGTTTAGGCTATTCCGCTGAGTATGTAATAAATGAGCAATTCGCTGGGGAGCTTCTTTCTCCAAATCCTGCTAACATTATCGTTCCATTACTTAATCCTGCTTTATTTGACTTCATATCCCAAAAACTGGCGAACTTGATGCCTTGAAAAACTGCGCCACTTTCCTAACAACAGCCAGTATTAAATGTCTACATCGACAACTTCTAATAGCGACGTCCACGTCCTGATTGATGGTGCATCGCGTGAGGCAAGCAATTAGCGCCAGTCTTTAACGACGTGGAAATGGCCAACCTGTGCAGACATTATCGCTCGCGATTTCACGCATAAATTAAGCTTGCGTGCAATTCAGCGGTGGAATATTAAATATGCGTAATGTACGGTTATACAACGAGTGAACTCGCTGGAGTAGACTTCGATCCGTGACGTCAAGCGGGGGTCTGACGTCACACCGAGCGCGCGACGTCACCGAAACTTCGTTTTTGGACAAACAGGCGTCCCCGGCCCCTGGTAACCGCCGCCAATGTGAGATGGGTATGTAAATAGATATATAACGCCACTTCAATTGTTGCTATTAATAGTAGTATAGATTCCAAAACACCGTGAGAACTTGCTTTTGTAGCTTGCGATGAAACAGAGCAAAGATCAATTTCCTATGCACAGAGACTTCAGTTACACTTCGTAAAACCACGAATGTAGTACCGAGTTCAAAGTATAAATTCACATATGGTCAACGTTAGACACGAGAATATCGACGCAAATCCAATTAAGATTCAAGTCGGACATGCCATATGAAACAAGAAATCATAATTACGAGTGGCTGGAAAAAACATACCCCCGCCGCGCCGCTAGAGAATACAGCATTTTTTAAAAATTGAATGACTTATATGAAAAGGCATGTCGGTCACTACTCTAAAGTGAATCCCACACAAAATACAGCCTCTCCACAATCATTGACTCGAATTTCTAACCACAATCACAAGTTACAAAGGAGAAAAGACAGGGATCTAATCAACCTAAAGCAATTGTGGATAGAAAGTAACTACCTTCAGCATTCCTACCAATCAAACCCTGAAATAGCGTGAAGAAAACGTGGTCTACCCTGCATTGCCTAGCCAAACCACCCATACACGTTCGTCACACAAGGTATAAAGTATTCACGCCTACTCGTAGTCATACACATTTTCTTAAGCTGTAGCGGTGTTCCACTAAAAAAATCAGTTATATGTTGGAAATTCACATAACAAGAAAGGTGAAATCACGTTTCATATGAGAAAAACTTCCACCTAAAATATCGTCGTCAATATTATTAATACACCAAAGAGAAACCTACTAATTTTACATAATTAGGCAGCAGGAGTACTGAAGGATGTTTTCATCGTTTCGCTTTGCAGGTCGACCAACGCCATGTTTCCTCCCAAAGTAATATAAACAATTTAATTATAAATATATGAATTCTTGTGAGCAAACTTTTGAACTTTTAACGTTTTGATGGACTTGATCAAAAGAAATGATTAAGACCGCAATTTATTAGTAATAAAAAATGCAACGCATTAAAGTCGCCTGGGTGGTAGCCCACTTAATAACTAGGTGGCCATGGGTTCAAATCTGGCCGTAGTAAAACATTTTCTGAAAAGGCCAATCGATTTGAACTCATTGGTTATGTTAGTTTTATGATCGTTGAATGTGATGCGTGTCTGAATGCGGGTGAGCGTAAAGCTAGACGCATGAGACCTGTTACCTCCGTTGCAATTCCAACGCGGCCACGACACCCAAAGGTAATAGAAACTAAAGATTTTAATGATAATGATGTTGAGCAATGCATTAAAGCAATGTCGAACAGAATGTGATCTACACGAAGTAAACATTTAAAATTGAGTTTATAAATGTGCAAGTATTGCAAAACCAACGAGGTCGATAAACAATTCTGTTAAATTCAAAAGTTCATACAATTATATTGAGACATAACAATAAAGTAGTACTACAATGCAAAATCAGGAAAAACAGAAAAAACGCGAAAATCAGATTGTATGGTTTGGCAACGTAAATACACCCAAATAAATTGAGTATATATGGAACTATAAACAGAAACGACGAGTAAGACAAATTCGATATGAAGAAAACTACAAACATTTTTACTTCCTTTTACTATAAAGGAACTATTGGATTCACCCCAAAAATTCGAAATTGAGTTTTCAACGGATCTTCACGTTTTAGAGGCCCCTGATCCCAAAAAACTTATTTTTTTTCATTGGTCTGTCTGTCTGTCTGTCTGTGAACAGAATATCTCAAAAACGAAAAGAGGTATGGCATTGAAACTTCATATATAAGTTTTGTGTACTATGTAGATGAGACAGCAAGCTTTTGAAGAAAATCGCATAACCGGAAGTAGGTGTTTACTCTTGTGATTTTTCAGTTTTTTTAGATTTTTTCAAAAACGGCTCTAACGATTTTTTTTAAACTTTACATTTTTCTTACATTTTTAATGTGTATTGATGTGAGATAGGTGATTTTCCAGTTGAATACTTCTAAAGTGGGTTTCTTTTGTTTTTTTTCTATTTTTTTTTTATTAACTCCTATTTTAAATAAAACACCCGGTATATTATTACATTTTTGAATTCACCTTAAAATTCTAGAGAAAATTTGTCTCTTCAACTAACACTCGATTTTGTACCGTTTTTGTAGAATTTGTAATTTTTGAAAATTTTTAACAAATGGTTAAAAATTTAAAATGAAATTTTTGACTAATTATAAGATCACTGTAAAAGGAAGTTGTGTGAGTGTATCACACCAGATTTTTTAATATAAGGATGTGATAGTCGTGATAATTCAGTCTTATCAGTTGAATTCTGCCCCTTTCGAGTCTTGGTAGTTTTGAGTATTAGCAGTTTTGAGTTTTTATTTTGAGTCTTGGTAGTTTGGGTATTCGTAGATTTGCGCCTTGCCACGGTGAATCTTGGCAGCTTGAGTCATGGTAGATTTGAGCCTTGGCAGATTTGAATCTTAGCAATTTGAGTTTTGGCAGATTCAATATTGGCAGTATGATTCTTGCCAGATTGAGTGTTGGAAGTATAAGTTTTGGCAGATTAAGTCTTGGCACATTTGAGACTTAGCAGATTAAGTTTTGGCAGATTTGAGCTTTGGCAAAATCGAGTCTTGGCAGTTTGAGGCTTGTTAGATTTGAGCTTTGCCAGATTTGAGTCTTAGCAGTTGGTGTTCTGGTAGATTAATTCTTGGCAGCTTGAGTCTTGGCAGTTTGAGCCTTCAGATTGAGCCTTGGCAGATTTGAGCCTTGACAAATTTGAGCCTTGGCAGTTTGAGCTTTGGTAGATTTGAGCCTTGCCAAATTTGAATCTTGGTAGTTGAGTGTTTTGGTAGATTAGAGTCTTGGCAGTTTGGGTCTTTATAGATTTTGACTTTTGTAGTTTCAGTCTTGTCGGCGTGAGTCTTTGTAAGTTTGAGCCTTGAAAAATTTGAGTCTTGGCAGTTTGTGTCTTGACACTTTGATTCTTGGCAGTCTGCGTCTTAATAGATTTGAGCCTTGGTAGATTTGAGTCTTGGTAGTTTGAGTTTTAGGTTAGCGTTGAGAATATTATGAATCACAACTAGACAACAAGACTTTATCTAAACAAAGTAACAGTGACAAAAAAATCAATTTGATAAAACTAAAACGGTCCTAGAACCAGTATATTAAAAAAAAAACTTGAAGTGAATGGTTTACAGAACAGAAAATAAAACGGTAAGTAAAAGAAGAATGGTCGATAGAGCCTGTAACCCCTATAGGGTGCGTCCCCAAGTGGTGAATAGGGAAATGGACGGTAGATATGCCGGATAAGAAGGAATAAAATACCTCTCGGGAACCAACAGGGACGATAGCTTCTGTACTCAGATTGGGCGGCGAAGCCCAAAGAGGAGACGGATGTACGAGCAATAAAAAAACGCTTATTGAAATAAATAACATACATGCGAAAGTGAAGAAGTTGTTAGCTTGATGGAAAACAAAGGAGAGCTTGAAGGATGTTGAGTCCGCTATTTACTCGTAAGACAGCTAACGAGGGTTGGTTTTATTAGACACAACTTACACGATATTTATGAAGCTTGCTTGCTATCGAATGTTTGTTGGCGAGTGGGAGATAACCGTAGCAACTAAGGAATGCGTATACACACTGCCTCCTACACTTACAAGCCATGATGTTGGAGATTTGGCAACGCTGATCGTAGACCAATTTTTGTACTGTTTATTTATAAAAACGTCTGTTTAAATGTGGCGTGTGAGTAAATATTAATATGTTGGACTGCTCTAAGTTTGAAGAAATGCATTTATTGATATTACTGTACTGTTCGTGACATTCTCTAACGTGTGATTGTCTAGTGTAATTTGTATGTTCTGTTGACTCATAATTTTTGTTTTAGCAAGATTCATCTTCAAGCCTGATTTTTCTGCTGCCTGTTTGAGTTCTTGCATCATAATATTTAGTTCATCAGGGTCTTCAGACATAATCACCACATCATCAGCAAAACGTAAGTGACTGAGAAAGGTACCATCAATTTTTAAACCTTTCGATTGCCATTGAAGTTTCTTGAAGACATCCTCTAGAGCCAATGTGAAAAGTTTTGGGGAGATAACATCCCCCTGTCGTACCCCTTTCCTGGTGTCTATCATATACCTAGGACACGTCATCAGACTAGGAAAAGAAAACCAAGGTACTGAAGTTACAAGAAGAATATCACTGGCATGGGCCGCATTTGGCAAATTGTCGTATATCTTAAGAAATCCAGATGTTCCGATCAATCTTAAAACGTAAAGTTTACGATATTTGCATACTACCAGTGGCTACATATGGTATGGAAACAGTGGCTCTTACAGTACGGAACGCAGATAGATTAAGAGTTACACAGAGAGCCATGGAGCGTGCTATGCTTGGGATATCATTAAGAGATAAGATCCGCAATGAAGAGATTCGACATAGGACAAAAATAACGGACATCATAGAACGTATAGCAACCCTTAAATGGAAGTGGGCCGGACACATTGCCAGACAAGTCGATGAAAGATGGACAACGAAGACACTATTATGGCGCCCACGTGAAACTAAGCGAAACAGAGGTCGACCTCAGAAACGATGGGTAGATGACATTCGGAAGATGGCGGGTAATAACTGGACACAAAAAGCCAGTAACCGACATAGATGGAGGGAAATGGGTGAGGCCTACATCCAGGAGTGGATGGCGGAAGGCTGAAGAAGAAGAAAGAAGAAGAAGACTGTTCGTGATAAGTGAAAGTAAAATTGCTGCTAGAATTTATGGGTTTTTATTAAGTATTTCACTGAGGTAAGTAACAATTTCACCTCATTTTTAGGGCATTCCTTGTAACTTTTAATTTTATATTTAGAATGCCACAAAGACGCTGTGTACCAACCACAACAGTTCCTTACAAGAAAATGGTATGCAAACTATAACATTTTCTTTTCCAGTGGACGAGATTCGAAAGAAAGCATGGCTTCGTGCAACAGCACGAGAACATTGGACCTCAAGAAAAAGTGCTGTCGTGTGTGAAATACATTTTAATGGAAAAAGCATTTGAAAACGTTAGAAGTGAGAGTGGGGATCTGCAGAACTGTTGCTGCATTACCCTCGATTAGCTGACAATGCTGTCCCAAGCGTATTTCCAAATGTACCAACATATTTGTCGTAAAGCTCCTCCAGAAAGGACAAATCCTGAATGTAGAAGAAGACAAGAAAAACATGCACAAAAAGTGAAAGTGTTTTTAAATGATGACATCAGCAGTTTATGGAACAATTTACGTCACACAAATTTAGATGTTACCGAGCAGATAAGTTTACTATGTTCAAATAAGATTATTTACAGCAGTAGCACCATAGTTTTTGCATATGTGTTGTACTCTCAATCAGCAGTACTGTATAGAAAGTTACAAACTTTAAAATTATTACAAAAATGTTCTTTTATCTATGGGTTACATAGGTTAAGTTGTTTTATTTTTATAAATATACTGTTACATGTTTGCATTACTTGAGTATGTAAATAAATGTCACAATTACAAAAGCTATCTTTAGTTAATTACAGAGTAAAATACGTTAAAGAGTAAAACTATGCTCTTTAAAGCATTATTTCAAATTGGAGTATTGTAATTTAGGACCACCAACTACCAGAGATGCAATGTTGCCAAGTCTAACAGCATGGCTTGTAAGTGTAGGAGACAGTGGTATACCCCTATTAGCTCTTGCGTGAGTAGTGGGTTACAGTAGAATTTTTTTAAGGACGCCAGGTCCTACAAAATAAACATTTCCTAAGTAGCAAAGAACGCTCCAGATGGGCCGCCTGGTAGCCACTGTTTCCACTAACACTAACAACTCATAAACAAGCAAATAATAATAATGAATTTGAGAAGTAATAACATGCATATACCGGGTGACAATAAAACGACTACCCACGGCGGTATTTCGAAACGGCTTGAGATAGAAATATGCAATTCGGTATGTCGATAGGGTTAAAAATACTTGTCAAAATTCAATTGTTTTTAAAAACCATAGCAACCTCTGTCCTGGCCTACTCCGTTTTTCCGTAAAATACAAACAAATAGGAATTACGGTATATTTTTAAGCGGCTCTATTTCAAAAAATTATAATTTTAGACATGGGGTATGTTCGACAAAAGTTATGTAGAATTATTCAGAGAGTCATAAAAAGAGAAAATATATAGGGCGCCCATTTAAAATAACAAAGTCAAGGTCATTTTCGGTGAAACCGGAAACGACATTCAATTGTTTTTATGTTACAATTGTTCACAATTTTCAACCCTATCGACATACCGAATTGCATATTTCTATCTCAAGCCGTTTCGAAATGCCGCCGTGGGTAGTAGTTTCATTGTCACCATGTATATGATGTTATGGAAGTCCACGTATTAATTTTAACCAGTGACAGAGCTCACCAAACTAAACGACCTTTCCATTTAGTTTTTTTTATCGCATATTCATTACCCCTACATTTGACAAGCCGTTCAGTAAGCAAATGCAAGTTAAAAGTGAAAATGATATAAAAAGGACGATGCAAACGCTACACAGTTATAATCAGTTAACACAAACATATCGGGGGGTCAATTAATAAGGTACGTTGATAATGTGAACGTGAAGTAAAATTTCTACCAGTGCCTATGTTTTTGTTGGTTTGCATTTGAAGGAAAGGTTATCTTCCGTGTTTTCTGATATTAAATTAAAATATTATTCCATAGGCGGGTATACATTTTTAGAGTAACATAATTTTGAATTTTAACTCAGCTGTAATTTCAAATAACAAAATTCAATAAGCAGATGAATAATTAACTTGTATATAAATTAATAAAAAGTGGTAGATTAAAATGTCTACGTAAAATTGTACCTAATCGAATAAGCAATTCGGTAAGTATGTGAATTGTTTGACAGTATCAATATTATTAAGTACGGGAATAATGTCGCAAGGATTCTCAGAATCAAGGCATTATTCGTTTACTATATTACTTAACTAAGTTGTAACTTTTAGATATTGACCTACGTCGTTGTAAGCGCTTACTGGCGACGTAAAATCGTGTAAGCATGTAACACCTAAGAGCTGTATTAGTGTGTTGAATTCAAAAAAACATAAGCAACTTGCGCTATTTACAAATATCTAACGAATATTAATTTTCCACTTTAAAGCTAAGTTCCTGAATTATTTTCACAAGTAAGTTAGAACGTTATAAGCGTACACAATTCAAACTGTAATAAAGAGGTTTAACTTAGAAATGAAATGCGGTTGGATATAACCTAATAAGGTGACTTACTTTAAGTAACATGGGCTCTTATTTACAATTTGCAATTCGACACAATGTAGATGACAGACCAAAAAGAACGACCTAGCTGGTACCTGCAGGAGCGAGTGTTGAGTCTTTGCGATAGTAGCGCCGTTCATGATCGGCCAGGTACAATCATTTAACGGACAGCACAGAACTTCGAGCTCGAGACAAGACGAATAACTAATACAAGCGCTAATGCCAGCACAAGCCGAGAATACTAGCGTACAAGCCGAAAATACTAACTGAAAGTATTAGCGAAGGTACGAACGTACAGGCGCAGGTTGTAAGTGGGACTAAGGTAAATAAACTAAATTTGCAACTAAACTTACTAAAATGCAATTCTACGTTACCGAATATGTTGGGCCCCTTGTACTCTTTCAAAGATGTACGTACGTGAAATCCCACCATGTGGGTTAAAAATCGCAAAAACCATTCAAAACTAATTTCTCACAAACTAAACTATTATTTTGAGTACGTACTACATAAAATGCAATTTTCGAGCATCTGGCCGGATTATTAACGATTAACAAGAATTCATAACTATTTCACCAACCAGATCTGCACGACATCAAAAACCAATGACGAATATTCTCGAAGCAGTAAGTAGATGAAAAAGGCTTGAATTTTTAGGAGTTTTTTTGTTTAATAGTACCAATTCAAAATTATTTAAATTTAAATATTGCATTATATGCAACACACAATACATGCAAGTTATTTATTGTAGTCAAGTTTAAAATAGAATATTTATTCAGTAACTTCTTTTTATTATTTTTACTAACAAGTAATGTATTTATTTTTAAGTAATTTGTAATTAACCTAGCTATTTAAGTAGAATTGGTTTTGTAAGTAATTTTAAACATAACAAGCTCGTAAAGAAGCCCAATGTGGGTGTTAAGTCCAACGTCTCAATTATAAACCTAACATTTAAATAAAACAATTTTTAGGAATACAAAATGACGCTACATTCAATGTTCAGCGAAAAAAAAATTGTTCAATAGGAAAATCACAACATAAGGAAAGAGCTGGTAATGTTACAATAATTAAATTGATACAGATAAGTCTAGTAGATTGCGCTGCAATTGACTTATTATGTAGAATATTTGAATATAATTCACGTTTTACGTACCTACATATTCTGTTTAATAAAATATATTTGATAAATTTCCCCACTGATAGATATCGCTGTCACGACAAACAAACGAATATTTTAAAACTCGTTAATTTGATATTCGTTGGCGATTTTCGCTATTTCTGTATCAGAATATGTATTAGTCCTCGCGTCGTAGAAGTAGCAGTTTATATACAAATACGAGAGAAAAATCTGTTGTTTTCGAGAACTACCAAGTAATGCTTGACGCCTCAGTTTTTAAGCCGTCATTGTCCCTGAAATGCATTTCACGAAGGTACGTTTTCAATTTCCCCCTTCTGACCAAATTGTGACACCAAAGCATGATCAAACGCCGTGGAAGACCGCGAAAAGGAGTGCTCCTACAACACGAAAATGCGTCGTCGCACAAATGCGTTTTATCAAAAGCAGCTGAACTGGGCTTTGAAATCCTTCCAGCCCCAGCCTATCTGTGGATCTCACCTCCTAGAATTTCAGTCTGTTTGGAAAATTTGAAATTCACCTACGCGGAACATATTTCAAGGACGATGGCAGCTATAAAGCTGAGGTGACTTCATGGTTACAGGGCCAAAGTGCCGACTTCTATAAGGAGAGAATTACGAAGCTGAAACTTTATTTCTAGTAGAACAAACGATTGCTTGTACTGAATTAATGTTAGAGCAATAGTTATTTGTTATGACCACAGATTATAAGGTTACTTTGCGCAGCAAAAATATTTAGTAATAATACCACGAGTTGACTAAATTATCAAAAATAATTTTTGCTTTCTCACGAAACGAGTTGCTTAAAAACATGACGAGCGGAACGCGAGCGGTGTTTCTACAAAGTAACCGGTTGAATTTTTAAGCAAAAGTATTTGATAATTCTTAAAAGTCGTCAACTGAGTATTCGGTTAAATTATACCATGAATGTCAATAAGGGAATTAGACTAAGAATGAATGTAATGCATATCGTAAAAAACTTGTTGAAAAATGCGTGACATTGACAGTTGACAGATCAAAATTGAAAACACCAAAACCATAACACCACGGTGTTTTCACTTATTAACAAGTAGTCAGTATAGCGATTTTATACATTATGAATGTTATAATCAATAGTAATACTATAAGTACTTCGATATTATCGGATTATATGTCGATAACTTGTTGCACAATAATAAAAGAGTGTCAGTTTGACAGGTTAAATAGTCAAATTATTTAAATATTGTGAAAATAATAATTTTAGAAATTAGATGAATTGACCAAAATTTGAAAGCGATCAGAAAATAAACAGGAATATACTAGTGTGTGAAGGTGAGAAGTGAAACACACTGTATATACATATCTATATTCCCACTTTTTGAATTCCAATTTGCTAATTATGTATATTAATTTTACGAAGCAGAAACCGTGTTACATTCTTATTAAAAATATTTCAATTTCGTGGAGAAAGGGAGATGATTTAAACTTTAAAACGGAAATTTTTCTACTAAAAAAATTAATTTTGGTCAATACTAATGTACTAATTTTATCTTACAAATTTTAAAAATCGCCAATTGCGCATTTTGACACCCCCTTCAAATTTTTTAGAATTCATACCATGTGTAAATAGAATACCCGGTATATTATTACATTTTTAAATTCAGCTTAAAATTCTAGAGAAAATTTGTCTCTTGAACTAACGCTCTATTTTGTACGGTTTATGTAGAATTTGTAATTTTTGAAATTTTTTTACAAATCCTTAAAAATTTTAAATCATATTTTTGGCTAATTATAAGATCACTGTAAAAGGAAGTTGTGTGCGTGTATCACACCAGATTTTTAGAAGTATTTAATTTGAATTTTTTGCGCAAAAATAAACTAACAAAATTGTAATTTTTAGTTTTGCGTAGATTGCAATGACGGTTGAATTAGTTCAAAGTTAGAAAAAAGTTAGTCGTTTTAGCACAATAAACGCCTAAAGTCCAGTGGCGTAACTTCAGATTTCGCCCCCCCCCCCCCACAGCGAAAATTTGCTGCGGGCCCCTTATAGGTCCTTAATAAAATCAAGTGGCAAAGATATCAATAATAATAATACATATAATAAATACTAATAAGATTAGGCACTACATAACAATGTCTTAACTAAGCTAGTTAAAAAATAACGAGATGTTAAGCAATGTGCTGGCCTTAATGTTTGCAAGATCTGTAATTGCAATTGCAATTCCATTTCCAATTCCATCAGCTATCTCAGAATTTTTTGCAAAGAAACAAATGTCTATAGGAAATGAAGGTAAAATATCATTTTATAAAATATTTGGAAAGCTGTTGCTTTGGAAAAGAGATTTTTCTCGGTCATTTAGCACAGTCTTTGGATTCTTCTCTCCTCATCGAATTCTTCTTTTTTTATGTCAATATTGTTTTATTAAGAGCAGCAGTAATATATTTAAAATGTAATTTAATTGTGGGGAGAGTTTGGGTTCCGGAAGACCATCGTATAGGGTTAAGTTTCTTTAATTTTATAGTGGATTCGATTAAAAAATTCCACCGATGTATTTTTAATCCAAAAAATGTGTATACGTTTCGAACAGTAGCAAGAAAAGATTCAATTAGGAGGTCCCTTAGGCTGTTTCAGGCACAGCCCCCCCCCACACGGCCGCGGGGTCTGCGGGTACCAAGTTACGCCACTGCTAAAGTCTGCAAATGTTTACATTTGTATTAAAAACAAAACAAAATTGCGGAGAATATCTTATATCACAACAAAATTTCGAAAAATATCTGTTTAGAACGCACTCAGCTCTAATGCCGTACCCCAAAATGAATTTTTGTCCTTAAAAAATGGCGAATTTTTTAATTCATTCATTCATCTTCATATTTAAAGAAACTTTTGTTAGAACTAAATTTTACCCAATATTGACCAGTGGCGGCTACGCGTCTCGGTTAACTACTTAATCTCTCGACAGGAATGAAATACTTTCCACCTCGGTATGTAATATACTATATTTGTATCTTTAAACGAAAGCAAATAAATTGAACTTTGTGACATCTCAAAGCATATTTTTATAAATTTTTGATCGTAACCCTGTATCCATCATCCCTTCATATGAGTGTATTGTGAAAAATCACTTGGAACTGACCCCCCCCCCCCCCCCGTACACAGGTTTACAAACCGCTTCGTTAACCGGTTAAAATCCGATTGTTGGTTAACCGGTTTAAAATCAGATTTTTTGTTAACCAGTTTACCGGTGTTCTATTTATAAAAATCTGGTGTGATACACGCACACAACTTCCTTTTACAGTTATCTTATAATTAGCGAAAAATTTGATTTTAAATTTTTAAGCATTTGTCAAAAACGATACAAAATAGAGCATTATTTGAAGAGACAAATTTTCTCTAGAATTTTAAGCTGAATTTAAAAATGTAATAATATACAGGGTGTTCTATTTAAAATAGGAGTTAACAAAAAAAAATTAAAAAACAAAAGAAACCCATTTTAGAAGTATTCAACTGGAAAATCGCCTATATCACATCAATACACATTAAAAATGTAATAAAAATGTGAAATTTGAAAAAAATCGAAAAAACTGAAAAATCACAAGAGTAAACACCTACTTCCGGTTATGCGATTTCCTTCAAAAGCTTGCTGTCGCATCTACATAGTACACAAAACTTATATATGAAGTTTCAACGTCATACCTCTTTTCGTTTTTGAGATATTCTGTTCACAGACAGACAGACAGACGGACAGACAGACAGACCAATGACAAAAAAATATGTTTTTTGGGTTCAGGGGACTCTAAAACGAATTTCGAATTTTTGGGATGAATCCAACGATGCAATACTTCCTTTATTGTAAAATAAAGTAACAAACCGCGGTTCACCGAAAGCCGTTTAACCGTCAAATCTCAAATCGGTACACATTCATCCTGATTTTTTATTAAAAGCTTAATTTCTCAAACACTCTTTAGATCAGGGCTGTCCAACTAGCGGCCCGCGGAACGCATGTGGCCCACATAGCTGTACTCTGCGGCCCGCGAGGAATTTTGGAAAATCATCTTTTGCGGCCCGCGATGCCTTTTTGATTGAGAATGATTCTGAAATCGTAATCAGTGGCCCGCTGATTGGCAACGAATATGTTTAGGCCACCTTGTCCTCAGTAATGCAAACACTAGACTCAACATTGCCGCTTCAAATAACAACAGTGGGGTTGCGGGTGCAGTTCGTGCCGTTAATTCGTTGTTGCGGTTACCGGAATAACTGTCTGATCTATCGCCGGCGAGCCTACGTTTCATTTATAATCGTAGTACGACCACAATTTAAACAGAGAGAACAGATACAAAGACTACATTTAACATAAAAGCGCTAATCCCAGGACCGAAATCCAAGTTGAAAATTTCTTATAAATGTCAGATGCAGTGTGATGCAAAAGTTATCGTAATCGTAATTAACATTAGAATTTATTTTGTGCATAGTTCTTGGCCATGTAAACGCATTTATTTCAACGCGGTGGCTGTGCGAACGCAGCTTTAGCAATTAGATAGGTTTCAGGCAGCTTGTTTTGTTTTCTCTTGCAAAAAGTGGCACTATGTCGGCAGAATTCCTGTGATTGCGCTACAAGTTTTAGGTCTTAGCCTTAGCTTCAGCTATTGTGAAAAATTATTTGTGGAAGCTTCGCTTTGATGCGGTTTATGGGCCTTGGGCACCTATGCAGGGAAAATGAGTCCGCGTCCTTGAGACAGTTTATTTACGCAGAATTGCTAGCCGATCTAGCCAATTGCCTGTATTACAGGGTAAGTGAATTACTTCAATTTCAAATTTGGTAACGTAATACATATTAGCTGAATTTCGTCCGGCATTTTTAGCGTCACCCAGGAGTTGCATAACATAAGCGATTAATCCAAACATTTTATTTTGCTGGGGTGCGACCGGCCAATCATTTAGAAAATAACTTTGTGGCCCTCGAATTATCTGAAGTTGGACAGCCCTGCTTTAGATTAAAGTACATGTTGGGGTCACAATAAAGGAAATTCAAGGTTCTATTTATTCCTGTAATAAAATATAGGGTGTTTTATTTAAAAAATTGAGAAAATAAAGATTGAAGATATTGAAATTTGAATCGCTATTTTGAACACCTTGTATTGCAATATCTAGTTTTTATAAAACTTTAGTATTTGTGTATCCTAGATGACGATCCCCTCAATTTTCAGGAAAGAAATAAAAGTGGGGAAATATGTTTAAAATGAAAGCTTGATATTGACAAAAAAAATCCTAAAAACAATCATAAGTTGGAACCTCTGCATGCAAATTAAAAGAAAAGTTAGAGTTGAACGTAGAACCTATAGGGGCTTGAATAACCGTAAAGAAATATAGGGCGTTCCATTTAAAAAATTCATAATTTTTTAAGCCAAACTTGTTAGGGTCACCCTGTATTAGTCAAAATCATTTTAAATCAAACTTTCTATCGGAAAAAAGTTAAAAGCGTAATCGGAGACGGGCGCACTAAATGCACGGTAGGTACTACATATTGATTGTTATTATTAACAGCATATTTTCCATGTTTTAAAATTACAAGTGCCAAACTTGCATTGGAAAAATCAATTCAAGTTGATTTATTTTGAATGCTCATTTTGGAACTTCAATGGTGAAATCCTAAACAGTGCTTTCGTAAAGTAGTGGATAAATTCGTTAAACATTCAAGTAATAACTTTTGGAAAAAAACGCCGAGACCCGTCGATTTTTATTTTTATTTGCGCATTTCTTCAAATACAATCTATACATACAGGGTGACCCGCGTAGTAGGTATGACGTCATCGATATTTTTTTAAATGGCAATCCCCTTTTTTATCACGAAGGACGCATTTTTTTACTTACGTTAAGTTGATTTTTGAGTATAGGTCACATAACCAAGTATTAAGAAAAACAATTTAAAAATTGCAAAATACTAAATTTAATTTTAGGAAGTATAAATTTACGTTTATATCAATGACAGCAGTCAGTAAAAAGAATGTCGGTCATCTTGGCTACTGTCAGGCAGACAACGGTGCACAATTTGAACATTTAATTTAGTTGTTTTTGATGTTATCATTGCAATGAAATTTAGTATTTTGCAATTTCAAATTTTTTCGTAAATATTGGTCGTCATGTAACCTATACTCAAAAATTAGCTTAATGTAAGTAAAAAAATATGATCTTTCAAATTCCGTAATAAAAACGGGGGTTGCCATTTAAAAAACCATCGATGACGTCGTACCTTCTACGCGGGTCACCCTGTATGTATAGATTTTATGAATTTTTTCGAAAAGTTATTCCTTGAATTTTTAACGAATTTATCCACTACTTTACGAAAGCACTGTATAGTTTTTTCCGCTAGTTTTAATGGTGGGACTTATGATTTATTTAAAATAATAAAAATGTGTGAAATTTTTGAAACGTACAAAAATACTATACACCAATTTTGTTCAATATCCCGTTTTACGATACTACATTACTTTATTTACGATATATAATTTTCTGTAACATAACCTTTTAGAACTTACCATGTAGCCAAATTTGAACAAATTTGAAATGATAGTCAATTAAACATCAGTAGTTTGTTGATCGCAGCCAGCCAACTGGCGATAAGTAAATTGGCAAAGTTCGGGAAAACAATTTTCTGTTACGTCCAAATCCTGGGCAACTTCAAACGTTTTGTCAATTAAACAAAAGATTTTTTTGAGTTGCGAGGGCAATTTGTACACTTTGATTTGTAATTTCCGGCGTTTATTCTTTTCCCCTTTGCAGATTTTACTAATGTTCATTGTTGACGCTTGGTTCAAGTCGGCGTCACCACAAACACCCCCCGAAAGGGCGCACTCGAGCCACTTCCGAGCGTTTGTTTTCACGTTGCGAAAATAAACAAACGCGGCCGAAATAGCGCAAAACACGTGTGCTTATTTCCGTAGCGGATCGAGCAGCCTTGACAGGTTGAACGGGTCCGGGCGCTGAGTGCTCCGAAAATAACTCACCACTTCCTGGTGCTCCCCGTCGGGCACGTCCCGCAGAAACCGCCAGTCCCTGGGTCACTGCACACGGGCGCGTCCCATTCGCAGCAAAAAGTCCCGCACCGTAATTCAGGAATCGCCTGCAAACGCACCCTGCGATAACTAACCACAAAAACACAAGTTGAACTGCCAAGTGGGAGTGGCTCCGCTGCGGGGGCCGGGAACTTTCAGTGATGGGGAATCGATTATTTCCCGCTGCCTCGCGGGCGGCGTTTGTTTTCGTTCTCAGCGCCCGTCGCGATGCAGAAATCATAATGCTGCTTTTAGGAAACGAAATGAAAACTGGGCGCTGGGCATAATAAACATGCGGAAACTTACAGGATGCGAACAGCTGGTAGCGAAATTTGTGTTTTGTGTTATAAATCAACGTTATCAATGGGGTAATACCTACTCTCATAACGTTAATCTATTCACTGCAGCTCAAATAGCTTCAGTTATTACGTGTATGCAGTCCGCAGATAAGATAAGCGCTTCTTGCAGCCTTATCTTATGTTACGTGTCATTTGCAGTTGTTGATTGCACTTATGTGACGAGGAAATAATCAGTTGCATTTTCGCTAGCTTAAGACAGGTATCCCTTAAGTAATAGTGATTTTGTAATTCCGTGTATGTAGGTTAAATAAATATTTTTTTCTTCAAACGTCAGTAAAATACGACATTATACTGCTGGAAATTATTGTAAAGGAAACACTGTCTTCCTCATAAAATTAACATACAGGGTGTTCCACTTTTTTGTAGCAGGACTTTAATAGTAGACAGAAAAACTTATTTCAAGGCAAAAGTTTCATATGAACATAGGCCTTGAAACTCTTCGTTTTAAAGATACAGGGCGTTCAAATTTTCGAAAAAATATCATTTTCTTTTCACAGTATCCCAACCAGGTGAGATAATTAAACAAAATTTGGTGTGCAGCTCTATCCTAAATGGTACTACATTATGTGACAATATCAAGGCCCTCGATTGACCAGTGGCGGAGATATAGGGTTTCGCGATCAATAAATTTAAAAATTCACTAGTACGACCCTGTTCAAAATCGAAATTGTTTATTTCTTCAAAAAAAGCGTCTAATTCTCTACAAAAAATGTCTCTTCGCATTTCTCCATATCTCCCACGGTTGCGTAGCAATTTTTAATAGTTTGGTCAAATTCATAGTGTTTTTCATAAATTTTTCCGCTTCGCTTGTAGTTGTGCGTTGTACTATGCGCATTTCAGCACTTCTTGGGCGCGACTGCCCTCACCACTTACGTTCCGTCTGTCAAACTGATTGCACGCGAACCGGTCCACTCCGAGAAACGCTAATTCTTTGTTTAAACTTTCAATGTTTGTGTACTAATTTATTGCGAATAAATTACCTACTTTGCTTTCAACGAGTGTATAATTTAGTGAATAATAAATCAATACAGTCCATTACAGTCCAAGGCGAGCTAACAACCAGGAATTTTCCAAACATAACGGAAAACTGGGAGGCTCCCCAACATTGTTCCTTCGAGCCGCATGGTCCATCGGCCCGGAAAAGCAGCCCAAATTCGCCAGCAAGGCAAGTATAAGGCAAGTTTCAATCGTACATTCGTCCCTAATAGTCCAGTCGTTGAACGTTTTCCGCTCCGGATTGACGTGAAATTTGGTGAGTGGTTAGGGGATGGCTCAAGGAGCAAAAGTGACATAGCGCCGATTTGCGCTTTTACCCTGAGAGTGGATGCCACCCCTTCTCGGGGGTAAAAATTGTTCACTCAAAATAACTTCGGAAATAGATAGAGAGACAAATTCTAAGTAAAAAATGTTGGATATAGTTTTTTCGATAGATCCATATTTTTCGAGCTATTCGCGATTGAAAACTTAAATTTTTCGTGATAAAAATGTATGTTTTTGGACGGTTTTTCGCGAATAAGTCGAAAACTTCGCGATCTATCAAATAAGTTGTACTAACCAAAAATGAAGCTTAGAAAACAGGAAAGAGATTGTTTTTTTATGAATGCTCTAGGTCCAAAATAAAAGAAGTTATGGCTCGTTGAAGAAGATTTTTTTTGCAACAACTTGGTTCCAACGAAGTAATTAACGAAAAACCAATGCATTTTTCGGGAAAAACTTATAGAAGATTTTTTGTAGTGATTGAAAAGACCTTTAAAATGAGCACTGTTAAAATCAGATTGCATTATAACTAAGCGAGTTAGGATGCAAAAACCGTGGGCCACTCGAATTTTTGAAAAAAAAAATGAGCGATAAAACCCCAGCCATTCCACTAGAATTGATATTGACCATTATCCCTTTACAAATTACTTTATTTTAGTATTACTCATGTAATCCAAGAGTTTGGGCAGGTTAGAATGCGTATTTTTCGAAAAAAATATGATGACAATGGAAAACGTATTTTTCAAATTTCTTAAAAAAATACCTTATTTTGAAAATACCTAAAACTAAAGAAAAAAACGTAAAAAATAATATAGTACAAAAATGTGGATTTTTTCTTAACGAACATTTTAGTTTTTTTATATTTCTGTAGGAAAAAGAATAACGGAGATATAAATGTTAGCAGTTTGCATTATAGTGCGCGGACCATCCCTCCCGAGCCCTTCAACCCTTTACTTTTTGAATGTGGAAAGTCTGAGCATGTCGAAAAACTTTTGGATTACATGAGTAATACTAAAGTAAAGTAATTTGTAACGGGATAATGGTCAATATCAATTCTGGTGGAATGGCTAGGGTTTTAGCTCTCATTTTTTTTTCAAAAATTCGAGTGAACCACCGTTTTTGCATCGTAACTCGCTTAGTTATAATGCAATCGGATTTTAACAGTGCTCATTTCAAAGGTCTTTTCAATCACTACAAAAAATGTTCTATACGTTTTTCCCGAAAAATGCATCGGTTTTTCGTTAATTAACGTTGATTACTTCGAACCAAGTTGTTGCAAAAAAAAATCTTCTTCAACGAGCCATAACTTCTTTTATTTTGGATCTAGAGCATTAATAAAAAAACAATCTCTTTCCTGTTTTCTAAGCTTCATTTTTGGTTAGTACAACTTATTTGATAGATCGCGAAGTTTTCGACTTATTCGCGGATAACCGTCCGAAAACATGCATTTTTATCACGAAAAATCTAAGTCTTCAATCGCGAATAGCTCGAAACATATCAATCTATCGGAAAAATTATATAGAACATTTTTTACTTAGAATTTGTCCCTCTATCCATTTCCGGGGTTATTTTGAGTGAACAATTTCTACCCCTGAGAAGGGATGGCATCCACTCTCAGGGTAAAAGCGCACATCGGCGCTATGTCACTTTTGCTCCTTGAGCCATCCCCTAACCACTCACCAAATTTCACGTCAATCGATCAAGGTTCAAAGAATTCTGAGGTAATGGCATATTTTTACCTTCAACGACTGGACTATAACGAGAGGAAGGAAGACAGCATACGGTGCTATCAACGTGGAAGCGAGAAAGCCAAACGCCGAGTTCCGCGCCAAGTTCGTGCAGGTGGGCAGGCCAGCTGCCGGCGAGACGGCAGTTCAAACCGCAATAACGAGAAAGGCGGCACACACCAATATCAATGTAAGCCTAATTTCCCTTTGTGAGATTTCCTATGCATGAATTTGGTTTTCTATCATCTGTGTCTGCATGTGCATAATTTCAGCTGCGTATTATTACATAAACAAATGGTTTATGAGTCATATAAACATTTTAATTGCGTGAAATACCAAGCTGTTTCGTTTGTTCGTGAGGACAATATCCCCTGCATGTTTCATATTGCAGTCGAATTATTCACAAGTTAATCTCGCGTTGTACCAGTGCCGTTTTCTGCGTCGTAGCGCCAAGTTAATCTCGCGTCGTGGCAGCGCTGTCTTGCGTTGTAAACAAAATTCCGCGCCAGGGGCGTACGAAAGTTTGTTCGATCTGTTAAATTGTTTTAATTTCAACAATTATGGATCCGCTTGTAAGAGCACGTGGCTCTATCAAAGGCAAGCTTACGCGTTTCACAAATTACGTGCAATCTTTGCAAACAATTCATGATGAAGATCAATTCTTATCTAGCGCTCAGATTATTCAATTGCCAAAAAGATTGAATGATACAGCCACCTTGTTATCAGAATATTATGCGGTTCATGAACAAATTTTAGAAAACAGTAAGGATGCAGAATCTGAAATGCAGCAACAAGTTGAATTTGAAGATTCTTATTATTTTGCAATTTCACAAGCTGAATATTTGATTAATGAATACAACAAACAGTCTGATGTTGCACCAGATCGTTCTGGATCTCCTAACGGTAGCGTGAGATCAGGGCATTCAAGCTGCAGCTCGCATTGCAATAATCGAGCTGTACGCCTTCCTACCATCTCGATTCCCAAATATTCAGGGAACGTGTCAGAGTGGTTGGAATTTCGTGAGATTTTTATTAGCTTAATTCATGAGAATCAAACGCTAACTAATGTTCAAAAGCTGCATTACTTAAAGGCTAGTTTACAGGGTGATGCAAGCCAAATTATAAAAAGCCTAGAGTTTACTGCGAGTAATTATATTCTAGCTTGGGATGCATTGTGTAATCGTTACAATGATCCAAAAATTCTGATTCATAACCACCTCAATGCTATTTTTGAACTTGAATCGTGCAGTGAGGAATCTGCAACTAAATTACGTACGATTAGCGATATGTTATTCAAACATTTTACAGCAATCAAATCATTAGCAACCGAAAGCGAGCTTCTAGATGTTGTTCTGATTTATGTCGTTTCTAAAAAACTGGACCCCACTACATTCCGTGAATGGGAGGTCCTTAGAAACCGGCCAACTTTTGACCTGCCTAATCTTGACGAGTTCAAGGAATTTCTACAAAACACAGCAAATCTTCTAGAAACTCTGGAAGTAAAAAATATTAAGCCTGTACCCGAAAAGTCTTCCAAGGTACATTCGAAATCATTTGTGTCAGGTACCCCTTCGTGTCCATTTTGTAAAGGATCTCATCCCTTGTACAAATGCGATAAGTTTGTCAAGCTGTCTTCTCTTGACAGAAATTCAAAGGCAAAAGAGCTCCGTGTATGCTTTAATTGCCTAACTCAGGGTCACCTTTCGAGCCGCTGTAGCTCCAAATATACGTGTAGAAAGTGCAAATCAAGGCACAACACCCTTCTTCATGAGGACAAACCTCAAAATGCTTCATTTAGTCAACCAGGATCTGCGGTCAGCAGAAACCCCTGTTGAACTAAATCAATCGATTTCGGCATTCTGTTCGAATGCTTTGCAGGTACTCTTACCTACGGCTACCGCTAAACTCATCGCTGATGATGGTAAGCCTCATGTTGTGCGAATCCTGTTGGATTCCGGTTCCCAATCGAACTTCATACGTTCAGATTTGTGTAAAAGGTTGAAGCTTCCAACTCGCGAAGTCAACGTTACTGTTTCTGGCTTAAGTAAAGCTACTTCTCAAATCAAAGCTAGGTGTGAGATCAAGCTGCAAGCCCCTCACACCTCATACAGTATTGGTCTATCCTGTCTTGTTCTCGATGAGATTACAGGTACAACCCCAAGTTTTCGTGTCCAGCGAAACAGTTTCAAGGTTCCTGATAACATCAAGTTATCAGATCTGTCCTATGACCAACCGGGCACCATCGACATTCTGATTGGTTTGCCCATTTTCTGGCAGCTCCTTTGTATTGGACAAATTGGTCTAGGCCCAAATCTTTCCATCCTCCAAAAAACTCGCTTTGGCTGGATTGTTTCTGGCCCTACAGGCCCCCCTTCTGCGTACCCTGTACAGTGCAATCTTCCCACGATCGAGGATGCTTCTGACCCCATTGCTAGGTTTTGGCAACTCGAACATTACCCAGAGGAAAAGGTCCGCACAAATGAAGAGAAGGCCTGTGAGGCACATTTCGTGCAAAATACGCAACGAGAAGCGAATGGTCGATTCGTTGTCTCTATCCCTCTCAAGAAACCTGTAGAGGTATTGGGTGATTCATTGCAAATCGCTCAGAAAAGATTCTTATCATTAGCGAAGCGGTTACAAGCGAACCCTGACTTGTCCAATCGCTATTCGAATTTCATGAATGAATATTCTAACTTAGGTCATATGTCCGTTTCAAATCCTAATTCAAACGAGATATCCTATTATCTACCCCACCACGGGTTCTTAAAAGAGGAAAGCCTGACAACTAAACTCCGAGTTGTGTTCAATGGTTCCCCAGCAACCACTTCCGGGCAATCTCTGAACAGTATTCAGATGGTTGGCCCAACCGTGCAACAAGACTTATTTTCCATTCTTGTTCGCTTTCGCAAGCATTTGTACGCTATATCAGCCGACATTGAGAAAATTTATCGTCAGGTTCTGGTGAATCCTGACCATAGGCCCCTTCAGAGAATCCTTTGGCGATCCTCTCCAACTGAGCCTCTTTTGTCATACGATCTGAATACAGTTACTTATGGCACCGCTTCAGCGTCTTTACTTGCCATTCGATGGTTGACCCAATTGGGCATCGAATGTGCAGCTTCAAATCCCGAAGTCTCTCGAGTGATAAAGAAGGACTTCTACGTCGACGACCTTCTGACAGGTGCCGACACTCCTGAGAAAGCGCGTACTCTCTGTTCAAACTTGAATCAGATTCTTGATTCAGGCTGTTTCAAACTTAGAAAGTGGATTTCTAATTCTCCAGAAGTTCTCGATGGAATCCCAGATCTCGATTTGCATCCTGGTGTTCTTGATTTCAGTGCACATGAGCACACAAGCACCGTTGGTTTGATTTGGTCCTTTATAAGCGATCCTCTGATGTTCAATATTTCAAATTCTACAAGTAGTAAGGCTACCAAGCGTAGCATCTTGTCTGAAATATCACAGATATTTGACCCGCTGGGTCTGCTAAGTCCATGCACCATGGGTGCCAAGGTTCTTTTGCAACAACTTTGGATGGAAAAGTTGAATTGGGATGAACCCGTTTCCAGCGCCATACAAGAAAGATGGTCTACATATCGGCGTGATCTCCTCATGCTCAATGACTTAACAATTCCTCGTCACGTCCTCTGTCGGCGCGTGGTTGAGATAGAACTCCATGGTTTCTGCGACGCCTCCAACAATGGTTACGGTCCGTCGATATACCTACGTTCCAAGAATCAGGAAGGGGAAGTACAAGTTCACCTTCTCTGTTCCAAGGCCTTGACAATTCCGAAGCTCGAGCTCTGCGGAGCTGTTCTTCTAAGTAAACTTTCCGTGCAAGTCATAAAGGCACTTGATTTGCCCATATCTAGAATTGTTTTCTGGACAGATTCCACAATAGTGCTAGGATGGTTGAAAACCAGTCCCAATCTTCTTAAAACTTTTGTGTGCAACAGAGTTGCAGATGTTCAGCAACTCACTTCTGATGCCACGTGGAGGCATGTTCCTACCGCGTCAAATCCTGCTGATCTTCTCACTAGGAGAGTCCCTCCTTTAGTTTTAAAAGAATTAAGCCTTTGGTGGCATGGTCCCGCCTGGCTAAGCGAAGGTGAGGCATCTTGGCCTACTTCCAGACATGTTCTTGCTGAGCTTCCAGAATTCAAAAAAGAAGTTCAGAGTTTTTCTGTAACCTCTGTTGAACCATTTCCGTTCAATCAGTATTCAAGTTTGGCTCGATTACAACGAGTTACAGCTTATTGATTTCGTTTTTATAACAATGCTCGGACCCCCGAAGCTGATCGTCTTGCTGGGCCCCTTTCTACAGATGAACTGCAAGCATCCCTTGCAAGGCTTGCAAGGTTTTCACAACGCGAGTCATTTCCTGACGAATTTAAGCTGTTGTCACAGAACAAGCCTGTGAAACAATCTTCTGCTTTGATATCCTTGAACCCCTATCTGGATTCCAAGGGACTGCTAAGAGTTGGTGGTAGGCTCCACAACTCTCAATTACCTTTTGACAAGAAGTTTCCTCTAGTGATTTCTGGCAAACATCCATTCGCCAAACTCCTAGTTTCGCATGAGCATCTTCGGCTTCTACATGCCGGACCTCAAATGCTGTTAGATAATCTCAGAGAACGATATTGGATTACCTCTGGCAGAAATATAGTTAAGCAAGTGGTTCATCAATGCTTGCGGTGTTTTAGATTTTCTCCTAAGCTAACCGAACCCATAATGGGAGATCTGCCAGCCTCTCGTATTCAATTATCGCCCCCATTTCATACTACTGGTATCGATTATGGTGGACCGTTCATGATAAAGGATCGCAAAGGACGTGGTTCTAAACTAGTGAAGTCCTACCTTTGTCTATTCGTTTGTTTTGTCACAAAAGCAGTGCACCTTGAATTGGTCGTTGACCTTTCTACTGAAACCTTCTTAATAGCTTTTCGCCGGTTTGTAACTCGTCGAGGCAAACCGCTCCATGTCTATTCAGACAATGGCACTAATTTTGTCGGCGCTAATTTCGAATGAATCGAATTAGGCAATTTTCTTGCGGAACAAGGCCTTTCTATTTCCGAATCAGTCGCGAACGACGGAGTAGCTTGGCATTTTATACCCGCGCACAGTCCCCACTTTGGCGGATTGTGGGAGGCCGGAATTAAGTCCTCCAAACATCACATACGGCGCGTTATAGGTAACGCTAGTCTAAATTACTATGAATTTTGCACTTTGCTAGCACAGGTGGAAGCAACCTTAAACTCCCGACCCCTGTCTCCTTTGTCCGCTGATCCAAACGACCTTCAGCCTTTGACTCCTGATCATTTTCTGATCGGTCGTCCTTTGGTGTCACTGCCTGATCCCAACGTTACTGAGATAGCCGAGTCTCGGCTGTCTAGATACCAAAGAATACAACAGCTCCACCAGAATGTATGGAAAAGATGGAGCAAGGAGTACATCTCAGAACTCCAACAGCGCACCAAATGGCGCACACACCTTTCGGACCTCCAGCCTGGTTCCATGGTCCTCATCAAGGATGACAATCTTCCCCCTGTGAAGTGGAGGTTAGGCCGGGTCACCGAGCTGCACCCTGGCCTTGACGGCGTTACGCGTGTGGCGGCAGTGAAAACTGTGTCAGGGATCGTAAAGCGATCCTTCGCCAAATTGTGTCCGCTACCTAGTGTTGTGAACTAGTACGTTAGCGTCTTGCGCAGTGTTTCGTAAAGCCCTTTGGCTTTCCATTGTTCGGGTTTTCTTGTATTACCTTAAGATCTATGTATTATCATGCTTTATATATGTTTGATCTATTTACATGTTTTACTCTAGCTGTTACATGTCAAATTTGTACTGTTGTTATTTGAAAGGTTACCCTTTCCAAGGCGCGGTATGTTAAGTGTTTCATAAATTTTGCCGCTTCGCTTGTAGTTGTGCGTTGTACTATGCGCATTTCAGCACTTCTTGGGCGCGACTGCCCTCACCACTTACGTTCCGTCTGTCAAACTGATTGCACGCGAACCGGTCCACTCCGAGAAACGCTAATTCTTTGTTTAAACTTTCAATGTTTGTGTACTAATTTATTGCGAATAAATTACCTACTTTGCTTTCAACGAGTGTATAATTTAGTGAATAATAAATCAATACAGTCCATTACAGTCCAAGGCGAGCTAGCAACCAGGAATTTTCCAAACATAACGGAAAACTGGGAGGCTCCCCAACACATGTTTTTTATTCAAAATAAACTCGAACTAGTTTTGGGGTAGAATATTCTAATTAAATAAGTTACATTCTTTATTACTTATTACTGGACATTGAAAATAAAGTTCTTTAATTTCTTCTTCCATTATTAGCATAAGTACGAAAAACGGCTAGCATTTCCTTATTTTGTAAAGAAAAATGAATATTCTACCCCAAAGCTAGTTCGAGTTTATTTTAATAAAAAACATGAATTTGACCAAACTATTGAAAATTGCTACGCAACCGTGGGAGATATGGAGAAATGTGAAGTGACACTTTTTGTAGAGAATTAAACGCTTTTTTGAAGAAATAAACAATTTCGATTTTGAACAGGGTCGTACTAGTAAATTTTTAAATTTATTGATCGCGAAACCCCACATCTCCGCTACTGGTCGATCGAGGGCCTTGATATTGTCACAGAATGTAGTACCATTTAGGATAGAGCTGCACACCAAATTTTGTTTAATTATCTCACCTGGTTGGGATACTGTGAAAAGAAAATGATATTTTTTCGAAAATTTTCGCCTTGAAATAAGTTTTTCTATATACTAGTAAAGTCCTGCTACAAAAAAGTGGACCACCCTGTATATTTTACATGCGCTACAGGTTTCGGCTTATGTATTAAACCATCTTCAGGCTAAAAGATAAAGCTTAGAAAAATACGGGGAAAAAACCAAAGAGCAAACGCTTCACCTAATGTCAAAAGTGGACAGTCATGAATTAAAATTAAAACAGACACAAGACAACGTGACCGACATGATAAATGAAATAAATTATTTGTTTATCTACAACGGTCAGCCAAGGTGGGAACTTTAAATACATATCAAAGCCACAAAAACCGATAAATGGATTAAGTTAAGCAATTAATCAAATTTTAGATTGAGGAATATATAATTACTAGTGTTAGCAAACTATGTGACCTCATTGAGGCAACGATCGTTTAACCGGGAGACAATTTCGAAGATTTCGTAAAAATTTAGATTATTGCCCTTAGGGCAGACGTGAAGAATTTTAACATTGGAGTCCCGGTCAAATTTATGATTATTCTCAATTATGTGTGAGGCAAAAGCTATATCCTTTTCTTATTTTCATTATTTAACAAGATTATTCATTAGTCACAAACAGCAAGGGGGTGAGAATTCCACCCGGTTTTACTCTGTCCCACCCTTGACAACTTTTTGGATGGATAGGCTGACAGCCCAGACTGATCCGATATGCTAGGCGATTTGTGGCCGTGAATGGGACTTGACAAAAATGTTCTTATATCGCATTGCGACAACCATAACTTGAATAGCTGATTAGTACCATCAGTCCAATCAAACTTCACGTACCTACCATTTATGACCTCTCTCCCACACAAACCTAATCTTAGACAAACGAGAAGGTATCGGTGGATCAAATAAGAAAATATACCAGAAGTAAAATTTGCTTATCAAGGCTTTAATAAAGATAAATTAATAACAAGCGCAAATACATACTAAAATGAGTTACAACCACAGCTGAAATGATTACATTAAAATTAACGTTACACAAGTAGTACTAGGTTCGTTACCCAAAAGTTACTAATATATAGAACATGGGGTTGATTATATTCAAGAAAAATCCAGAAACTTATCATCATTAAATTATTATAAAAAAATACACATTAAATAAATATTATGCCCTGATTGACATGCAGCTTAATTGGGTGCTTAAAAAAATTAGTCACTAACGTAAATCACGTTACGCAACGGTTATCGCAGATGCCTCTCGAGAACAAAAGGCATCCGTAATAAGATAATCTTATCACTGCATGAGAACAAGCTTGCGCTGGAAGCCATCGTGTGCTATTAAAGCAATCAAGCCATCTACTATTTTGACAATTAAAAAGTACGCAAATTAATTGAATCGATAAGTAAGAAGAGATTGTTTAGTTGAATTTTAACGATTTAAACATACAAAATTCGCAAGTAAAAATATGATAACAAGTTTAAATTGCCTTTAGTAAACAAACACACTGAGTGTGGATACCGAACTCAGAGAGGCGCTTTGCGATAGGTGAAATAAACAAGTAAAGTCTTATATGTTTTATCGGACTTTTTCCACTGTCTAGGGTGTATATCACACGAAGTTTCGGGAGTTTTGATCTACTCCCGTCTTCAGGTGTTCCTAGTTAGCCATGAGAAGGACTGATATTGTACGTCTTTATACGTACACTCGTGCCTACCCCGGGATTTGATCCCAGAACCGCCGATCGTTGTGATTACTAGCCTGTCACCTTACCACTAGGCCACCAGATCGGTTATATATTTTATTTATAAACTTATATATATCTTACCGCTGTATGTGCAGTAGACTATTTTTCTAATTCTCTGCTCAGTAGTGGCATCCAAATGGGCTTTAGTTCTGCGCTAGCCTGGCTAATTCGTTCTACTGCCAGCGCTATGTATGCAGCTTTTTTCAGCTTCCTACGGAACCTGTTTTCCTCTTTAGCTACAATTGATGCGTTATCCTTTGTATGTGGTGATCTTCGTTCCAGATGTGCTCTGCAATCTTGGATTTGATGGTCTCGCCCTTTCTAATATTTTTGCGGTGTTCCGATAATCTCACTCGTAGGGGTCGTTGTGTTTCTCCTATGTATTGTCTTCCACACTGGCACGGTAAGCTGTAGATACAGCTCTTTGAACTCTGATCTTCGTTCTGAGGCTTGGTATGCGTCATCATGCCTCTTAGAGTTGTTGTGGACTTGAAGGCAGTTCTTATATTGAATCTGTTTCCGATTCTTCTCAGTTTGTCGGAAACTCCTCGGATGTATGGTATTACGGCCGTGGTTGTTGCCTCCGTTTTCTCATCCCCTGGTGTTGTATTTCTGTCCATCTATTTTAGAGTTTGGTTTAGAGTTCTTTTTGGGTAGCCATTAGCTTGCAGCATTTCTGTGATTATCTCAATTTCCCGTTTGAGGTCTTCTTCCTCCGAGCATATAGTCTTGGCTCGGTTATATAGGCAACGCCACGTTTCACGCTATTGTGGTGGTTAGAATCGTAGGGTAGGTAGCTCCCCGTATGGGTTGGTTTTCGATATATGTTTGTTTGTACCGTGTCACCATTCTTCTGCACTAGTACGTCTAGGTATGAAAGTTCTGTTGCGGGTTCTTTATTAGTTTTAAATTTGAACATTCCGTTCTATCTGAATTTGAATTGTTAAATAAAGGCTGAGGGTCCCGTCGTGAGTATCGGGTCACGCCTTGAACTTGGGTGAACGTGAGCGTGAACGTGCGTGAACGTGAGTGTTCAAAGCTAGCGTGAAACGTGCGTGGCGTGAGTGAATACTCACTCACGCGCCCATCTCTACGTTCAAAGATTGCTGGTGAATTGATAGACACGTGGCGGAAAGGGACTTTTCACCGCAACTCGCGAAACGGGATTACAACAGCTTAAAGGGGCGAAGTTCTTTTCAAGCCCCGGTATACGTCTTCGGTTTTAGAGGACGAAAGAAAGATTGCCAAAATTGTCCGATCTTTGGGTGCGCCATAAAATGCGCTTTTTAAATCTATGAAAGCTAATTGTCATTTTATTATACCAGCTTTGCTATTAACTCCTTAAAAGCATAAATTTGCGTTCTGTTAGCTTTATTTTTCACGTCCTTTTTTTTACTTCTTCAACCAATCTTCCTTAAATCGAGTCATACCATTTCGTACTTCTATTGCCTTGCGGATTCCAATCGAGCGAGGTTGTGTATAAGAATTGTCAGTCCAGATTCATTTTCTCCTGTTTATGACGTCTGTCCAATTTTAGAAGTATTATATGAAAACCTGCTACTTCGCAAAGCCGACCAAACGATAGTTACGACACAAAACAGGCACTGAACTGAGCATTAGGTCGTTAATTGGCTTAGTTGAATAAAAAGCCCCTCACTTGGTTGTTAAATCTGATGTACAATTCTTTACAGTGACCCAACACATAGATATTTAGCCCTGCATCAAATCACTCGAGATCAGTCGAAACGTAAGGTGGCTTTTTTTGAACGATACGTTGGGGCTAGAAAGAGGTTAGAAATTGGGTTGCCTTGGCGCCACGGATTCTCTACTTTCGATTTTGGTTTCTTCTTTTAGAATCCGAAATAGACACCAAACGAAGCCCTGGGTCGATGTATACGACAGCACTCATTACGAGCACTTAACTTGGATAAGCTAGGGATGGGCGCGTGACGTGAAAACAGTCAGGTCACGCAGGGTCACGGCGGGTCCCGTCGTGAACGTGAGTAATATTTGAAAATCGTGACGTAAATGTGAGTGAAAATTTCGAAGACGTGATTCACGTTTCATTTTAATTTCACGTTAAATAGTTAGTAACGAATAAAATGCTGTAGGATGCTCCACTCCCCCGCTGCTCAACATGTGGACGATCATGCCGAAGATCGCATTTTTGTTAGAAATCAGTATTTATTAATTGTTGTAAGCTTTTGTAGTCAATTTTCATTTATTTCTTTTTGTATCTACTATTCTGATTGCAACATATGTATGTATGTATGTATGTATTTGTATTATCTGTAATCTCATTTACTTTGCGGTGTAGAGGCTGGTGCTTCGTACGCTGGCATCTGGCGGTACAATGCTCAACTTGCCCCGGATTCGGGTTACAGACTTGGAATGCGCCTTTTGCACTTCCGCAGATACCATTGTGTGCGGCGTGTGTCTTCGTGATGCATTGACCTTGTTACGCCACCCCTTAGGTCTGTGGTTCTGAGTAGATCACATTTAATTTGGTGCCCAACTGTGAATAGTCTCACCGAGCCCGATTCCAATCGCCAAGACTGCGGTAAAATTTCGACCCCCGCGGGATTCGAACAGAGGACTTGCTAATCTAAGCTTAGGGCTTTCTCAATTGCGCTACGCGGCTTCTTTGTTTGCAAAATATCACGTAAATTATTTGACGTGCCGAACATATATTATTTTACAGTTTTTAGTTCTGTTGTGGGTACTTTATTGGTTTTAAATTTGAACATTCTGTTCTATCTGAATTTGAATGTTCAAATAAAAGCTGCGGGTCACATCGTGAGTGGTGGGTCACATTGTAAACGTGAGTGAACGTGAACGTGCGAGAACCTGAGTGTTTAAAGCAAGCGTGAAACTTGCGTGACGTGAGTGAGTACTCACTCACGCACCCATCTCTACTATGAGCCTTATTATCGCTAATGCTGCCAACTACCCAACAAAAGATAGTAAACAAATCAATAAAATATCTGGAAGCTTCACCACGCATTTTGATCGTGTTCCAAATTATAGTGATATCTTCCATTATTTAAGGGCATACTTACACATAATTCATATCTATGTAGTAATACCCTTATATCTGGTGACCCCGAACGTTAAACTGAACCATCTACTAGACTCTGAACAGCCGAGTTCGACAAAAAACTTTCTTCAGCGGGGGAAGCAGAAGTCAGCTGAACATACTCTGCTGCAGTGAACAATACAAACAAGCTAAGTGTACTCATTTCTAAACCTATAAATGTCACCTTCATTTCAACTCACCAAAATTATTGTATAATAAACATCGTTATGTCGTTTCTGGAACTTCCACGGAATATTCTGTACAGCTCTCCTATCGTTACTAAAGCATTTACTTTCGTCATCCAAGGTTCAAAACATATAAAAACACTGTTATTAACTATAACACTATAACCAGTATTGTTTAATCTTGAACAAAAATTAATTTTTGCAAAATTCCTTGTAACCTGTACAATCTGTCTGTTTGCCTACCAACTCGCACAGCCTTGCTTTCGTCGCTCGCACATCCATGACCCATGTTGACCGGGTGCGTCCAGCGTCCACAACCTACTCTCGTTGCTCACACGCATTTAGAGCCTGCATTGGTCGAATGCGTGCAGCAACCGCTTCCGCAGCCTGCTGCTGTTGCTCATAATACACGTTCATGGCCTATGTTGATCGAATGCGAACAGCAACCACAACCGCGGCCTGCTTTCGGTGTTCATTCAAGTCCATTGCCTACGCTTCACACGCACCGACTGCTTCCGCGCCATTTTTTCTCTTGCTTGTAGTTCAAATACATCCATCGCCATCCTTCTTCGGTGCATCAGATATTGAACCTGCATGCAAACCATGTACATTTACATGTAAATATACATAGCCATGTTCTGGCAAATTTATTTTTCTCTTCTATGTTTTGCACTTTTGTTTCTTGGTCACTTCCGTAGTTGCAACCGCAACCTGTTATTGCTGCCCATGTACATGCATGACCCACGCTGGTCTGGTACGTGCAGCAACCCTTCGTACTGGGTCACTTATCGACCCTTGCACACCCTCAGTGGCGTTCGCGACCTGCTATCGATGCCCACGTATACCCATGACCTACTTTGGTCCGATACGTGCAGTAACCACTCGTGCTCGGTCATATGTCGACCATCGCACATCCGCAGTTGCAACCGCAACCTGCTCTTGCTGCCCACGTGCTTCCACGACCTATGCTGGTCCGGTACGTGCAGCAAACTGTTGTGTTCAGTCACATATCGACTTCGCATATCCGCAGTTACGAACATACTTAGTTTTTTTTAAGTTTTAACGCAAATAGCTACATGTCACTGGAAGACATTACCGGTACAGTCAGTTTTATTCGGCCAATCTCGCCTACTTTTAAGATCAACAAAGCTTTCACGATTCCATGTGTTTATTTGTTTGTTGCTTCTAATCCTCGATGAATTGTCAGCGGTTTGGAGAGCGCCATCTCTGCTGCACGCTGAAGGACGCTATTTCGTGTAAACGTATGAACAGGGTCTAAAATTAAATAGGCCACTACAATTGGCGTTAGAAATTAAAATTAACCTAACAAGTATGTGCAGATAAATATCAAGTGTGGCTTCCATATCAGTACATAAATAGCATCTACGAAGTGTATGTCATGGAGATATGTGTGCAACCTCCGCTCGATGGCTTAGTGCTAATGGACTCGGGGATTTCCTACAAATCTAAAAATTTTATATACAGTGTTAGTCACTCAATGAACTGTTCTATTATTAGTGTTAATATGATCAAAGAAACGAGGACACAATTTGAGAATATTGGCAAAATCTTCTTTCCATTTTCTAATTTGAGAGATTCTATATATTTCTTTCTTGTTTCTATTTTGTGCTACTTTTTTAATACTTTGCGTCGAAGTGTTTATCCATCTTCTTTGATCACTTTTCGCGACCTTCTAACTCTTCTCTTAAAATCATGTAACTCACTTTATTTCTTATGCAGCCAGTCTTTATACTCTGCCCACGTCTGTAGCTCTCTTTTTTCTTTATTTTCATTTTCTTCTAATTGACTTTTTTCATTCACGGAAAACGAACGGCTTTTTAGCTTTTCCAAGTCATATGTGTCTGTAACAACTTCAGGGTAGTTTGACTTTTTATGTCAGCTCTTCTTTTGTGAAGTTCGCCCAGGGGTACCCTTGTGTGAGCATACAGATCACCCAATACTTAAATAGTTATTTTAGCAGACCTCAATTGGCATTTCGCCATTTTATTTATAATGCAAGGAGACAAAGGCCACCCAAGGAATTAATGATAGTGGTATCAACTTACTAAATGCCACATTGAAACTTCTTCCTTCTCTTAGTCTAAGCCATTTTCGGCCGCGGCTTGGAGAGGTGGCTAGCCTAACCCATTGATGAAAAAGAATGCTTTCTCACAAAGATTTATGATCACCAAAACTGTTGGTATAGGGATGATGGCCGGAGAGCGTAAGATGTAACCATTACCTTGGTGTGAGGTTCAAACTCAATACTTGCCGCCATCAAATGCAAACACTTTACCAGCTGGCTACACGTTAAACAGTTAAAACTAACAAGCAAAATTAGAACTAATATAATCACTATTAACAGGACACGTGTGAAGCTGAAAAAAGAAACAGGAAAAATGGGATTAAAGATTAATAAAAACAAAACAAAAAACATGCATGCAACTAGACAAAGCAGGGACAGAGTTAAGCAGAACGTGACATATACATACGAATATAATTTTCAACATGTGCGAGATTTCAAATATCCAGGAGTCTTAATCACAAGCAGCAGACTATAACGTTACCCAAGAAATTAAAAGAAGAATATAGAATGCAAATAGGTGTTACTACGCGCAACAAGAAGTTTTCAAGTGAAAACAATTACTAGGACATCGAAGAAACAAATATACAAAACAAGTCATAAGACCGATACTAATGTAGGGATGTGAGATCTGGACAATTACCAAACAACACGAAGACATGCTTACACGATTTTAAAGAAAAATACTAAGAATATACCAACGTACCATATGAAGACTCTAAAACATAACAGTTTCTAATAGGGAAAAAAGAGGAAGTGCGAACACTATACGTATAGGAGCCCAGATATCGTAAAAAATTAAATCGCAACGTCTCAGATGGGCGTCGCATGTAGATAGGCAACCAGAAGATAGAACTGTACGTCTAGCATAGCAATGCATACCAAAAGGGAAGGAGCCTATAGGTCAGGGGTGGCGAACCAATGGCACGCGTGCCATTGATGGCACGCGACAAAATAATTTGGGCACGACATTCATTAAGGAATTTAGGTACCTAATTGAAACTATTTATATTTAACAATGAATTGAACATGAAGCTTCAAGAAATAAAACAATTATTGTTATGATAGATCTCATTCGTGCTTTCGAGGCTAAATTGCCAGATTTAGTAACGATATTGTTACCAAAAACTACAAGTATTTCCCAAACTTGAAAAAAAAAACACCAGAGATTTGGATTTACACGAAAAACCAGATCAAGCAAAAGTCACTGAAGAGTTTAATTCGGTAATTAATTCTTCGATCAAAGAATTTTTATCGAGATTTTCTCAGTTGAAAGAATTATCGAAAACACTGAAGTTTATTATGTATCCTGATGTGACTTCACTTGATAAACTGAACTTGGCCAAATTTCATTGGTTGGAAATTGAAGAAATTGAAATGCAGCGGATTGATTTCCAGTCTAGTATGTAAAATGTATCGAAACAAAGAAAGAGTTGGAATTAAATGAAATAAAAAGACTATCTGTATCAAGTAATATGAGTAAAAATGCCAATATCAAAATTATGAAAACGTGGAATTCAATTCCAGACACATACAGCTGTCTGAAGAAGCTGGGTTTTGCTATCTTAACAATATATTTATCTACCTATGCCTGTGAGTCATTATTTTCACATATGAATAACATTAGACTCGCTTAGAAGCCGTTTGTCAGCTTGCATTCTGCTAAAAGTAGCAAAGTATGAAGCTGGTATAAGTTACTTAGCATCTAATTTGCAACAGCAGAAGTTGCACTATTTTCTTCTTTCTTTTAGAGAAACATAACGTTACTATTGGTGTACAAAGCGTATATTTTCGGTTGCAAATAAAGAGTTTTAAGTTGATAGTATTTAGTGTTATTTTTTTCTCATTAATTATTAATAAGATTGTTTGGTGGCACGTCATGGCTTCATTAAACATTTTTTTACAAAAAATGGCACGTAGATGAATAAAGGTTCGCCACGAAAACGAACACCAACTCATGACAGATAGAGCAAAATGGAGGCAAATAGTGGCATCAGGTAAGACCCACCCAGGGTTTTAACACTACAGAGTAAATAAGTAAGTATTTAAAACACCATTCAATGAATTGTTACACTTGGCCACCCGTCCTAGGGCGAGGAGTGGAGTCAAAAGCAAACACACTGTCAGTTTACAATTCTAAACTTAAAAATTCAGAGGCTTGGAGATGCACGTCCAGACTTCAAACCTTTAAGGCAGGGTGCAACTACGGATACCCCTAAACCCTCTTCTATTTCAGACCAGGGTGCGTCCTCGGACACTTCTCCATCACAAGTAGGAGAGCCGCCGCTACCATAGCAGCTATACGAAGAGGAAGCTTTACAGCCCCCCACCTCTATGGATACCATTTATGAGGAGGAGAGGGAGTTGATGAATATGCTTCTAGTGTCTGGGTCGGACACCGAGGCCGAATAATTTATTGTCGATCTCATATCCACCCAACCTGAACTAAACATTGTACAAATTAACCTGCAAGACTGTCGAGAGGCTGCTGTTACTCTACGCAGACAGCTCGACAGCCAGCAGGACACTGTCGCTTTAATACAAGAACCTTGGATTGTAGAATCTAAGATCTGTGGATTAATTAACCGTAATGGCTCTGTTTTTTCAGATGGCACCCATGAGAAGCCAAGGACGTGCATCTACTGTCTCAAGCATTTACAAGCCTTTGCTTTGCCACACATCTGTATGCGTGATATTACGGCGATACATATGAGCTGTATTATAAACGAAGGGAAGGAAGATGTAATTTTCGCATCTGTATACCTCAACAGTGACTCAATTGACCTTCCACCTAGCGCGGAGTTGATTGGTGAACTACTGTGAGAGAAACAACAAAAATTTAATTAATGGCTGTGATGTAAATAGTCACCACGTTTCGAGGGGTAGCAGTGGCATGAAGATCCGAGGTAGGTTTCTAATGGAGTACCTAATAAGTACAAACTCAGAAATACTGAACCATAGATGTCGACCAACTTCTGTCACAACGCGTAGCCAGACTGTGATTGGTGTCACTCTGGCTTCTTCAGATATTTCCAATAATATTGTTGGCTGGAAGGTATCACCTGTTGTGTCGATGTCAGACCACATATGGCTTTGTTTCAGATTATCTGAAACTACAATATCAAAACCCTAGCCGGACTGACAAACTATCTTACAAGATAGATCTGGAAGCTCACCTGGTGGTTTCGGTTTTCCCAGAAAAGATATATCAGGTAGAGGACTTGCAAATCAGTGTGGACATCCTGCAGAACTCGATCCTACAATCCTATGAATCATCATGCCTCTTAAGGAAATTCGATAGGATGAAATCAATATTGGTTAAACTCTATAAAAAAGTAAAACGAGTTAAAATCACCAGGGACGGGGGGGGTCTACAAAGACGAAAAACGTTTATATTAAAAAGAAATCCGCCAGAAACAGAGGGACTCTTGGAAAACGTTTTGCAGTTCCATAAAGACCACTGCCTCAGCGGCTGAAGAAGATCCTTTCTAAGGATCCAAACCAACAGCCAGTCTGTCTCAGATGGTTCTTTTACAACCAAACCCGAAGAGGCAACGGGAGTGCTAATTCAAACACATTTTCCAGGCTGTATTGTCATCCCTGACAATGTATGACCAAGACTCAACATCCCACCTCACGCAGAGGTGGATTGAAATGTGGCGGACCAGGTCGTACGGGGTGATAAGGTAACCTGGGCTATAAACTCCTTTCTTCCCTTCAAGTCACCAGGAGTGGACGGCATCTTTTCAGCCCTACTACAATGGGGACTGGATCTGATGCTTGTTCACCTCTTGCGCATCTACCGGGCATGTATCGCTTTTCGATATATGCCGGAGAGCTGGAGAGAAGTGAAGGTAGTTTTTATACCTAAACCAGGCGCACTGATTATACCCAGGTGAAATCATATAGTCCCATTAGTTTTACATTCTTCTTACTAAAGACGCTTGAGAAACTTTGTGACAGAGAAATACAGGAAAGAGTGCTGGTTTTAAGTCCATAGCACTTGAAGCATACCCGCATTCTGAATGAGGTCGTCGACAAGATCCCTCTTTTGGAAGCTATGGTAGACTACCTCTCTCTACAATATGCCTTCAATAGACAATTTAATGTCTACTATATATCCATCTTTACTTCTTCTTCTTCTTCTTCTTCTTTTATATAAGCTAATAGCTTGTTTTACTCCAGCACATCTTTCCACCTCTTTCTTGGTCTACCCGGTGATCTTCTACCCCTGGGTGATAGGTCTCGAGCTTTCTTCACTATTCTGGTATCGTCCATCCTTGATATATGGCTATTCCATTCTGATCTTCTTCTTTCGACCCACTCCTCGATCTTCTGTATTTCGCAGCTTTGTCGGACTTCCTCGCTTCTTATGTGATCTCGTTTAGTTACGCTCATTATTTTTCGCAGCGTCTTCATCTCAGTTGTCTCCAGTATTTGTTTGGTCTTTACTGTATCTGATCTTGTCTCAGCGGCATAAGTCATGATCGGTCTTATGATTGATTTATATATCCTCACTTTAGATTCTTTTCTTTACTGACGGATCTAAAACAAAGTATGGAACGGGTGCTGGAGTTTTCTCTGACGATCTCAACCTCCGCCAAAGCATACCACTAGGCAAAATGGCCACTGTCTTCCAAGCGGAAGTGATTGGAATAATGCATGGTGCAGAAGCAATTCTTGAAAGAAGAATCGAAAATCAATATATTGGTAACTTCAGTGACAGTAGAACCGCTTTACTAGCCTTGTGCAGTATTTTTCAACTGCACAAAGTTCAGCTGTGGTACTGCACTATCGTGAGGCTCTTCAGGATATCTCAAAAAATAAAGTCGTCTCCTTTGTATGGGTGAAAGGACATGACGGCAACTACGGCAATGAGGAGGCCAATGAGACTGCGAGACTGGTTTCTCTGGGGGCCAGAACCCGTAAAACCCTATATCCCTGACAACATTAAGCTCTATGCTATATCAAAAAATCTGAAACAGCTTTACACGAAGATCAGTTAACATGCAAAGCTGTCGTTAAGCAAGTGCTGCTACTACAGCGTCCTCACCAAAGACCGCCAAATATTGCTTGCAACTGTTCCGAAGGAACTTACGACTAGTTGTGGGTATCCTGTCTGGACACTGCACTCTAAACAAACATATGCACAGGATGGGACCGGTGGACATCCCAAACTGTCGCGGATGCAACGAGGATGACTAGCCTAGCTATCGCAAGAGTCAGACAATCCATGTTGGGGGACTTCAGGCCCAATATGTTTAGAATCAGCATCATCTCAGTTTCGGTCGTCTTTAAGTGCATTCAAAGGATTGGATAGTTTGAGTGATGCCCAATTTGGAGAGCTACTAGGAGGTAGCACAATGAGCTCACTTAATGCGACCTAAGTGCGTGTGAGGTAACTCACCCTCCACATATATAATCCAGAATACTAGAACAGAACACTAACAGAGGAATAGCAATTATTCAGGAGTGGAAGATCATATAAACCTCTGTATTTGTGCTTCTTCTATATAAAAAAGACATATTCAAAACGATCGAAGACATTTATCATGACAACACAATAGAAGCAAGAAGGGCCATTTACAGACCCTGTAGATGCGACACGAAAAGATAAGGAGCCTCCTTAGGCCTTGTTTAATCTAGTAATGGATGAGATTATCAAAAAAGTAAAATTAATCAGAGGATATCAGATGGGCAATAAACAATTGAAAATTCTATGTTATGCAGATGACGGGGTACTAATAGCTCCGAACGAAGATGACTTTCAAAGAATGAGGTGCGCATTGAAAGTAGAAGGTAATTTAGAAAAAAAGATAGAAGGATGCCAGAACCTGGATTTACCAAACTGGCATAAGACCAATCATGGCTTATACCGACGAGGAAAAAAGAACACAAAGAATAACGGAGTCCGCAGAAATGAAAATTCTCAGACGTATCGAAGAAGAAACGGGATTAGAAGTGAGAAAATAATAAGAGGCATATGAAAGTTGAGAACATCAATGAATGGACAAGAAAAGGGTCGACAGAATGGAACAGCCACGTTAACAGACTAAATGAAAATAGACTAGATAGTCAAAATAGCCAGAGACCATTCACCGATAAAGCGTCGTTCAGTGGGGCGTCCAAGAAAACAATGATGGAATGACAACCTATTGGAGGCTCATGATTTTGAGGTCCGCTAAAGAAAAAATAGACAGAATGTTGTCTATATAGAAGAAGAGAAAGAAAATTAACAATTCCCTAAGCCAAACGTTTGCATGATTTTTTCAGTCCGCACTGTTGGCTCCTATTTCCGCATTCAGATCACCTATAGCTATTAGAATATCCCTTTTCCATTGCTGACTGTTTAATTTCTCCAGGGTTTCAGTGTGGTATCCATTTTGGTGATATTCTATCAAATTGTTTGAGGATCTGGAACAATTCAATTTGATTAACCAATTCTCGACTGATGCCATATAATGAAATTTTGTGAAAATAAATGGTTTTAACCAATAACGGATAATGAAACAGGAATCTGCCAGAATTGTTTATTTTAAAAGTTAAATATAGCCGGTTTGTGTTTGCACGCTTTTTCATTTGTAATCATGGGAAAGTTCCGTACATTGAGTCATCCAAGGGTGGTGACGTAGGTGAGCTCAATCCGTTGCTCAGCGGTAGCAATTCACAGCTACGAACTTAAGGTAACCTGATGCAGGGTTTGTTTGCAGTTTGAGCGATAACGTTTTGCTCCAAACTGGAAAATTTTGCTATCATGAAAGAACATGATTAATGGAAAAATAAATACGTACGTGAATCGCGAAGTCGGATTTCTACGCATCGCATCGCGGTGGCGCATTTCGATGCAATTGAAGTGTGAGTATCAAAGGTAGTATATTGGACGCTTTTTAATGTTGTTTAATAATAATAAATAATAATAATAAATTGCCTTTATTTGTTAAAAAAAAATATAAAATTAAAAAACAATGTTTGTATATTTTTAGGGCGAGGTTCAGTACACAACGAAAGTTGTGGACTGCTCTGACACCTAACCCTAAATGTAAATATATAGTTATATATAGTTATACAGCTATTATTTGACTTGTAAATGCGTGTAGCAAAGAGTGAATACACATGAATTAAACGTTCTTAGTATATTTAGGAATGGGCATTTATTCTAGGGTTTAATCCTAATTTTCCTTATTGTATTATGTGTGTATTTAAAAAGCCAATATACGTTTTATTGTGTGTATTGTTGAAGTTGTTTTCACCACCGAGCTACAGGTCAGCTTCCTGGTTTTTGGCAGATAATGATGCTTCATAGCTGTGAACTAAGATAACTTTAAAAGAGTTTTATAGGTATTGAGCTAGCTATGTAAAAAAACAGGGCATAAAGTAAATTCGTGTTACAAAAATTAAACACAACGACGGGGCTATTACAATTTTCATTACAACATGCCCGGCACACAATTATATTCAACAAAACATATAGTCGAAAACTATGATGTTATAATGAATAAATGGTTTCAACGTGAAAAGGTAGTTGATCTCAAAATTCAATTGTCCGTCGTTTTGTAACGGTACTCAAGTTAAACAGCTCTTTAAAATGGGTTGTCATTTAAAAATACTATGTCTGTAACTTGTACTAAAAAACAAATGATAATATTGTAAAAAAGGGTTAAATACAAAATACATCCGCGGTGTCTGAGCGTTTTTCGCAAAATTGTAAGATCTGCAAGTTAGTTACGAAAGTTCAAACTTCAGAATCAACTAAACCAACAGATTCATCTTTAGTGACGGATCTGAAAATAGAGAAAGATTTAATATTTGAATAATTATTTGCCCTTTGCGTTTACCTTGCTAGCTCAGTAAACATGAAGCTCTAAAATACACTAGTTCGTGGCTATGAAAAAGAAAAACCAATTAGTTTACACAAATTCGTTGACTTCAAAACTCATAAAACACATAAAAACAGAAAGAAAACTAGGATTAGCTTCTAGCTGGGATATTCGCATGTACAATCGTGTTCATTAAACTGTTGTACAGCATTTGTGATTTGTGATTATGAATTAATTACACAAAGTTCAAAAAAGTGTTGTACACATAAATGTTTTGAAAGTATGGATCTAGGTCTATCTAGTTAATGATACAGTGTGAGCCTTTGTTGAGTAATCACACAAGCACCAATAAACTTACAACTATCTTTGTATAACACATTTTTTAACAGGACTGTACATACACACGCTAAAATAACACTTGTTTAAAGAACGCTACCAAAAAATCCATGTAGCCGTTATTGTCCAAAGTCGACCCTGTTTAAATTCGCGTACTTAAGCCGGCACAGTTCGCGTCGGTGCACGCATTCCTCAAGCAAGCGATTCTCACACAGCTGTAGCGATTACTTATCGCTTTATTTCCGACATTTTCTGTAGATATAGGGTTACCTTTCGATCGGCGAAGTCGCACTGGATTGCTCCAATCAAACCTCGAATGGCGTGATGCTGATAATCTCCGATATCAGGCTCCCTGAAGGACTGCTAAAGCTGCGTAGATGCGTCTTCAAGATATTTTGCAAATTTATATGGCCATTTCGTACACGGTAAAAATGCGTTCACTTAAAATGTAATCGCTGGGCCTGCCACACTTTTACTGACAGGCAGCAATTATTTGCTGCAGGCTTCCCACCGCTTCTATATATTATTTCGCCTAAACGGGAACTTGCACAATGCACTTTTGAAGTCGCAGATTGAAGTTGAACTTGAAAATGCCAGCGAAAGATGCTTTGACAATCTTATCGTTCCGCGCACAGGCTTTGGAATCGTGTTTAACGCTGCATCTGCGAAATCAAGCTCATAATTCGTTCACAACACAGGGCTGGCATCGCGCGTTTTTTATTATGTTAAATACACTGGTTAATAGTTATTTATGTATCAACGTCGTAAAGTAGGCGTTTTTGTCCTACGGCGTGAATGAGGTGCGGAGCACCGAGGATTGTAACTCGACAAGGGTCAAAGACACTGATTACGCTTGAGGTGCATGCAAAACCTTAGTTGTGCTTTCGACTCAATTAATTTCAATTTCCTGAAAGAAAAGTTAGATAAACTCGGTGTACGTGATACCGTCAACAATTTAATCATTTCTTATGTTGAAAATCGAAAACTGACAGTTAAACTTCAAGACAGGCTATCAAATGAATTCTCAACTGACATTGGAATACCTCAAGGGTCCATTCTTGGACCCTTGATTTACATCTTATTTACAAATGATCTTCAGCAAAACATCACCTCAGATTGTACCATTACGTTCGCCGACGATACCTCCCTAGCAGTTATGCCGAATCTTATGCTGAGCTGACTCAAAAGGTAGAAACAACAGTTGCTAGTTTTAAAATGTGGTGTAACAACAATAACCTCACATTGAATCTAGGAAAAACTTCATGTGTTTACTTTAATCTAAGGAGACCTTTGCCCCATTTGTTATTCAAGTGTGGAGACATCACCCTAAAACCAACAAATGGCTGTAAATTTCTTGGCATAAATCTGGATGAAAACTTAAATTGTTTAACAATCTGCCCGAGTACCTCAGACGCATTAATGATGCTAATGTGTTTAAGCGAAAATTAAAATCTTTCCTATATGATCATAATTTCTATAGCATCAAGGAATTCCTTAATCTTAAGTGTTGATTGCTTAACGCCAAAGTATAATGCATTTATAATTAGTATTTACCTAGGTTAAGTATGTTACATCCTTATTGTATTTTATTATTATAAGTGAATGTCTATAATAAGTAATGTATAGATTATCATAATTCTTGACGACACCAATCTGTATTGTTAATGTACGGGCAATGGAATGAATAAACTTGAACTTGAACTTGAACTATGTAAGATCGAAATTTTAAAAAGGTAGATCCAGGTTATTAAAAATATTGTGAAATGAAAACACGGCAATTCTTACAATTATTTTAGCTGAATAGTGCTTTTGTAACTCTGCTAATAATAAAATAGAAAATACAAGTTAGCTATATCTTTGAATCTGAACGTAGACATTATAGGCAAGGAATATTACTGCCCGTTTCAAACACTTATTCCTGCTTTTTTGTCATCTTTTCCATGGCCTTCAACGTTAAGTGAATGAACATCAATGGAACTTCTTGGAGTACAAACCAAGAGGCAAAAAAGGCCAACAAAGTTTTATTAATCTATTTTTTATATTATCTGCATGCATTTATACCAGTTTAATTGTCTTTTTCCTTAGTTAATTCCATTTTCCATGGTTAAAACTTTAGACTGTAGTCCACTAATCCTCACTATTTCTTGTTGTATAGGCTCTTCAAGACATATTCGTTTTTCTAGTAATCCAAATTCTTTACTATCGGACGCAGTTTTTCTTTTGATAACTTGTCGAATGCTTTCAGATCTATTATAATTTCTTTGCCTGTTTTATTCGTTCTTTAGTAGACTTTGTTACGGCATCAAACGGTTTTAAAGACACTCAAGGGAGCGGTAGTGCCACTTGCTTTACAATGTCTGGAAAATGCCAACACTTGCCCTGAAAACAGGCCAATAGCCACTGCTTGATACGCTCAGGGAGATGGGCGTGGTCCTAGAAACGGTACACCATAGGGCAAACATGACGATATGTATAGGGTGTTAAATAACAGGGCGCCACATGATTCAGACTTGGATATCAAGCTTGGCAAACCTCCGAAGGCCAAACGAGAGTAGAATATCTGTGCACAGTCTTACGACTCCCAACACTGCGGCGACAAGTGCCCTGACTTATCTGCGACGCTTAAGAACTATTTCCAGGCTTCACCTTACATAAATCTTGACACAGGGAATAATTCCCCCTGAAAATAAGCAGACACAGGCACGTGGGGAAATCATAAGGCAACGTACAGCAAACCGATCTATTGGTCTAACATAGTGTCGAATATAAATGGGTACAACAGCGCCGACGTTTGTCAGCGTACACAACGAACAACAACAACAAAAGAAAGGGGGCTATAACTATAGTCCCAGCTGGGGAAGCTTTACCTATAAAATACTGCTAGAATATGAAAATCGGCACACAGACCCAACGCGGGTGGCTGGTATTTATCAAAAAGAAATACATCTATTATTATTGTTTACAAATAGCCCACGCGAGTGGCTGGCATTTATCAAAAAAGCACATTTAACAATCAGCCCAAGCGGGTGGCTGGTATTTATCTAAAACAAGGCTCAATCATTGTAGTTTACAAACAGCCCATGCGGGTGGTTTGTATTTAGCAAATAGGCGCATTACAAGCTACGCACACTACCTTGTTAAATTTTAGCTTCATCTGGCTGCATCATTCGTGTCGAAGCTCGCCTCATAGTGCAGAAGAGTTGAGGCTACATGCGTGGGTGTTGTACGATCCAATGATCCCCTGACTTGCAGGGCCTGATCCAGAATCCTCATGGGAGAAAACGAAAACTGCCCTGTTGATTGCTCGTTGTGAAGACTTGATCCCAACCATATATCGGAACAATTGCCCTTCAGGCATTCGAAAATTGGAGAACGGCGGTCATCAATAACGGAGACGCAAAAAACATCCAAAAGCACCGCTTCGCACTGTCACGGCCAGCAACGCACTCCAAAGCAAAACCACGCTATAACAGCACACTCACAGGCCGCGCTTGCGCCCGAAGGCACGGGGTGGCTCCCAAAGCCACGCTCTAAGAAGCGCTTGTAGTCCCAGCCGACAACCAACTAACCCCACGAAAAAACCGACTTGCGCAACCCTGTCTCATCCCAGACACGCTGTGGAACGAGTTTGTCGTGTGGCCTGACCACCTGCAACCAATGACGAAGCAGACAAGGCCCCGCCGGTAACTAACTCGACGAAACTTCTAGAAAAAGGTTGCGTGCTAAATCTGTAAGATTTTAAATAAGCCAAAAAAGTAGTTATGGGCGAAGCTACTAAAACGAGTGCCTAACAGAAAATTACAGCGGCCGTTACAGCTGTTTAAAGTTACTAACCGTTAGCTGTCTGCACACAATTTGATGAATTATTAAGCGTAAAAATATAACCGAAAAAACTATATACAAGCGGGGTCAGAATCTTTGAACAGAAATACTCCAAAAAGTCGCACGTTTGCAGAATATAAAAATGTCCTGTGAACAGAGATGCCTGAGAGGCTGTGTAAGGACTCCGTTACTTTGCGCTGATTCTATCCCTAATTTTAAGCGCGTAGATGAGACTGCATCTACGCTTTAAGCCAGCTTAGTCAATGGCACTTAAAGGGACGACAGTAATTCACTCCTGAGATGCAGCCTCACATCTCGACAGTATTATGGCTTGGTATAGGAGTGGCGACGTAGTGAATGAATCAAACATTAAATGCAGATTGATTTTTATTATGAAAATAGACTAGTATTTATACAAAACTAAAAATGCTTAACGCAGTAACAATATCAAAGTTCATATATACAGTTTACTAGGACAGAGTGTTTAAATTACAAAACAGCAGATAAGCAATTTGTGCAGTTTTTATTTCCTGCTAGAGCGAAGGTCGCCCGTTGAACTTACTACTGTAGGTCGGTATTGTGCATGGAGTGCAGAATTGCATTTTCCTGGTCTTTAACTCGTATGATTGCGTAATAACACTGGCTTTTAAATTACGAATAATGTTTCGTAAATTTGAACTGAAATATATAGTTTTTAATCTAATTTAAACATATTAAATTTAGTAATTGGTGATTGCAACATTAAATTTTTCTTGCTAATAAATGGGAATTGCATTTAAAAACATGCAACTGGATTTCGTAAATTTTAGAAAATAAAATTTATGTGTGTTTAAATCAAGTTTAAACATATTGCCAATTTTAGGCCGAAGAAAAAGAAAAGGAAAACTATATTGTTTCTTCCACATTAAGGGTTTTTAAAGGATATTCTTCTACGGCTGACTGGCGTTGTTTGGATTGATGCTTCCTTCGGTTGATCCTTTTCCCAATGTAGTAGAAGGCTCCTATTAGAATAGCCCCTCCCAATAGGCTGCCTGTGATCCCGCTGGATAGATAGGAGTGGTGGCGGATGGTTTTCCATGTCACGTCTTTTAGACGCTGTTGATTATTCCTCTGGATAGGTAGTAGCGACGTCGGATGGCTCTCCATGCTACTTCCTTCAGATGATGTTGCAGGTCTAACCGAGAGGGATGTAAATCCTCGAAGTGGTTCGGTTGCTGCAACACTGGCTCCTTTGCTATTTCTGTAAAAGAGCTTTTGTGTTATTGTGTCGTTGACTATGTTACCAATTGGTTTGGAACATCCTGCCAACGTCCATCGGCTGCCTCTTCCTTTGGAGACGAACATTATATGAGTGAATACGATAATTAATATCACTCTTGCCGAGGTTAGCTGTTTTAGAGGATGCCGCATCGGTATTCCACATTGCGTGTTTTCGGTAAATTCCCTCGCAGACTTTAATAAGCCGTCTTCTTGATACCATCTTCTACGAGGGGCTAAGTGCTTAGCATTGTGTTTATTGTTTCCTGAACTTGTTGCTGTTAGTTCTTGAATCCACCTTCTATTAGGCGTAGAATATTTGGTTTCGGATTTTTCATTTTCTGAATTCCTGGCTGCTGCCATTTCTAGGTTCCACCCTACACTGGGTGCTAAGTATTTAGCGAACTCGGAGGTTTGCTCGCTTGCTGCATTTCTTGATGCCATTTCTTGATGCCACCCTCCACTAGGTGCTAAATGTTTAGAGAACTCGGAGGGTTGCTCGTGTACTGCAATTCTTGCCGCTGTGTCTTGTTGCCACCCTCCACTAGGTGCTAATTGTTTATTGAACTCGGAGGGTTTCTTGATTGCTGCAGTTTCTGCTGCGACTTCTTGACTCCATCCATCGCTAGGTGCGACGTGTTTGGTGTTTTCTTTTCCTGCATCCCCTGCCGACAAGTCTTGGTGCCGCTCTCCACCGGGTGTCCAGTATTTAATGGAGTCGGAGGGATTTCCATTTTCTGCAGTTATTGCTGTAACTTCTGGGCTCCGTCCATTACCGAGTGTCAAGTTTTTAGTGGGCTCGGAGGTGTTGTTGTTAGCAGCAGTTATTGCTGCAGCTTCTTGGCTCCATCCATCGCTAGGAGCTGCTGTCGAAGCATCTGGAGGAGTTTCAACGATTTGTTCGTGGCCTGCAATTTCCTTTCCTTTCTGTCCATCGACTTTGTGAATGGGAACTTCCTGAATGGGAACTTCGTGGATGCGGACTTCATGAACGAGGATTTCGTGAGTGAGGACTTCGGAGGTTCCATGCACTTGGTGATTTTCTTGTGGATGAGAAGATGCTACCTTTTCACATTCGATGATAACAGGATGTTGAACTTCCGTATTCTTTATATTGACAGCTGCGATTGCTCGTTCTTCCGCTGTAGGATCGGTTGTTAATATTTTCTTCGCCTGCTGGATTGTTTGCTTGTCATTGGTAGGTGAACTTCGGAACTGACTACAGCTTTTGATGTAGTGACCTCCATGATTAAAAGTTTCGGAGGCTTCGATTTTCTGCGATCTTTCCTGTACTGATTCTGTGAATTTCTTTTCACGTACCTGATATTTTGGGGAAAGTGTTCTTTGTGTGGGTACTTCTTCTGTGTCCCACAATTTCTGCAACTGATATTCTTCTCCAATTTTGGCAACCATGGTGTTGACTTTAATGCAGTTGTTATGCTGTCTTCCAATGGTTCCAGATAATACCCAACCCAGTTTGGTATTTTGTCCCAAGATGCCATCCTTTGTTTTAGTGATTCCTTTTAGAATTATTTTTGAATATTCTTCGGCGCCTAGAATTATATCTATGGGGCCAGGTTGGTTGAAGGTTGGATCGGCGATGAAAATATTGCTCCAGGAATTGATATTTATGTTTGGGATAGGGGATGAAGGCATGGCTTTGGTAAGTTTGGGAAGTATTAGTAAATTGACAGGTAGGGAAAAGTTACTTGAAAATCTAGGTGTGATCAAACCTGGGATTTTCCATTTGGCAATTTTTGGCTCGCTGTTCCCAATTCCTGTGATTTCAGCTCGAACCTTGGTCCTGGGTAACCCCAATAATTCGGCTGATGCTTCCGTGATAAACGACCCCTGAGACGCGGGATCTATTAATACTCGTAGTAGATGAGTCATCCCGGATGCTGCCTTTACTTGAACCATTGCTGTGGCAAGTAGAACTTGGCTCTCCTGTGCGCCTAAATTGGCGGTGATGATGTCCGACTTCGGCTTCTTTTCTGGAGCGTTGGAAGTCTTCATAGCTGCTGCATGAGCTGACGTTCTCATCCTTTGGTCAGGGAGCGGCCTTGATGGTGGCTGCGCCTTATGAAGCAGTGTATGATGCGGGAAGCGACAGATCCTACAATTAAAATAGGCACGACATGGTATATTTGAATCGTGCCGCAAGCATCGATAGCACAATCGATTGGTTTTTACTGCTTCTAGTTTTTCATGGGTAGATAGCCTCTGGAATTGGCTACAGTTGTCGATGTAATGATCTCCATGGCACAGCTTGCAATTTAGGGATGCGGAAGCGTAATTCTTCTGTGGTCTTTCCTGCGTGGGCTTTCGAGCTCCATCTATGGATTCTAGGGATTGGAACCGCACTTGCAGGAAAGCCATTAAATTTTGGTGATCCTGGACTTCATTTGGACATTGAAGCGACTGTTCATATAATTTGTTGGTTTCAGGATCCCATTTTCGAGCGATAGCTCTGTTAATCCACGGACCCCAACTGTCCGTGGAGATGCCTAAATTTTTGATTGCCTCCACACATTCCTTGATGGAGTCGTGCAATCTTTTTAACCCTTGGGCTGACTCTTTGGAGAGGACCGGCAGATCGAATATGGTATCTAGCAATTTAGTTAAAATAAAGCGATTATTTTGATACCTTTTTTGCAGCAGATTCCAGGCGGTGTTGTAGTTTGCTTGGGTAACAGCTAGATGCTGGATCAGTCGGCTTGGCTCTCCCTTAAGATGCGTCTTTAAATATTGCATCTTGATGACATCGTCTATATTCTGGTTGTCATCTACTAATTTAGTGAAAAGGTCCTTGAAAGTGGCCCATTCCTCATAATTTCCCTCGTATATGGGAATTTTGACTTGAGGAAGCGAGATGGCTGCTGCTTGCTCGTTCCTTGTCGGCGCTTGCAATAAAATAATTAAATTTCTATACCTGTCTTCCAACGTAGTATATTCAGGGCTGAAGTGCATTTGTTCTGAAGCCATGTCGTTTGACATAACTTCTTCGTCCATCTCGACCACACGATCCCATTTTTCTCTTAATTCCCTTGTCGTGATGGCGGGCCTCCCTAATTCTTTTGTTAGTTCGGCGTCGTCCATCGCTTGCTTAAAATTCTGGATCCGAATCTGCAGTTTTCGGATACGAACCTTTTGCTCGGGGTTGGCCACCATTTCCTCTTGCGTTCTGCTTACGGAGGGGTTGGAAATTTCCGTTGTTTTTGAACAGCTCTGCAAGTAACTTTTTGCTTCGCCGTATATGGCTTTAATTTGGTCGTAATACCCTGTTTTAAAATAATTATGAGTTGGAATACTTAGCTGCCCCATTTCTGCGTGATTTTTAGTTGCAGTGTTCCAAAGTTCGTCCAGCGTTTTGTTGCGACTGGCGATGTAGGCTTCATTTTTTCGGCTGGTAGGGTCCTTTTTGCTGTTGGATAATATTTGCTTTATCTTCTGCGCGAGCTCTTCTTGGGCGATAGCTAAGTTGTTGAATTCCTCCATGTTGTTGGCCATTTTCTGGGAACTGGGTGGTTGGCAGATGTTGTCTTCTTCTCGGGATGTGTTTTTTCGTTAGTTGGAGACAGATCCGGCTCGAAGGACCATGAACAGAGATGCCTGAGAGGGCTGTGTAAGGACTCCGTTACTTTGCGCTGATTCTATCCCTAATTTTAAGCGCGTAGATGAGACTGCATCTACGCTTTAAGCCAGCTTAGTCAATGGCACTTAAAGGGACGACAGTAATTCACTCCTGAGATGCCAGCCCTCACATCTCGACAGTATTATGGCTTGGTATAGGAGTGGCGACGTAGTGAATGAATCAAACATTAAATGCAGATTGATTTTTATTATGAAAATAGACTAGTATTTATACAAAACTAAAAATGCTTAACGCAGTAACAATATCAAAGTTCATATATACAGTTTACTAGGACAGAGTGTTTAAATTACAAAACAGCAGATAAGCAATTTGTGCAGTTTTTATTTCCTGCTAGAGCGAAGGTCGCCCGTTGAACTTACTACTGTAGGTCGGTATTGTGCATGGAGTGCAGAATTGCATTTTCCTGGTCTTTAACTCGTATGATTGCGTAATAACACTGGCTTTTAAATTACGAATAATGTTTCGTAAATTTGAACTGAAATATATAGTTTTTAATCTAATTTAAACATATTAAATTTAGTAATTGGTGATTGCAACATTAAATTTTTCTTGCTAATAAATGGGAATTGCATTTAAAAACATGCAACTGGATTTCGTAAATTTTAGAAAATAAAATTTATGTGTGTTTAAATCAAGTTTAAACACCTGACAACTTATTATGTTTATGTGATCGTGTCACTATCTTATAGGTCCAAATGCTTTCTATTTTCTCTTTAGATTATTTTCTATTTCTTGTCTCAATTTATTTTCTAGTATTTTAAATACCAGCGGTGACATACATATGACTCTATAGTTTTTACAAAAGCTAGTTTTTCCTGTTTTGTGAATCGGCTTTCTACGTATTTGTCAGCCCCGATAGGGTATTCTTTTACTTTCAATTTTATCATTTCCTACGTTATTTCTATTCTTGTATTTCCCGCTTTCAGGTTGTTAATCGCTGTGTTTATCCTTTGAATTTGTAACTCATTTTGCTTTATTTCCTGTCATTTCCGTTGCTCTTTAATTTCGTTATTCTATAGCTTCGTTTTTATAAAATGTTCTTCCATTCTCTTCTTGTTCGGTCATCAATTCTTCTTTAGTGTCTAATATGCTCCAAGTTCGATTTTGTCTGTCTCCCTTAATTTATTAATCTTACTCTAGAAAATAATCAAATTTTCTTTAAACTTATCTTTTAACTCATTTCCAAATGTGTTGTTGTCTTGTTTAGCGTTATGTACAGCTTCCTTTGCATCGTTCATCTTAATAATGTATACCTTGCCATACTCGCCGCCGTCCATCTGTTTATACCTCTTTTCACAGAAAATTAAGTATTTTATCTTAAGAATTTCGTATATTAACCATAACATATAATTGTTCGGCAGTAATAGTTTCGCGAAATTATATGTTTACTTAATATACTGGAAAATGTAAGCTGAGAATATATAAAAATGTATACACAGGGTGTATTTCAATATCACCGACAAACGAAAACTGAAGATTTCATGTTCAAGTATATTTCAAAATTATTCGACTACTCAGTTAACTCCTGCTTTCAAAACCACAACAGACGATGTAACTACAACTATTTTTTAATGTATCAAAACGTGGCCAAATAGTAGTGGTACATTATGTCATTAAACATAACCTAAAAATAGTTTTAAATTAAAATGTTGTATGTAAAATAAACGGAGCTATATTTACAACTACAAAATGAATTTATTTTTTAAGCCAGAGGAAGGTAAAAGGGATATAAATCGAGGATAGACCAAAAGTCGATTTTTCCATTTTGTAGTCAAATAGCTTTAAATTTGGTAGTAACAAACATCACGTTTTGTGGAATGTGAGACACTGTCGCTGGGAATTCCAGTTAGTAACTTTTGCTTTTCATGTTGGCGATCGATAAGACGATAGTGTTTAGAATCGGGGTTGCTGGGTTGGGTATTAAAACAACAACTGCACTATGCATAGTTTTTCGATATTTTCCGTTAACTGATATGGAACTATGTCGATTAAAAGGGGGTTCTTCGTCGGCGTCTTTGCAGCTTTGGTACTGGCGACAGGTGAGTTCAAATCGAGCAACCGATGCAGCTCAGTTGCCATAGTGACTAAAGACAATTGAATACGAATTTGCATTGTTTGAACTTTCAACAACGTACTGGAATAAAAAATATCATTTTCTTTGGTTCAGCTTTATAATTATTATTTTTTGTGTCAGGGTCACAAATCAGAGAAGTTTCGGTTGACGTGGGGCGCAACCTGAGCCTCTCATGCTCCCTGTCGAAGACGAACAACATAATGTGGGGTGCGCGAAGGCCGGGAGGACGAACAGGCGTCCCGCCTGTCCATCCTAGAGAACGGCTCGCTCCTGCTCACCGAAGTTGACCGCAACGACTCCGGCGTGTACACCTGCTTCCCCGAGAACGAAGAGAGCGATAGCAAGGCCAGCACGAGGCTGCGGGTGCGCACGCCACCGCCGCTTCTATCCGTGACGGTGCACCCTAGCACCATCCTGGCGCTGCTGCTGTGGACTGTGAATGACACGGGCGGCTACCCCATAATTTACTTCACAGCGCAGTACCGGCTGGCCGATGGGAGTGAAGAGTGGAAGCAGATCTCCCCAAACCGCATGAGCCCCAATTCGCGCCAGCTCGAAGTCTACAAGCTTGAGCCCAACACCACGTATGCCTTCCGCGTCTGGGGCACCAACCAGCTCGGCAAGGGTGAGGTGGCCGAGGTCGAGGGCCGCACTCTCATGAATAACCAGGAGTTGGGTGAGTGTATGGAGTGGATTTAAAGTGCAATTGTATAGACCGGTGGTGTATAAAAAGGGGTGCTGTGGACTCCCATCGAAGAAATACAAAGAATTTAGATAGTTCTTACAATTGGCTTTGATCCTAGAAGGCTTTGGATTTTTGTATGTTTTTTAAAGCAAACCAACACGTTTGTTTAACAAATGCCAATCATATGTCATTTTGTCATTTATAAATGTTAACATTGCTATTCTTGGAATGTCAAAAGTGGAGTAATCTAACTTATACGTATATTAATTTACTGACATCTGTTATAAAATTTTTACGAATGATTCCAGCCTACTCTTAATCACGTAGAATGAACAAACTGTAGAGTTATCAGACATTATTTCATTAATTGTATTAACCAACTTGTGGTGATTTCTAATTATAATTATGAATGAATTTTTTGCAGAATTGGCTCGCCACTTCCTGGAAGGCGCAGATAAGTTCGATACTCGGATGTGGATCATCGCGGTGGGTATCGTGATGGGCACTCTTGTGCTCTTGGGGTTGGGAACTTGCTTCCTCTTGTACCAAGAGTGCCGTACCCCGAGCGGTAAGTCGTAGAGGTGTGTGTTGTTTATGGTGTTCTTACTTTTATTAATATTTCGATCTTAAGTACTTCTTTTAAAGCCACCTGCACTGTTTTTGATTAAAAGTATGGAGAATGGTTGCAAGAGTTGCATGTGTAAAACTGTTTTTTGCATGTAGCTGCGTTAAACTGAGCTAAATGCTGACAGTGTTAAAAGAACATCTAATATAATTAAATTTTTGAAAGCTCAGGACACGCTTTAGAATACACACAAAAAGTATACAGACAAGATTTCTGAACAACAAATAGACAGTTTTATGCCCACAAATTGCTGTTATCATTGCTTTACGCCGTCATTAGCCTGTAATATGATGTAGTATGAGATGTATAGCTCCTGGTTAGACAATATGAAGACATCTATAATACCAATACAGTAGACCTCTGATTTCACAGACGAATGGGAAGAAGGGGAATATAATGAAATGAAAATGGTGGAATTTTGCGTGGTACTAGAATTTTGTCCAGAAATCCTATTCCTGAAAATCAATGATCTACTATCTTAAATTTCTCCTGATGTTATTAAACCAAAGCTCAGGAATTTGTTTGTCAAAAGTTTTAATCCAAGTGTTCGTGTTTGGGTAATAGTATGAGTGAGAAATGAACGCAAGTGGATGTTAAGTATCGATGAAATAGCAGCTATACACTTTAAAATGATTGATTTTTTCAAAAATATATTTCGGCTAATGTTTAGCCTTCTCCATTTTGTTCAAGTGTAAAATCATCTTTTTATTTATCAATTTGCATTCAGCACCAGCACATTCAAAATGCAATTTGACAGCGAATTTTTCTAATTGAAGATCATCAACTAGCACTTCACCACAATCACCTGATCCATATACAGCCCTGCCTCCATGTCCATGTAAGCTTCTGTTATATGATGTCACCAGACAATAGATTTGAATACAGCAACCTATGGAGATCCAATGTTCAGCGACGCATAAAACAGCTGGTTTAGTTGTACTTAAAATTATACGTAATGGTGTCATTTTATTAGCAAGACGCTTTATACAATGAGAATAATGTAAGACTGTACATGGCTGAATCAGCGTACATACAGTCTGTTTGATTTTAACTGTCACAGTTGTTTTTACATTTAATTTTTCCATTATCTGCCATAGTCAAAAAAACAATTGAGCATCAAATGTGTTAGATGTAGCAAATTCATTCAAAATTTTAAATGGATCGTACCCTACTTTATTACATATTCTAAAACTATGAAAAATTCTCTTTACAACAATATATCATATATGTCCTAGTTATGTAATCAATTAAAGGCATAAATCGATAATTAAGTAAAAAAATTCACGCTTATGTAGATTAGAGCTTTATTCGAAAAAGTAGGCGGTGAAACAAATGAAATTATCAGCTTCCAGTTGAACAATGTTCCTTAATACTGTCTTGACAACATATGCTATTCAACATAACAACATGAACAAAGTAAGTTAACAGTAAATTAATAGATAAACTAGGTTTTCTGTTGATCGTTTATTTAGGGGTTTTCATTAATGTATAGAGAATCGTCTATTAATGACCCTTATTAATAAATGCTTTTTTATTAATGAAACATTTTTAAAAATCTGTTTATGTTGGTGGCACTGTAAGTCTATGTCAAATTTTGTTTTGACACAAACTGACGCAAAAACCTAACCTGCTAACTTCGAATTTGACATAGACTTAGTGCCAACCTAAGAAAAAAAACCACAATCATTTATGGTCACCCGGTACCATTAATGTCAAAACTTCAAGTGTCAAATTCTTTTCATGGAATAAATTTTTTTTTCAAATTAATAATACACGATCAACGGAAAAAATATTGTAACTAACTCGTATGTTAATCTGCGATTAATAATCTCTACAATTAAAATGTCTCAATTATTAATTGCTCTCATTAACATGTTTGTTAAATAACTATTAAAATTTCAGTTCATGACATCTAGAGTGTTTGTTTAAACTGACCTCCGTTGTTTGCAATACATTCTTGAGATCTGTTTATTAAGTTTCTACTCATTTCTGCAACATGTATTCTATTGTTATTTGGCCACAGGCCCTACGAATATGATTTTTAAGATAGTCCAAATCTTGTGGACAAGTAACATGAACTTGTTGTTTGAGAAAAACCCCACAGAAAAAATATAAAGTAGAGAGATCTGGCAATATTGCAGGTCAGTTGATGGGACCCACCACTTCCTATCCATTTTGCACCAAACTTTTCATTTAAAATATAACTGACGTTTCGTGCATTGTGGGGTGGTGTACCATCCTGTTAGAACCACATATTGCGACGTATTTCGAGGGGTATATCATCCAGATAAACTTTGAATTCTATCAGAAGAAAATGGGCATAATGTTCCACATTAAGCGAGTTTTGATAAAAAATAGGGACCTACTACCTACTACGATTAATGGAAAATCTGTGTTGGAATCTGCATTCCCGAAATTAATTCCCCGTATCCCAGAAAACGATCGTTTTTTTCTATTAGAAATTCCGTTATTATTGAAATTAGATTCATCGCTCCAAAGAATTAAATTTAATAAATTTTGATTATTGTTAAGCCAGTTACAAAAATATCGCCCTTCTACCAAAATTACCAGCTCTTTAACTTTTTTGTTTTTTTTAGTATAGAAAATGTTTTATACTGACTTATTCCTAAATCAGCCACTGCTTGACGTATTGAATTTCGTGGATGTGCTCTGAAATACGCCAATACTAAAATATCTTCATCATTTGCGGTACGTTCATTTCGTCGTAAATAGCTTGATACATCACACAAGCTTCTCTATTATTGTCATTACATCGGATGTACACCCTTAGCATATCCATTTTTTTTGATCATTAGAATAATTATTACCCATTTTGTGCTACTTAAGATGAAAATAACAATACATAGGAATTTACTCAGTTAGTTTGACACTAAAGCTACAGCAATTGTTTTTCACCGCCTACCGTCTCAATTCGCCTAAGTGTGCAATTGTTACTTAATTGGCGATTTCTGTTTTTAATTTATTAGATAACTATGACATGTGATATAACGTTGTAAAGATAATTTTAGAATATGTAATAAAATTGGGTACATTTCATTTAAAATTATGAATGTATTTTGCTACATCTAACACATTTGATGCTCATTTGTTTTTTTGGCTATGGCACATAACTGAAAATAAAAATATAGAACAGCTTTTCTTCTATAACATTTTTGTCATATCTCTAACAATAGCCAAGATATCTGCTGTGGCAGCTAAAATCAAACAGACTGTATATCAAACAAGTAGAGACACGCACTGTCGGTTTCCTTTGACGTCAAAATACCGATTTTGATGACCTTGAACGGCTCCTGGGGGGGGGGGGGGGGGTACTTTCCGATGGTACCAACAGGTGGCGCCACTACTTTATCACATATGATTGGTAGCAGAGCCAGTTGATTGGTAGAACTTTGTGCTGCCATCTGATAGTCAAGCTTAGAAATACCCCCCGAGTGTCTTTACTTGTTTGATATATGTACGCTGGCTAAATTATGCAAAATTAGATGTAGGGAATTTACTTAATGTTTACCATGGTGTTTGTAAACAAAAATAACAACACAGTGACTACAGAAAAAAACCGACAATTGTTACTAGCATGGGTAAATTAATTAATGCAAAAATAAAGTTGACAATGTATAGTCTCACATTATTCACACGGTATATTGAGGTACAGTACCATAGGTTCTTCCTGTGAATGCATGATTTCCCTGAAAGCTTCGTTTTCCTCGAAAAAAATTAGTTAACTACCATTCCATCCCACCAGGAAACTGGGATCCAGCTAGTGCTTACAATACTGGGATCCCGGACGAATTTTGTCCGGTATTGAAAACCGATATTGAGGTAAAAAAATACCGGTATTTCGGTATTAACATATTCCTAAAAATTAAAAACCTTTTGACAGCTGATGCATCTTTAAAATTTATGATGGAGGCTCTTTTCCAACAAAAAATATTTAATAGCTTTAGAATTACTAGATGTTTTAAAATTTGGCATTTTACAGCGACGAATAGATTTGTCACAGATGTTTCAGTACCTACAAAGGGGAAAAATTACTATTTTTGTCGACAATTTTAATTAATGTGTTAGTTGGTTTATTAGGATAAAAAAACAATTTTTTGTTATATTTATAGGATGTATTATTTGTATTATTTTTCACCTACGTTATTTATTTATCTAGTTATCCAGAAAAAAATGTAAGTTAATGGAATTCACTTTGTAGAAGACGTTAATTTTAAAAATAATTTTTTTATTTGTTTTTTTGGATATTATTTTTTAATTACGTCAAAAGACGTATATTTTAGCAATTAGATTATACATACAATAAATTGTTAAATTTTTGAGTTCAATATTTGTAATTTTATAAATGAATACTTTTCAAAACAAAGTGTCAACTTATGTGACTAATAATCTAATATTAAATACAATAAAATTAACATAAGAATAATAGAAAACATACATAAATAACCAACTACCTAAGTATCACGACACAAATCCAAGTTGTTGGTTATGGTACCCAGAACTGAGGGCAGCATTGCCACGTTGAATAGCAATGCTAATTCTTTGAATTAGGAATGAAGTTGACCTTTTGTCTTTATTGACTTTTGTAATTTTGTTGCCAATTTCTCTAATAAATTTCAATGCGTTTATGCCCCAAACTCCAAAAGTTTTCAATAGCCCTTACCAAGAAACGCAAGTACAAATGATTGTTTATATTGACAGAAAAACTGAAAAAACAATTGCTACTAAGCAACTCAGTACTAGGTGACTATTTGCTTTTGTTTGTAATAGATTAATTTTCTATCAATTAACGTGGAATTATTAAGGAATTATTTGTTGGACATGGAGAAAAAATATTATAAGCATGCTCAGTAAAAAGCTACTTATTTTCCCTTGATGCTTAAATAACTATTTTAATGTCGAGCAGTTTTTCACGTAATGACAGTTTATCTGTAAATTGTACATGTAACTGTTTTTGTTAAGGCATTGTGCATGATTTAAGTAGGTACTAGCTGTTTAACCTCAGTTTTTTAAAACTGTATACTAGCATAGAAAAATGTTGAAAAACGTATATGTCTTCCAAAATTCTCAATGTCAAATTTGAAGGTTATAATCGAAGTGTCACTGAATGACAATCAAACAGTCATTTTATGAATTACGAAGTGACTTACTGTTTTTCAACACTGGTCTGATTTTAAATAGCTTTCCAATTTTCTGGTTGGATTTACTGTACCTATTCCAGTTTAAATAATTCATCTATCGTGCAAAAAATACTGTAAACCACGTGATTGTTAAATTTGCTTATAGGTCTCCAGTATTTAAGGCTCTCGACAAGTCTTGGTCTTTCTTCACTCTAATTTTATACCCGTTTACCCCAATTGTAAATAACTCGGGCATTTTTTTTAAGTTTATCTGCTTTTGGTCCCCATAAATGCTCTATTGTATAACCTTTTCAATTTAAAATGTAAATGAATTAAAAATAACAATTAATTAATCTATATTCAAGGAATAATGCAGTAGCTGTTGTAGATTAACAACAAACAATATGGGTGTTGGAGAGTTATTTTAAAATCTCTTATAAAAATTGGAGGTCTAGTCAGATATTCAAGATATAAATAACATTGATCATACTTGCCAATGATTTTTCTACAATTTCATCTGCATTTTCATATGAAAAAAATATAATAGGTAGGTACTGTATTGTACAGCATGAGTATTTATTGTTTTCAATAATATTACAAGTTGTCTGCATGTATTTGTAGCACAATTTTTAAATTGTTGATGGTACTGTAAAATAGAATAATTTAATCAAAATTATTGCGTATTTATAAATCAAGCACAATTTTAATATTTGCACATATTGCAACACTCGTCACTTTAAAAATGTTACCGACAATTTTCTGCTGCAGAGGTGGACGACCAAGAAATCATAGAGTTAGTTCCCAACATTATCCTGAACCCTGGCTTCGACGGTAACCCCCACACGGAGCACATCCCTGCCGACGAGAACTCGAACAGCGAGACCACGATGCGGCTCAACAACAATACTGTTATTCAACCGAGGAACGTTGTAGCGGTGTCTGAACCCACGTAGCTTTTGTTGTAGGTGGAGCGGCGGGGCCGACCGGCGCCGTTTGTTATTTATTTTGTAGTCCGAAAAAGGTGTCGACATCCGAAGTGCCGTTTTTTTATACCAGGTTTGTATCGCTGGAGCGCCGACTTGTTGACGTCACACTTCCGTTTGTTTTGGCCTCCAGCTGGAATCTCTGTTTGTAACCGCATTCCGTACTCTACATTAATGTTACTAATATTAGTTCAATTGTGATGTTGGTATACGTGGAACAAGGTTTTGTCGTGGTACCGTGATGTGGATCAAAGAAATGCTCGTAATTTTGTACGCTCATCCTCATCCGTAGGATCAGCTAACGTAGAACTTGTGTGCTTGTGTGCACACGCCTTGGCTGGCTCAGTTTGTTTTAGTAATGTAAACAAATAAAATATGTTGCATGCCAAATTATTGATTGAAGCGTTAGATCAGAAGCACAACATGTAAATAAATGGTAATAAACAACAACTAAAATCAGTGAAGTTACATGACACCAAATAAGTGCCATTGTTATCATTCGCAAGTTTTTGCTTTAGTGAAATTTAACGCAGAACCTGATAGAACATTTCCATTGCGTGTGAAGTACCCGAATAGTCGCCTGTAAGTTTAATTTAAATTTTTTCTACTCCTCTGGAGTAACAAACGGCAAAATCCATAAACTGAATTCTAAAGAATATCTCAATGTGTTCAATTATAATCAAAAAATTGTTAATAAGAAAGTTTCTTTAATCAGACAATCTAATGCCGTAGTGCAGAATTTGCTGTTGTGGTTTTGACGAATGCGATAGATGTGTAGCACTTAATCGAAAATGAGACCAAAGACTGTGAGTCGAACGCTTGGTCGCAACAACGAAACCTCCAACGTGTGACGGGAGGCATCTCGAAATTTCAGTAGACTTAAGTAAGAGAAAGGCTTGTGTAAAATGTTTGGACTCGTTTCACCTCTCTCAAGATCTCGGTAGCCAGCCAATGCGTGTATGCAGCAAGGACATGCAGTGATAACATTATTCTAGTCATAAGGATACTACTACTAACTATTAATACTCTTCATTGTATCATATGCCATATCAAAGCGTAAGATTAGCGGTGATTATTTGCGAGCTATGTAGCCGATCAACGAACGAGTGAGAATTTGTAGGCACAGAGTAATTAGACTAAATAGCATGCTTCCATTTTGAGTACTAGTGTAGCGGATCATCTCTTCATGGCCATCAATCGTAAGTACTGCAATTTGAACTTGAAGTTTGCCTGATATGAATGTGTGTTTTTGTAGCAGCAACTTAAAACTGGTGATGTTTTGGTATTAATTTTCGTGTAGACTCTAATATGGAACTTTTTTGTTAAAAATAATTTTGCCAGGATGAGGCACCACTGAGTACTTTATTAGTACAGTGTAATCATAAAACATTGTAATCAGCTTTTTGCCATTTGCTATAGAGGGAGGAGTCAATATTTACTCACCAGCCCTCGTATATGTGTTCTACAATTAAAAATGAAACAAAAAATGAAGAATACTAAAAATTCTGGAAGTGAAGCCGTTTTTCCTAATAAATGGATTGGACGGGGTGGACCAATAGCGTGGCCACCCCGGTTTCCCGACTTAACTCCAATAGATTTTTTGGCTGTGGGGATACATAAAAGAAAAGGTTTATTTTACTGTGCCTGCCGGAGTGGATGACGTTATTGCCTGGATTCACGTAGCAATAGCAGAAATAAATGTTGATAATTTCAATTCTGTTGCCAGGAACATTAGTCATAGGTTACATGTGTGTATTAACAAAAAATTATAAAATTTTTTAGAGTTTCTTAAGGAATTAGATGTTTTGCTGATGTGTATCTCGAACGAGATAGTTTTAATTTTTTAAATATTTTAAGTTTTTTTTGTATTTGAATTTATTGAGATTAAACAAAAACTTTTAAAAAAATCAATTTTACCTGAACGCGGCTTCGTTTTCGGAATTTTTAGTATTCATTTATGTCTTATTTTTAATTGTAGAACACATATCCGAGGGCTGGGGAGTAAATATTGACTCACCCTTGTTATTTATCTCAGTTTGTTAATACAAGCTTCATTGCTGTATTTCCTTTTTGCCATTTTCTTGAACCTCATTTCAATAAGTATTTGTCAACTAATCTAAGACACTGATTTGGTTTTCCATTGCTGCCTTGTTCAAAAAATGTTTAGGATCCCACTACAGTTTCAAATAAAAATTGCTTCACCTGCAGTTGTCACGATTGGGAACAAAAATTGGCAAGTTGAACTTGAAGTGGAGCAATAATTTGAAATTCGAAAATTATATTAATAAGAATCTGCTAGAAACAGAGTTCAAGAATGATGGGGGCAAGTAAAAAGGAGGCAGGAAGAAATGAAGTGGTGAAAATTGATGGTACAGGTGACAAAATTGAAATTTACCTAGTTTTTACGTGACTGGATTGTTGCTAAATTGCAAGACTTCTAAGAGATTAGCTAAATTTTTTGTTCTTTTGGTTTGTGAAAGGTTGAGTCCCATCCTAATTATGTTCGTAGTCTAACTCAAAATTCGTGGGAAAATTACAAAGGACTTGTAAAAAACAATAGGCTGTGTGGTTGTTCTTTTGTTTTTTTTGAGAGCTGCACTTCATTATTTCTATGAGAACGGTTTTGAAAAAATGGCTAAAAGCTTGTAAAAAACAGCATGATGTACCATTTATCAATAATTAAATGATTTTGTTTTTTTTGGTCTGTTAAAGCTAGTGTCATGTCTATTATTTTTAATGTATGATACAAATTTTTTTCTTTTTTCTTTCAACAAAATTAACATTTGCACAGCTCAACATAACAAAAAAATACTTGAGAAAGTTGAAACCAAAATAGCTGTCGTTTTTTTTTTTTTTTTTGTTTACTGCTACAATGTCATCTTTCATTATTTTTGAGAAAATTGCAAAAGGGCTTGTAAGAACAGGAGGCTGTGGCATTTTTTTCTGTGTGATTGTGCAAAGTGTGTGTTTTTTTTAATTGTGCATACTGGCAATTTGAGAATATTATAAATGATGCTTCACTTATAAGAATAATTTTTATTATAAACCTAACCTTATTTTATGTTTTTGCACAGGTTAAATAAATGCTTGAAATTCAAGGTTTTTTATATGTATAGCTCGGTTGGAAGTGCATTTTGCAAATTGCAGTATTTACTACTACTACAAACTTTCTTTAAGTGTCTTGCAGCGGGCCTGATTCGCAGTCTGGAGCTGCAAGGTGCAGGAGTATTTCGCATGGTGCAAGTTGGGCGGATTTGGGTAAGACTCGTGCGAAGCATTGTGTTCGCGTACTAATTTCAGAGGTTGAATAATTTTATTGTGCCTAATATAAGTAGACTAGCTTGTACCTAGGCATCATTAGCTCAATTTAGAAAGTGCTCGCTTGTTTGATGCAATAATAGATTGCACCGGGGCTGCAGACCTTTATGTTGTGAAAGTTTCAGTGCCTAAACTAGTTTTAGAGTAAGATAGCTTTTGAGCACGTTTAACATTATTCGATAATTACACCACAGACTGAAATTGTTTCATAGTTAAGACTTGAGTGGCCTCAGTGTGACTACATCATCAGGCGTTTCATAATTATGATTGGAGCACGCATGTACAGGGCAGCCCTTTTTGATGGTTTTTAAGTCAAAAATGGTCAGCCCTGTAGATCAGTCGCCTTACAAAAATATTTTGCTGAGTAAAAAATCGCTAACTGTGCGTCTTTTGCTACTGTTGAGGGCCGAGGTTGGGCTAAACCGTGCCCGGTTATCGTTTTAATGTCGACGTGTGTTGTCACGTTTTGTAAGTGGATCTTTTATGAATACTGAGGTTGTACTGGGGTTGTAACTTGTTGTAGATTAAAGAGGGCCCGCACATGAACGCAAGTAATCCTCGAGGCTTGTGTGCTTGCGTTTTTTGCTGTGTGCTGTTATTGCGATTTTATACGAAGAAATATTTTACCAGTATCAGTGTACATGTCTTTGTCAAATATGTAACAATTTGTATGTGTACGATAATTTTTTTATACATAATAACGTCGTTAAGCTTCGATATTTTGATTTAAGGTGCTGTTCACTGTACTCGCTTCCTTAGGTTAAAGCTTGGTTGCTGAAGCTTCACGTAGCCGATGATTGAATCAGTACAAACTTATATAGCTCTTCCACTTTTGTCTACTTGTACGTACGATATTTTTAGATGTATTTACGCAGGCTACGCTCTTCTTTTGTACTTTAATATTAAGCCGCATAAGGTTACGAAGCCAGGTCCTAGCCATCTTGTTTGCCCCCCTAGAGCAGTTGTAAACACGTAGAGCCGCAGGTAATGATTTTTCATTATATCAAGTGCAATAATAGCGTAATACTGTAATGGCTTCAGATTACTCTTAATTTTACTATGTAATGCGCTCATTTTATAAACTCGATTTACTACAATAAAAATTTTAAGTTTCTCTTTGTTTTTTCTTTATGGTTCTTTATACACTTCATTTAAATTGAATCTTGGACTTACAAGTAGTAAGTATTAGTTAGTAACAGGCTCTTAGCCTATAATGAAAGGAAGGAGAAGAGATTAAAAGTGGTAAGATACCCTACATTAATGCATCACAAGTATCCAGTTGATATGGTTCTTGAAAGTGTTTGAAAAATGACTTGAGATGTCAAAATGTTCACAATGAAATTGTATGAAAAACTGTTTTCACATAAGAATTTTTTCTGTATTTGTATCACATTTTGAGAAGACATTAAAAAGAAGCAAAATGGTAGTCAGCGAGATGTGCTGGACTGATCCTGGACAATTCTCAATAAATGAACATAAAAAATATACTACTCAGACAACACTAATGGTGAACATAGATATGGGGTTGGCATTATTCTAATTCACAAAATCGCTAAATTTCAAACTTCGTCTCAATCTCTTGAGAGAATGCTTTTAATTCAGATTAATTCTTTTCTCATCAAACCCAATATAATTCAAATATATGAAACCAACAGCCGATAAATCTGATGATATAGTTGAGACATTTTATGATGACCTGACTACTGTCCTGAAAAAACTAAAAACCGAATGGTAGACTAGTAATGGGTGATTTCAACGCCAAGATTGGCCAAAGAAGGTGTGGTGAAATCGTAGGACCTTTTTGGACTGGGCGAGCGTAATGAACGTGGAGATCGACTATGTAGGTACTTTACAACAGAAGAACAACTGGTTGTCACCAACCCATTCTTCAAGTTACCTCCAAGACACCTATACACTTGGAAGTCCCCCCAAGATAACCCAGAACAGGTCAGAAATCAAATTGACTATACATCATTATCAATAAAAGATACAGAAGCACAATAACAGTAAGGACATATCCTAGTGCAGACATTAAATCTGATCATAACTCGCTTATTGGCACGATTAGACTCAAATTGAAGAAAATTAAACAAAGAAAAGAAATATGGTTTAAGACAGGGCTGTCCAACTTCAAGGGGCCCAAGGGCCACTGTAAAAAAATTGAAGGTTATAAAGGCCGCATCATAAAATGTGTCGTATGCAACTTTGTGAGTGAGTTGTAATAAATATAAAACGTGTATATTTCAGTACTAATTTATTTATTCAAGAAGCTTAGGTTACATTACAAAAAGCATTGAAACATAAAAGAGATATACAGGGTCTTTCCTGAGGTAACCGACAAACTTACACCATATGTTCTAGAAGTGATTCCAAACAAAAAAAATTATATTCACAATTCCTTTCCGTTCTTAAGATACCGACAAAAGAAAAAAAATACATCAATTAATGTATATTTACGTATAGAGATATGACGTTTCACCCCTAATAAGGGTGTCAAACATTTACTCCTCGGCTTAAGCTCAAATCGGAGAAATACGTTCACTCAAATATATATTCGATTAGGTAAAACACCAGATAATTACCAAAACAAATATAATGTTTTGAGCTAGTTACAATGATTAATTGAAAATAACCCTGAGTTGTACATTATTTAAAATTAACATGTTCTTCTGGAACGGTGTCTGGTTTTGTGGGTCGAGCTGCAACCCAATGCACCGGCGAGTGTTGCGGGTCGCGCCGGTACGCACGTCGATTCTTCGGGAAATGGGCAGAGGTTGCTGATACCTTACGACGGCTAGGCGTCGTTTTTGGTGGAGCGAACGCGGTGTCAAATCCTGCAGATGGAATTTATTCACCTTGAGCCGGAAAATGATGTTAACATTCCCCCGGTAGGGAATTTGCGGGCTGCGGAATCGAACGTCGAAGTCCAGTAATTCGCCTTTTAATGACCAAAAAGGGGCCATGCAGGTGAGTTTATGAAGGGCGGCTACAGGAATGTAGCCGCTCACAAGCGGGGTAGAGGCTGCGATTCCTACAGGTTACAGGTTTAATTGTTAGTAAAATGAGGTTATGAGGAATATTTCTCCTCTCGGGGCGCCGGGATTTGCGTTTAAAAATTAGGCGGTCGGAAATGTCTATTAAGCAGTTAGCCCTGCAAGACAGTACAGCGTATTAAGACAGGGTTAAAACCTCACGGATTCGATTTCCTAAGAAAGTTTAACAATCAAGGTAAAATCGAATTCTAGCAGTCTTGCTCTTGCGGAAAATTTCAACTCGGGCTGACAGTACAACACGTCATCTCCCTTGAAGCCTGGTCTAGTAAGGGATGGAAGCCTACACCGTTAAACAGTTCAGCGTGTCAGACCGGAAGGCACAGGTAGAAAAGGAGAGGACACGATCAGGACTGGTGGACTCAAGGGGAAATTTTCTTAAGTTACTGGAACTGACAATGCAATATTCTTTTATATCTTTTTTTGCCGTGTTATCGGGGTACTTGCCCTAGCTTCCACTGGACAGAGAATGACGCGGTCGTTCATACTTCGCGGCCACGCGCATCGCGGCTAGGTATTCTTATCGCCAGTTCACGCATCGAAATATACATTTTATGTATAATAAAAATTTAATACAGGAGCAAGCGTTACGGAGATAGGTAAGCTAGATAAAATGACATTCGTTGATAAGTAAAAACTGTCAAAGTAATTTTTAGTTAACAACTAGAAGAACTAAACACTACTAAACAACAATCAAAAACAGGTGTCTGATTGCTACAGCACCATTCGAGTTGGTGGAAACTACCAGACTGAGACAACGGACAAGACGAGCCTTACATAGGAAATGGGCGGGACTGTTTCCTAACACAATATTGAAAGATAGAGTGAACTTTTTTTTATTAATGATATATTTTTGTACCTTTGTCCTATGTACCTATTTTAAATTGTTTTCAATTATTTATAATGTATGTTCCAGGGGCGTATCCAGCTCAAAACGGAAGGGGGGGGGGGCAGCTCTCTGAATTCAACCTTTTTCATGGGGGAGGTTCATGGGAGGGGTGCTATGCAATAATACACAATAAAAAAGGGCAGAAGAGTGAACACCATTTATCTAAAAAAAAAATGGAACTATAGTTCGCGAGGATTAGTTGCAATTTTTTAAACATTAACGATGTATACTTAGCATGGCTAACGCACTATTTGCACTAATAGTGCTTCTTAGCAATGTTTTAATTCGGCGTAGGGTGCTAAATGAACGCTCTATTGTGCTTGTTGTGTAGGGCTGTGAAAGCAATATCAATAGTGCCTTTTTAATGGTCGGGAAAAAGAATACGCTCTTTTTTAAAACCTCAATGATGTCTGGCACTTACTGGACCTTATTCCACATTTTGAACCACAATTCCCTTTCTCCTTCAATGCCTTCCAACTTGTAAAAGGTTGCACAAGATGAAGTATTTTCATTCCATTCCTCCAAAGAAACATGCAGGCGATGCGGAAAATCTGACTTCTAAAGATGATATGATGGAATCCAAGTAATGAATTATTAGAGACCTTCTCCAAAATTCGGATGGATTTTCCGCTGGAGGGTTGCTTCTATGCTTTTATCGGCCAGCAACACGAGTGGCGGTTATATCCACATTCAACTGCTTCAAAACGTCAGCTGTGACGTTCTCTGCATCTTTCCGATGATCTCTTACCATGTCGAAAATAGTTTGAATGTGCTGGTTGCCTTTGACTATGTTAAGTATCTTCGATTGAACTGTATTTGCTACGAGTTCCAGCATAAAGGATTATTTGGCAATTAATGCTACTGACACAACAATTGAAGATCTGCACGCCGCTGCATGCATTTGATATGCATTTTTTCTTGTTGCTGCATTTTCCTCTTAGGCTAATGACTTTAATGCAGCAACAATATCAAAGAGGTGATCCTTAAAAACACGGTTGCTCTTCTACTTCTCTGACCATCTTGTTTCACATAATTTAGGAACGGTAACAATAAGCTTGCGTCGTAAAACGGACTCGTGAAAAAAAAAACGATTATCTCCTTGATAGTTCCAACGCAGTTTTGAATTTCTGGAATAATGTTTAAGTCGTTCACGCAAAGGTTTAGCTTGTGCGAGGAGCAATGGAGTCCAAGGCTTTTTTGTACTTTTGCCTCACAACCCCCTGCACACCCATTTATTTCCCAGACATAGTAGAACATCCGTCGAAGTTTAATCCCACACATCTATCAGGGTCTAGGTTTAAGTTTGTCGAAAAATCTTCAATGGATTTGGCAATTTTTATATCATTAAGTCCTTCAAGCTCTACAAAGCTTCTTCGATTTCGTTATATTTTTTCTATTTTATTTAAAATTTTATCCACCTTGGAAGGGGGGGCAGCTGCCCTCCCTTGCCCCTCCCTGGATACGCCCTTGGTAGATTCTAGATTCATGTTTCCTGAAAGTATAGTATCTATCGATCCGCGGGCCGCAAAAATGTCCTGGAGGGCCGCATGCGGCCCGCGGGCCACATGTTGGACAGCCCTAGTTTAAGACAACTTAAGAATAGTGACATAAAACAAGAGAGACAGCACTATATTAAAATCAAAATGAAGGAATCAGATATCTCATCCGATACAGCAGAGAAAATCAAGAAGTTAGAGGAAAGTAGCCTAATATCGGATACTTTTTGAAAAAAAAAATCGCAATTTCTAAAGTATACAGATCTAGACGATAATTTTCTGTAAATATCATGCTTATTTTATCTATTTATATTGGTAATCGATTAAGGTAATAAGCTATAATTCTATAGATTATTAATTATTAATTGAAAATTGGCAAATTGAATTTAAAAAAAAAGTGTGATTTTAATATCGGATAGGGACAATCATGTAAAAATAAATTACTAAAATTTAAAAAAATAGTATATTAGTACTTATAAAAATAAACTAACATATAAAAATACAAAATGCTTAAAGAAAAATATAAGTAGTTAACCACCTAAACATAGTTCACATATGAATGTAGTGTAGTGTAGTGGGTATCCGATATTAGGCACATAACCTTCAATGTTTTAAATTACTTACATTGAAAAGTTAGAGATTGTTACAAAATAAGTAAAGCGTTATAATGTTTGCGTAAATTTGCAAGATTCTTTTGGTATATAAAAATTTACAATAGAGTATTACTTTTGACATAAATTTCGTAAACCACCAGCAGCTGAAAAAACCTGACAGGCATCAAAAACCAAAACTTTAAACTGGCATTACGATAGGATCAGTAATGTAGGTCAGTGAAATTTTCATAGGTTCATTTTATTGACATAAGCTTACAGTTTACATCAAAATACCTAGATGGTAGTGCGTATTTTTTGAAATTCTAAGGTATCTGATATTAGGCACCTATCCGATAATAGGCTACTTTCCTCTACAAGAAACGAACCAATAAATTCTTGACATCTATCTCTGTCCAGCAAAAGTGAAAATGAAGGTGTGGATGACAGACGATATATTGGATATAATGGAGGAAAGACGAAAAACTAAGAACAAAGACAATGTCAGATATACAAAAATCGATAAAAAGATAAAGAAAAAGATTAGAGGCCAAAAACTCTTGGATGAAAGAACAATGCAAAGAGATAGAAACACTGGATAGCAAGCAACTTCACAAAAAAATTAAAGAGGCAATTTGACCACAAAGACAAAAAAATCGGACGTATAGCAATGAGGGCAATATAATATTGGTTGCAAATGAAATAAAAATAAACTGGAAAAATTATGTTGAAAAGATACCTTGAGGATGACAGAAACAACAACAACACATTCAACGCCATATGCAACACCGGACGTACAATTACACAGGAGGAAGTGAGAGCCGCAATAAAAGGATTAAAGGACGGGAAGACAATGGAACAGAATTCCTAAAAGCCATGCACAGTGACAAAATCAAATGGCTTACTGCACTGTTTAATAACACACATGAAACAGGAAAAATCCCACTTGAATGGCTCAAATCCACATTCATAACTTTGCAAAAAAAAAAACAGATGCAAAAAAATGTGAAGACTATAGAATTATAAGTCTAATGAGTTATCTTTTCAAAACGTTCCTAAAAATAATACATAGGAGAATACATATAACAAAAGTGCGAAGCAAAGCTAACCCGCACACAATTTGGCTTTCGCGACACATTAGGTACAAGGAAGGCTCTCTTTGCTGTTCAAGTCGTCTTCCAACGCTGCAGAGACATGAATTGTAACATATATGAATGTTTTATCGACTACCAGAAGGCCTTCGATAGGGTTAAACATGATCAATTAATGTCAATCTTAAAAACAGTTGGACTTGATGAAAAGGATCTGTATATTATTAACAACATCTATTACAATCAATCATCAGATATCAAAATAGAGAATCAAATGACAGAGGAAATTAAAATAAAAAGAGGTGTGAGACAAGGCTGTGTGCTCTCCCCGCTACTTTTTAATATCTATTCCGAACACATGAAACTAGCCTTAGATGATATCGATGAAGGAATACTGATAAACGGTGAACGTTTGAATAACATTAGATTATCTTTTCAGATAGCCTAGAGCAGTGGTCGCCAACCTCTTCAATGTGTTGAGCTACTTGTTAATTTTGGAATAAACAGCGAGCTACCCACACGGAAGCCACGTAACGCAACGTAAATGAAATAATCCACAGTTAATTTATCATTATATGTATTTATTTTACTATTTATTTAACTGGTAATACATAATACATAGGTACTAATAATAACTACATTCCTACCTACCAAACGAAGTTGTTTGAAAAATAAACACAAACTTTTATCCAGCCACAACGGCATGTCACGTAAGATTTAAAAATAGTTAATAATAACAACAAAAAAGTAACGCACTATCATGAACATAAACATTGAAAAATAAAAAAGCACGTTCAATGAGAAGGCTGACACTCAGACTCATCGATAATTTTTTTAATGTTTGCAGTATAATTTGATACAGCCATTCGAATACAATTATCCAAATGTTCATCTGTAAGTCGATTGCGATATTTGTTCTTAATAAACTTCATATTGGAAAAAGAAGATTCACACAAATAGGTTGAACTGAATAATGCTTTCACTTTCAAGGCAACACGGCATAGAACTGAATATTTGTCTTTACTTACAATAGGCCAGATACATTTGGTACTTGAGACTAACGATTTTAAGGCTAAATCATTTTGAAAATCAATTACTTCCATTTCTGTTGCAGCGATGTCTTCGCCAAAGTTCTGCATAACACAAGTTGCAAACTGTTGGATATCAATTTCGATAAAGGGTGAAACAACAAACTGCGCTACTAAAGCCATTTCGTTGAAATCCTTAAAACGATTTTTGAAGTTATTCTTCAGGGTAGAAACTATTTCTACATGATATTTGCTGTCATAGGGTTCTAATGGATTTTGAGATATTTTTTCTGAAAGAATAGGAAAATGCTTGGCATCGCTGTTAATTAGGTTTTGTTCCCAAAACTCCAGCTTTTTGATAAATGCTTTTATATCAGAAATCATTTCTGCTAGTTCTTTGTCTCTCCCCTGAAGCTGCAAATTAAGTTCGTTTAATTTCTCGGTAATGTCCACGAGAAAACCAAAATCTCTAAGCCAGATTGAATTTTCTAGTTTCGGAGTCGGTTCATCGCGTTTTTTGAAAAATTGAACTATGCCAGATAGGACATCATTAAAACGTTTCAGCACCCGTCCTCTACTTAACCATCGGACTTCAGAGTGAAGGAGTAGGTCCCCGTATTGACAGTCAACTTCATCGGCCAAGGTTTTGAATAATCTTCTTTGTAACGCTTGAGCTCTAATCTTGTTCACAATTTTTACCACCAGTTTCATAACGTTGTTTAGTTTCAGGAAATTTCCACATAATGCTTCCTGATGGATAATGCAGTGGTAAGAGAGAAATTGCGGAAAAGTTTCATCTTTACGACATAACGCCACCAGACCCTTATCAAAACCCACCATAGCTGGAGCGCCATCGGTTGTGAAGCCTACCATTTTCGATATTGGAATTTTCTCGGAAGAAATAATATTTTTTAAATGAGAAAACAACTCCTGTCCAGTAGTGTGTCCTTTCAGTGGAATAAACTTCAAAAGATCTTCTTTAATCGTAAAATCACTAAAAACCATCCTGACGAACACGGCCATCTGGACAGTGTCAACGACATCTGTTGATTCATCCAGTTGAAGTGAAAAATAAACACAGTTATCTAAGTCAGTTCTTAACTGTAAAAAAATATCATTGCTCATTACTTCTACACGTCTCATCACTGTATTAGCAGAAAGTTGCATAGATTTTATAGCTGAAACTATCTCGTCTTTGTTTCTAAAGTTGGCAAATAACGAGTCAGCAGCTTCTAAAAACGCCTGTTTTATCATTTCCCCGTCTTCATAAGGTTTCTTTTTTTGTGCAATTATCTGGGACACACGGTACGATGCTTCAGTTGCAGCCTTATTTTTGTCGATTGTTCTTAAAAATATTGATTGTTGTCCAATTAACTGCTTTTTTAACTGTTTCAGTTTCTCCTTTCTGGCGGCAGAATGTAGTGGGAATGATTTTTCAAAATTAGAATGTACAGTTTTATGATGTCTCTCAATATTTCCTTTTTTAGCAACGGAGACCGAAGTATTACATAACAAACACACATTTTTATCTTTAACTTCTGTAAAAAAGTATTGTTCTTCCCATTCCGAATGAAAGTGGTATGTCTTTACCTTCTTACAACTGCTTGCCATAATATTATTTTTTGTTGTTCACTACTAACCCAACCGCTGGACGTTGGTTACGCGTTCAGTTTTAAACTAAGCGCAATGTCGCCGCGCCGTGCGTATTTATCCCGTTCAAAGCAATCCAGATCGTTCTCGAACACTAACGCACTGGTCCGGCTGGTCGGTTCTAGCCGATTCTAGCCGATTCTAGCTTGATGGCGTCAGCGGCAGATCCCTCGCCGCAACGTTGCCGCTGTTTATGTTTAATATTATGACAATTAGATTTTTTTGTGGAATTTTAGGAAGCTTCTCTGATTTTGTATTTTTTAAATTAAAATCGTTGTGAGAGCTACCAGAATTGCCCCCGCGAGCTACCGGTAGCTCGCGATCGACAGGTTGGCGACCACTGGCCTAGAGGGTCTAAAAACCCCAATATCGCGTGTCGCGGAAGCAAGTCAAAACTATGGCCTGGACTTCAACACAAAGAAAACTAAATATCAGCAAAAATTTAATACTTACCACCGGGGCAATTAACACATAAGAGTCGGGAAATACACGTACCTGGTTACAAGCTTAAACGAATACTGGGACCACTCAACGGAAATAAAGCAGAGAATCGAGAAAGCTAGGGCAGCGTTCATGAGAAATGGGCAACATATTCAAGAACCACAACCCCCCTTTACAAACAAGAATTCGTTTACTATGCTGCTACGTATTCAGGGTTCTTCTCTATGGAGTGGAAGCTTGGACATTGACTGAGACATGTACGACAAAGCTGGAGGCATTTGAAATGTGGTGCTACAGACGCATTCTGAAAATTTCATGGGTCGACTGGATTGCAAATAAAGAAGTACTATGTGGAATGCAAAAATACTGTGAAATAAAACATCGCAACATAGAATATCTAGGGCACATAATGCTTAATGAATACCGATATGGCCTACTTTAACTCATTCCACAGGAAAAAGTGTACGGAAGGCGAGGCCCAGAGAGAAGGAAAATATGTTGGCTGCAGAATCTAAGAAAATGGTTCTTTTTAACTACAACACAACTTTTCCCAACAGCAGCTAATAAAGCTAGGGTAGCCATGCTAATAGTCTACATCCGAAATGGATAGGCACTGCAAGAAGAAGAAAATGGTAGATCGTGCACAAAATTAAAGCATTGGAAAAGAAAACAGAAGGGCAAGGCAACATAAAAATCAACAACTCGTAACAAAGGGGGCTTGAAACCAATAATGTAATGCTGAAGGAAGCTGTAAAACAATTCATGGAAGTGGAAATAGGATTAAAACCCACAATTAAATCTTTATAAACAATGGGGAAACAAGATAAGAAAACAATTAAAGTAGAGACAGATAATTATGATGAAAGAAAAAAACGGAAACAAGAACTGCATCAGAGGAAAAAATAAGGTAAGCAGGTAAAGCTAACCTATAAAAAAATGATAATGAATGAAATAACGTATGAATAAGATAAAAGAGAAGAAAGATTGCAATTAAGAAAACACGAATAAATGTTGCAATGTCCTAGTATTAAATGGAAATAAAATAAAATCACAAAAAGATTTATGTGCAATCAAGAAAGAGTGCATGAGACTCCAAGGAAAAAACTAAGCAGAATAAGAGCAGAAGCAGAAAAAACGCAATCGTTTCAAAACAATTGTAGTAACACACAACAACAATTAAAACCATGAAGTGGACTGTTGTGACGTTAGCGCCGGCCGAAGTTCGTATTTCTACACATTGTGATGCGTGCAAATGTGGACGTCGCTAAACATTGCCACAATCCGGTATTTCCATCTCGTCGACGTACGAAGGAAGACAAATCAAATTAAGCCTTGCGGTGCGCGAGTACACGACAATTCGCGTTTCACGCATCTTTCTTCAACCTCCAGCCCGGATAAGGAGGTCGAGAAAGGTATAAAACAAAGCAACCCATGCGGTTAGACACCTTGATTCCTGAGAACAGCAGTACTTCCTAGAAGTAACAAAAATTCCCGTTGGGGTCCAAAGTGGCTTATCGATTAGATACCTGGGACTACGTATTCTCTATCTCCCTAAACTCAATTCCCGTTGAAGGCCAAAGTGGCCTATCGATTAGATACCCGGGACCTTTACCCATTCCCTCCCTGTAAGCGATTAACAAACCCGCTCGCAAAAATCACAAATACCGAACCACGCACCAGGTCTTAGAGCACACTCACAACAATTAAGAGATTAATTCACCTGTTGGGACGCTGTTTTCCAGCCTCTAGTAACCTCCTACAGTGTCTGTGTATCAAAATTCAAGCTCTAAGAAGCAATTTTGATCCGTAACCTAAATCCATGATGTTATTGTAGCTTCGTAAGAAGCGGCTAAACCCAACGTGGTAATTTCACTTGCTTAATAATCCCCGGGCACTGCAGTCCACCCAGAGCAAGGCTTGATTTTGCCCCACAAAATTTCAAATAAACGAGTTCTGGATAACCACTAAATTTTTAATTTGCCATTTTAAAACAAACTTAACCTCGTTCTGTTTTTGCTTCTAAGACCGGCTGCTTCGAGGGCCCCACGCACCACGGCTCTCGAATACTTGCAGGCATCGTTTACAGTTGGCTCTCCGAATGCGAGCAGAATAAAGAGGAATAGTGGGCTGCCCAACCAGCTAGGAGCTCGACAGTCCGTCGACAGAATTACGCCTTTTATTTATTGTACACTAGCTGGCCCGGCAACCGTTGTTCTGCCTAAAAATAATTTGTCTCTAAAACCCAGTTTCACTTTCGATATTTTCCAATTTTCCAGCTTTCCCTTTGGATTTTTCTGAATTTTCTTTTTTGCTAAACCACTTCGGGAGTAAGACGAACACAACAAAAGAAAAACCATCCAAATCGGTCAAGTCGTTCTCGAGTTTTTGCATTACTAACACACTAACTCACTAACGCACTAACACACGGCGATTGATTTTTATATATAAGATAATACAGAATTTGAACTTATTGGACATGTAAATATTTAAATTAATAAATACTTAATTTTTATGTGTACTTGATCTTTATACTTGAGTTTATAAATCGAACCTTGGCTTTCTGACTGCCCGCTGGCAAAGTTTGGTATAAAAAGTTGTAATTAAACAAGCGTAGTGCAGAATAAGCAATAATTAATAAGATAGAACGTTGTAAGTGAAGATATGAGTGGAACAAGCAAAACTGAACAATAGCAAGAAAATATAAAAATAATTTGGGAACATATCTTACATTTTAAGCATACACCTCTCAAAAAGTTCACTAGGGGGAGCATAGGAACTGGGATGTTCTAAAACTAGCAGAAATCAGAAGGATTGTTGAAAATATAAAAGTGGCAGGGCAGTGTATTACATTGGCCCAGTGAAAGGCAAAGCCGGAGTCGGACATTGTAAATAAAAACAAGTGAAATACCAAATGGATTCAACCAGTGCGAGTGAGGAAGAGAATAAAGAATTTCTTTTGAACTGATAGATGGTGAAGTATTAAAATACAGAGAAAGCTAATAATATAACAGTAACAAGAAGATTAGGAAACTTGAAACTGGTGACGAACAATTAAGACAATGTCATGAGTATGGAAAAATATAAATGGAGAAGTAACAGATTGAAGTTGTAAATACTATAGACATATAATAGTAGTTTATTTATCTAGAACGAAAAGCGGCATTTTAAAGACGAGAAAGTTGTTTACGTTCGAGGCGTCAGCCGAGGACGGAATTACTTTCGAGGACCTTTAAAAACACTTTTCGTTCGTGGTGAATACAACGGTTTATTTCATACTGCAAGTTTAATGAATTTTAGATAAAAAGTTGTAAATCATTTCAAATTTCATGTCAACAACTGACGTATAATTTTAAAGTACTTGAACTTTAAAATTTTACTTTAAAGTACTAGGACTTTAATGTTCTATTTTTTGTACAATAAATAAGTTTTAAAGTACTTGAACTTTAAAATTTTACTTCAACATCAGTTGAACCATGGATAGATAAATCGACCAATAATAACAAGCCCATTTATCACATTAATGCGTTGTACGAAGCTGGTTGAACTGTTAAATATGTAAATTGCGTAACGTTTTAATCTAGTAAATACGCGGTAAACTTGACATCAAATACAGGAATGACTTATGAACGGTATTCACATTGAACTATTAAAACACGGACTCAATTAAAAAATGCAACACATACTTTAACTGCCACTACGTAAAGTTGAATAGGATTATGTAATCTGATGGTAATGAATTAAACTGATAGGTAACCAACTATAAAATGCAATGGTGCAAACAATAAATGTTACAATGACCGCAACGTTACTCAAACTGTCTGGCACTTCGCCGAAACACTCGGTACACTTAAAATTCGGCACTACAATAAAAATGGTACCTTTAAGTAGCTTGGCTTAGCTGCAATCGACGTCCTACGTTGCTGCAAACGGCTGCCGTTCAAGACCACTGCTTTAACATCTAGTGGAACTGCTTCTAAACAACGGTAAATGGCCGACAGGGCGGAACCTGGGATAATCCCCTTAACAAAGGCAAAATCGAAACCCGCACGGAAATTGGTAGAACGAAAAGAGGGAGCTTCCCGAAACCTGGTAAGCCGATACTGGGTTTTCACGGAGAGTTTGTCAAACGACGTTTTAGGAGTTGCCGCCCCACAATAACGAAAACCTCAAGGCTCACATCGATAAACAACAACGTTAAGTTCGCCCAACAGCCACAGCAACCACATGTAGTTCAATGAGTACAAGGAATACGAAACGCACAACACTTGTGTTGGATAAGCGGGAGTTCAAATAACGCGACACAACAGGCGGTACACACACACACACACCAAAGGAACAAACCGTTAGCCGTTAATCACACAATAAACAAACGTAAACCTTTGCCTACGCCACCCCGAAGGATGCGATGGGGGGACGACAACTTCCAAATCACTTGTTGCTTCTCGTCACGCCGGGCCAATTCTGTCTAGAAAGTCCTCGAGTAATAAATAGTGAGGTCCAACATTCGTACTCGCTCTCTCTAACACACGGCAACTGTCTTTTTCTGGCTTAAAACGTAAGCGCTTATTCGACAAATTCACGTCTGCGGCAGATCGATAAGAAACACGTGCGTGGCGGGCACGCAGACTGGATCGATAACACAGATGTGTGCCGCTATAAAACAACTGAATACATGCACAAAATTCGAGATACTTATATGCAGGTGAAATCGTTATTCGGAATCGAAAAAATAATGCTTAATTAGACGTACGTTCATACAAATTAAAAATTTATTTGCATCTTTTAAAGTCTATGAATAACTAACTTATATTTCGTTATTGGTTCATTTGTTAATAAATGTAGCGGTCCGTCATACATTAGTAAAAATAATACGGGTCCGCCACATTAAATAGTTTGAGAAGCACTGGTGTAGAGTATCCTTGTAGCTCTTCAGTTGTCCGCCTTGTTTCCGTGCTCCTTCCAAAAGTTCTCCATACATTTGTGACAGGAAAAGTCGATATTAAAAGAAAATGAAATTCTGCACTTGAGTAACGAAGTGGCGTCACGTGGCGCTCCGTTATACATGCAGATTCGTAACATTTGCCTCAATTGAGGAGTTGCGCCACTGTTTTAATCGGTATGAGCGCTTTGCAACAAGTAATTCCCCTTGGAAGGTAATTTTCTGGTACTAACGGAAACGACGTGTCACCCGCAATCCAACTACTAAGCTCCGAACTGTAGATTGCGGACTATCGATGTGCTCTAGGATTCTTACGGAATCGTAAATGCAAAAGGCAATTCGGTAAAATACAGGCAAAAATATGCCCCAACTACGTTACAAATGCCCCTGTAGCAGGAGTTTTGCCAGCAGTTCGCGGGGAAGGAATGTTTTGACTCAATAGGCGTTAAGTTAGGGCAATGTCTTGGTAAATTAGTTAACGATTTTAATTAAAAAGGGCTCCACAGACTTTGAAAATCTCTCTAGGACCTGTTCCCTTGAAGCCTGAAATGGGGAAGCAGTCTTTTTGCTCATCCATAGCGGCGTGCGACGGTTCAGCTTGGCGTCTCCACGAACCTACCTTTCTGACTTTCTTCTATATTCCGCTGAAACCCTTCACAAAGGAAACACCAATAAAATGTCGCATGCAACTAGAATAAAAGGCAAAAGTTGGTGTAACCTGTCTCTATTGACTTTAAGTGTATAACCAGCATGAATTAAATGGTCAAAGTTTTTTCCTATTTCTGCATGACATCATAGGTGGTGCACATATTGCTAAAATAAGTAGCTATTGACTCTTGTCAAAACCTTTACGTATGTGTATATCAACTACGCTTAAAAGCCAGTCTATGAATAAATCACGGAATTACACAACGTTTACGAGAGCGCCACTACCTATTTCACTGGTCTCAAACACTCTAAACTGTCGCACTGGGTTTAGCGATTAATTACTACAAACACAGTACCTGACTTGGGCTCTGGCGGCTACTCTTACTGATCGTTCATTCGTCGGACACCACAGGTGGCCGTCGCACGCTCGCTAGTAGCTGAAAACCAATTGCAGCTAGAAGATCAAATCGGGAGAATTCGGTAGCAACGTAAAGATGGGCTTCAACGATAAAAAGGATGATTTCCAATCAGGGAAGTGGTGGCAAATCCTCAAGATGAGTGGGCGAAACGTTGAGTTCTTCGACCTCAATAATGACACTGTCCATTCCCGGAAGTATTTTGTTACTTAATGGCAATGGCCGTAAAAGCCTCCGAAATCATCTCAATAACCTCTACTGGAAGGATATTTCTCTTAAAGCCTCTACATTTTCCAAACTTCGACATAAGTCATCTAAACTCCTCTACCTATTTTTCTTGAAGTCAAACTTCACATTTAAATGCACTCTTCTCAAAAAATCCTTCTTTGCGCTAGCCTGGCTTTACTTCGTAAACGCATCTTTATTCAGAATTGTCCAATACCCTTAGCTTTCTTGACTGGTCTCTCTTCGATTCGATCACCTACACACAGGCCCAAAAAACATTAGAAATGACAACTGCAACTCATCTCATTTCACGATTAAGGTCTTTACAAATCAAAGTGTTTCTAAGACGGTTATAAATATTTCTTCTTATGCCCTCTCTCCTAGCGAAAATTCTGTACTTTGCAAAGGTTTGAATTTTTCTCTAGCCCCCAAAAGCATTTCTACGAATGAGATTATTAGTTCAATAGAATCTTCTATGAGACATTGCCGATCATATCCGCTTCAATGTGTCAAGTGTTTACTATCATCTAAACCTCCTAAAAGTAAAATTACAAAAGACGAAAGGAGTAGAGACCTTAATCGATGACATCAAGGAATGAAACTTACGAAGATGAGTCGCAGTTGTAATTTCTAATGTTTTTAGGCCTGTGTATAGGTGATCGGATAGAAAAGAGACCAGTCAAGAAAGCTAAGGGTATTGGACAATTCAGAATGAAGATCTAGCAATTGTTTGGAAACGGTATTGAGATCGTACCTCGTCTGATGAATGCGTTTACGAAGTAAAGCATGGCTAGCGCAACGAAGGATTTTTTGAGAGGAGTGCGTTGAAGTGTGAAGTTTGACTTCAAGAGAAAGAGGTATAATTTTGTTGTCACAACAACGGGAAAGAAACGCTAAACTGCAAAGAACTTTAGATGATTTATGTCGAAGTTTGGAAAAGGTAGAGGCTTTAGAGGTTATTGAGATATATTGGACCCTGTCATTATTGAGGTCGAAGAACTCAACGTTTTGCCCACTTTCGTAAGGGGCTTTAAAGGCACTGAACGTCCTGTTTCACCAGTGAAAACTCGCATCTCTGAGCACCAGCGCTGTCTCAAGTTGGGTCTCGAGATACCGGCCATAATATCCTTTTTGATGAAACTTCCATTGTTCCATTATCTGCAAATCCCCATTCTTCTTTAGCTGATTGATTCGCGAAGCCATTGAGATTTACAAACACCCTAACTATCTCAATGGGGACGAAGGCTTTACCCTTCCTTCTATGTGGAAAGTGCTAATTCGTAAGGCCCACCTACCGGAACCGAACCACGACGGCATTGCCTATACATTCTCGCCTTTCTTTTTCCGATCGTTAGAAGACGCCTCTGGCGTGATTTACGAGTTGAGCTACCGTGCTGTATTGCTTTTTCTTTTGATGAAGCCCTTTACGAAATTGAGCAAAACGTTGAGTTCTTCGGCTTCAGTAATGACACGGTCCAATTTCGGAATCGTTTGTTACTTATTAATTACATAAAGAATAGTGAAGATTTAAAACAAAAATTTAGGGCATATTAAAAAGTTATGGCCCTGTAAAGTTTAATGGAAAATATAGATTTTGAATATGTTTTTTTAAACAAACCCTGTGTCGTATTATAAAAGAAAAATTAATTAAGAGGCTCTCTTGACATGGTCGTTTTTGAGATACACTCAAAAATGGCTTTTAGTGTAGTATTGCTAATTGTAGCATCTGTCAAGTTATTTAAAAAATTTAAAAAATGTTGAAAATGTATACAAGACATGATTGAAGCTTTGGAGCTTCTGTATCTATCTTTAGGAAATTGGAATTTATAAAAAACTGCAAGACGACTGTGTTGAGCTAAAAATATCAAGAGGACTTTTTGACGTAAAATTGATTTTTCTTTCATAGTACGACACATAAACACGGTTTTCAGGTTTTTTAATCAAAAATATTTCTTAAGCCTCTTGAACTACACCAATTCAGGCTTTCGTATTGCTATCAAATGGTACCATTAGTTGCCCTTAATTTACCCTGTAAAAATTAAAAATAAATCCCCGATGGGTTCCAAGATATTAAAAAAAAACATTTTTTAATTCAACTTTACAGGGTAGTTAACTATTTAATTTGGCTTTTAAAGAAAAACTTTTTGAAAAATCTTTACTACTTTTTATGTGTGCTGGTAAAATAAGTCCCCAAAGTTCACGGTCGCCCTGTATATTGCTACGTTTATAAAAGGTAACACAAACTGCCTCAGATACTTTGGTACGGTACATGAAGTTTGTTTATATAAAAGTTGTACTTAGGTACTGTTGGGAATCTAGAAGCCTTATTGTCGCTAAGCCTACCACACCCGAACATAAATAAACAAATATCTTGAAGCTTCACCATGCATTTTGATGTCGTGTTCTAAATTATCTTCAATTAATTAAGGGATTACTTACATTTACATATAACCAATATATAGTAATACCCTTATAGTACTAAGGTGTTGCACATTAGTAAAACATTTTTGATTATACAGGGTGGTTCAAAAAAGTGCGGCGAACCAAACTTACCTTTTTTTTTTTATAGAATACCCTTTGTTCATAGGCCAGGAAAAATAGGAAAAAATACTAAAAAAATTGTGGCAAGTTGATTTTTGGTAAAGCTGTTAAGATTGCTATTGCATACAACATACTAAAAGTCCTGAAGAATCCGAGTGAAGCGTTGCCGCTAGGGGAGTTTAAAGCCTCCCTAGAACAGTTGTTTGAGTTTTTTTTTGCTAATATGGCTTCCATGGGAAAAATTGTTATATGACATATAATTTTTCACAAAATTCTCTACACAAAAGGTTCCATTCTAGATTTCTCGAAAACTCATGAAATGGCATTGAAATACTAACTGTTGAGAAGTGGTAACTATATACGTGTATACGAGCATGAATTAGTTTTGAGACGAAAATAGTAGTAAACAAATATTTGATTGGTTTTCATGAGCCCTCACGAGCGGTATATAAAAACGTTTTCTATTCAGGTAAAGTACCTTTTCTGTGCAAAATACAACAAAATATTATTTTATAAAAATGTTAAATTATGCTCCCATGTAAAATTTCAGATATATCAGATTGCTTTTATGAAACTATGTTATCACAAAAGTACTTGACCTAAAACTACAATCTGTAGTTTCTATGAAAACGGTTCCGTATGTTCTTTTCAAAATAAAACTTAAAGTAATTTACAGTAAAATAGACAAATAGACTATTTTTTAAATTTTTTGCTCCAAATACATGCGCTTTTCTAATGAGAGTATTAAAGTGTGGACTGTGCCTTAGCAATTCTAGGGTTAAAACATAAATGGTAAAACTGGCATAAACAATTTTCAATTGCGGCAAAAAAATAGTAGAATAGAGTATAATGTCGTAGTTTATCTGTGAAATCTATTATCGATTAAGAAAACTGATGTTGCTGCTGCCTCGTCTAGCTACTGGATGGAATCGTATCAACGTAGACAAATCGTGCAGACTTCGAAAACGAAGTCAACGCTGAGCCATAATCGCCACTTATTCTGGAAAATTCAGATATTCAGTTCATATTGAGATCCAAAATTTGTCGAAAAATAAAAGGAAGGCCTTCCATACGAAAATTAGAAAATCTAGAAAACTCTAGAACTTCTAAAAGACTAATACGACAAAAACCAAAACCGGCATCAGCGTACAAATACGAATGTCATTTACTAAAAATTACCTACTTCAGGTAGAAAACGGCTTAGTACTCCAATTTTCAGAAGTGCTGAATTATCAAAAACTATCTAGAATGGAATTCAAATGTGTAAATCCAAATTGCAAACATCGGCGTTCACGGTACGATTCACCAAAAACTGATGTCTGTCTCTATACCAAATCCACTTTCATGGTGTTTCTCTCAGATTTCATTTACTTAATCTAACGATAAGAATTGGTAAAAAATGACGAATATACAGCGATCACCGAATCACAAATCCCCCTCAAGAGCCAAACGCGCAGTCTCGAAGGTTTTGATGTTTTGTTTTAAAAATTCCGCCGGAAGTTATTCAACTAAAAAACAAAGAAAAAACAAGCGATAAGTCGAAATTGGGGATGCCGTTGAACGATTTTACCACCAATGTTGGCTCAACTGATACTAGAAACCCTGATCGCCGACGGAAGTTACTAAATAACCGTGCCAGAGCTCACGGCAACAAAACGCATAGCCTCACGAACTAGAATTGATAATACACCAAAACCCCCCAAAAAAAACCGTCTGATTAGATAAGACAATACGAAATTAGACTAGACATGGCAAACAATATATTAGCGGGGATGACCTTCAATTGGTGTTACTCTTATTGCAATCTGCTACAAAAAAGTCACTAACGGCATTAACCTCCAAAACGACAAAATAAACATTTACTTTTATAGATAAACATTGAACTGTCAACGCTAATTAATCAACTCATACATTCAGGGAGGCTAATAGAACCAGAAGATATCACGTAACTCGAGCAGGCACACAGCGAGAATCCAGGTCAAACGCATGACGGCACCTAAACTTAAACACTAACGGTTGCAGCCGTCTAACTGTCGGTAACAAACTCCTAATGTATAGCACACAATATAAACTCTCATTTAGTATTAGACATGTAGAGAAAAATAAGGACTGTATAGTACACGATTGAGGAGCGATTTTTGAATTTTTAGAAGTAAAATAAAAAAAAGGTTATGCTTTGACTAATATTCTGGAGAAAGAGTTAACACTTTTGGGTTTTGATATCCAAAATATTAAAGGCTAGCCCTGCAATACAGGCGCTAGCGTGGCCGGGCAATATCAGGGTGTTCAGCCTAGAATATTGCAACAAAGCAAAGTTTGTCCCATGTTCACCACATAATTTAAATTTAGTAGCGTTGCACAGTGCCTCAATAAACATTGACATAGCCACCTTTTTGGAACTATTCAGAAAAGATACAGTAACATTCGAATTTTTTGTTACCGGTATTGTTAATGTATTGAGGGGTGCAACAATATTGGCTTGCTCACAAGAAGATTTTACTTAATTACGACGATGGCCTCTCTTTTGTAATTAATCACCGCGACGAGTTGGTACAGCGGCGAGTTGGTAAAGTGGCGAGTAGGCTGGCGGCGAGTTGGCGGCAGCGACTCGGCCGCAGCGAGTTGTTGAGACCGATCTTGCAAGAGCAAGAAATCTTACAAAAGTAAGGAGTGATAATGTTTAAGTGTACACAAGCTGAGAGTAATACATTTTGCATATATTGTTATGATATTGGTATAGGGGTCTAAAAATCAGATTAATGAGATTAGAGGGTTAGAGTAATTGGAAATTATAAAGAACAATTTAGATGTGAATTGAATATTAAAATTATTAAGATGCATTTAGTAAAGAAAGAAAATAGAATTTATAATTTCATAAAATGAAAATGATTGAGAAACAGAAGGATTCTAATTTAATTTAATATCTAAAAATAAAATTAGAAAATGATGACAAATACTTTTTTGAGATAGACTATTGAACATAGTAGGTAGTAATCAAATAATAAAACTTTTATTGTTGGATGGAAAAATAAACTATATCATTAAGGAGTCTGTTTTTATTGATATAAAAAATTTGAAAATGAAAAGATGTAACCGATTTTGTAATAATACATTAATAAATAAACTCTTTTTAAAAAGTTTATACATGTTTGGTATATAAAAGGGTTGCAGTTTAAGGCAAAATTCGCGTGGTGTACAAGAAATAAGATAAAATGTTAAAAGTAAGAAGGTGAGCAGACTAAATGGAGGAAGATAAAGAATATGGTGAGAACACCAAACTAAAGCAGTTCTAATCTACAAAAGAAAATAAAAAGAAAGAAATACTGAATTAAGTTTATTGTGGGATTACATTTGGCATTGTGCATCAATTGAATTGGATTACAAGGAACGATTTACCTACAAGAGAGGAGAATCGCAGGGAAGTCGTTGGCGGAGTGAGCATGTTTATGGGGCTTGTCAAGTGAGGTCTGGTAGCTTGTCCTTGGTCGAGATTCTTGGTTCTGAGCTGTGGCGTACTTCAGGAGAGTGATTTGGATTGAATATTAAAGAGAAACAACTACGACTGGGGTCTGTTTGGATCTATGCTGTGAGGAAACTGTGTAGGTTGATTCCTGAGGCAAACTAGTTTTCCTGGGTTAATTCGGATCATGATTCTGGGCATTTTGACAGTTTGGTTGTCAGTAGAGGCCTTCGCCGTGGTTTTGAGTGGAGCAGTTGTGGTGTGATCAGTTGCAGAGTTAGACAAATTGGTTTCTGCAGAGGAGAGTGCTAAGTTCCAAATAAAGATAAATGAATCCAGGTATTATATAAGAACTTGTTAGGTCATTTTGGTATTTTAAATAGCCACCTAGGCTTTAGGGCAGCGTGCTCGTATGCTAAACCCTTTTAGTTCTTTATTTGGCTCCATCGCCTAATTCCAGAATCATGATTTCGCACATATTTGGCCCCAAGCGCAGCATTTCCCGTCGGTTGGAGCTCCCCTCTGATGGCGCTGTGGCAGCCGAGCGTATCGCCCGCAAGAATTCCGAATCTTCTAGAAAGCACGCCGCTGAGGCGTGATACCATTGGTGCCGGCATTAATTTGTTTCATTTTATCGCCCCGCGATTGGCTGCCGAGGTTTAGTCACGTGGGGACGCTACCAAGGTGACCTTTGCCAGCGCTTCCCTATGGGCAGTTGACCGCAGCCCGTTGCAGAGAACGCTTGTGTGGTGGTTGTGAGTGTGAGTTTCGAATTGTCTTCGGCGTAGCGTGGGTGTTTTTGAGCCCAGTTCCTGCTTCCGTAAGTAAGGGGTCGTGCCCCCTTCATTTCGACCTACGAGGATCTGTCCCGCAGAACGAAAGTGGCCCATTTTTCGTCGTCCCGTCGTACGCGTCCTGACGCGTCTCACGTCGCCATTATGGCGGATGTGCACTCATCCCTATAGCCGTCGAACATCGAAGTTACCTGCCACCTAAGACTGCAGCCTGTCGCAACTCAACTGTACCAGGCTCCCCAACCGCCTACATTATTAAGGTATGTGTCTTTGAACTGATTACCGCTGTGAACGCGAGCGAGCCGTCACATCTCTGGTGCCTACAGGCACTGTCGTCATATTTGTCCATGTCGCGAGTGCTAATTTGATCTTTGCTGTTCGTTGCATAAGGCGCCGCGCCAGCATATTTGTACATTCATTCAGAATCGCAGACTGTCCATGTCGCGAGTGCTAATTTGATCTTTGCTGTTCGTTGCATAAGGCGTCGCGCCAGCATATTTGTGCATTCATTCAGAATCGCAGACTGTCCATGTCGCGAGTGCTAATTTGATCTTTGCTGTTCGCTGCATAAGGCGCCGCGCCAGCATATTTGTACATTCATTCAGAATCGCAGACTGTCCATGTCGCGAGTGCTAATTTGATCTTTGCTGTTCGCTGCATAAGGCGTCGCGCCAGCATATTTGTACTCATTACTGCTCATTACTGTTCATTACTGTTCCTTACTGTTTAACATCTGCCGCTAGGTTTAAAGCGCGCGCCAGCTGGTGTCCTTAGTTAGAATCCATTTATAGATATAGTGCGACGCACTCTGTTGCCCCTTTGTAAACCCGTTAGTCAATACATGATTTGTTAGCTAAGGGAACTATTGTTTTGTTTCGACTTGTGCATGTTCTGTTTCAGATAAGCGCCCCCTTCATTGTACTGATTATTGTGCGACGGAACGAGGGAGCTTTGAGCGTACAGGTGGGTGAGACAGCTGCGTAGTCGCGGTCGGATTGACACCTAATTACAATCCTTGCATAAGGCAACCCCGAAATTGTTATTTGACCTTGCAATTCTTGAGTAATCCTATCGGCGGAGTATTTTGCGTGCTTCGCTCTCGTCTAACCGTCCAGGCCCGGTTAGCCGGGTTAAGACAGGCTTGGTGGCGCCCTCATGATTTCGACATACCCTATATATATATTATGCCACAACACGCTTGCCCAGAACGTATCGTGTGACTCACGCCCGACTCCCTGAGCGTTCCAGCCGTGGCCTATTAGCCTATTTCGAACTGATTTCAGGGCAAGTGTGCCAGTTTTTCAGGACTGATTCCGTGGTGCGATGCTCACCTTGGGTGGGTGTCGTAAAGTTCTTTTTATACCGTAACAAACTGAAATAGAATAAAGAAAAGTGAATTGATTTAATTAAGGAAGTACTTACTATTTGAGATTGTCATATAACAAATGTAACGATCAAGTATTTGTGATTGAATTTTCAAAACTGGTTTGACGTAACATTTGACAGAAGTTTTTAAATTGTCATAATTGAAATAGAAACATCAAATTTCAGAATAAGCAATCTAGATAGTCCACTCTGATTTTCAGTTAAGTGCATCTACAGGAGCTATCAGAAAATAATTTTGAATATCCAAATTAAATAAATAGGGCACTTTAAATTGACTAAAATTTAATTATAAACATAAAATTATAGGCAAAACAACGTGGAGCCTTAACCTTATCAATATATTAAATAAATACTTGATTTAAGAGGCAATTGAAAATATAAAATTATTTTTACAATAACCATTTATTGATTCTTAATAACTGCATAAAACGATTTAAATTATAAATATTTTTAAGCCTCAGCTAGCGAAAGCCAGAGCATCAGCATGGCCGAGCGGTTAGGAAGCTCGGCTGGGGTGCCACGGTACGGGGTTCAATCTCCACGTCTGGTAACTAACGGGCGGATCACACAGTCGCTTTAAAAGTTAGCTACTGAAACCACGGTTGTGGAGGTAGGAAAAGTGAAAGGTCGTTGAAGGCGTAATGTTGACCACATCCCCAGTACGCCGTTAATGGTGTGCCAAATGACTGGGTTTCGAAAAGAGATCTATCTGACCACGTCTTATGCCATATTCCTACGTGTGGAATGGCGCGCCCTAAACTTTAGCCCAATAGCCCAGTCAACGAAGACCCATTTTTAGCGTTTGAAAAAAATAAATCGGAAAGTTTTAAAATTTGGTGAGGATGTTTATTTGGATGTACTATTGAATATATAAAAAGTTCCGAAAAATTCAAGTTAAGCCGGGGCCGCCATCTTGGAAAGAAGGTACAGTTTTATAGTTTTTTGCAAATATTCTATGAAATATCAACTTTATCACAAAACCTGATCTTACAAAAATGAAAGACCATTAAATTTTCCACAAAAAAGCATAACACATTTTTGTTGTAAGTGGAATAGTTTCCTCGAAAATGGCCAGCGAATGTTGCGTAGATCGATAAATCGCTCTAAACGCGGACAGGCTACGTAAATGATGTTCAAAATTGCTACGGCCAAAACTGCATAATGGTCTTCGATAGTTACTCCAGTACCCAGAATAGTACCAGAAAATTAGAGCAAATTCGTCGATCCTTGGTTAAAAAATTGGTAGACAAAAGTATATTCGTCATAGGAATTGCAATCATCGGGACTTGGAAACAGCATTCTCTTCTTACATGCCTTTAGTGGTTGTGACACTACTTCAGCGATGTTCAGCAAAGAAAAAGTCAAGTGTGTTAAACTATTTCAAAGAAGTAAAGAGTTGCATGGCATCGCAGACATTTTCAACAATTCTGACCCTTTGCCAGACGCAGTCGCTCGGGCTAGGGAACGGTTTTTTCCTTGACATCTATGGTGCTCGCCACACAGATAATTCTTTAAACAAACATCGATTTTATTGTTTCACGAAAGTAGTTACAAAAATTAAACCAGATATTCCCTCACTATCGCCAACAGAAGGAGCAACCAAGCAATATTCTTTGCAAGTTCAAAAATGGTAAGGAAATAAATTATCCCTTAACAATTGGGGTTGGAGACGTCAAGAAGGCTATCTTACCCCAATTTCAACAATGGACCCAATTGCTCCAGAAAATTTGTTACACATCGTATTCTGCAAATGTACAACTGGGTGTGCAAATATGTGTGGATGCAGAAAATAAGGAATTAATTGTACGACGGTTTGTCATAATTGTCATAGAGATTGTCTGAATGATCCAACCACAGTCGACATGACAATAAAGATGTCGATGAAGTTGGAGATGATCAATTACTGATGGATCCGTTAAATTTTCCTGAGGTGGTAGATAAAGTTATACCCGGACCCAGCCACATTGAAAAGAGAATGGGCTCATAATGGTATTAATCAAGTGAGTATATAATATATAATATATTGTCAGGGAAGATAGACGGTCGGCCTTACCTTTTGGCGAAAATTATATTTGATATTTTGCCGGCTGGTAACTATCGGCCTAATTGGGCTAGCTCGCCGCGAGGGTCGCAGGGTTCCAGCTATGCTGAAAAGAACACTATACGAAATACGAAGAGAATGGGCGCCAGGTCTAGACTCAGATCAATTCCTTGTGCCGGACCTTACACAAGGTCAAAGATAAAAACCAGCAAGTCAAAAATAAACAAACCAACAACCAATGAATAGATCACAGCTTTATTTTAAATAAATTGGTGCGTACTATAGTGCCAGATATACCCACACACAAAAGCAAATACAACAATAAATATATATCAAGGCAAGCTACGACAAAACAAACACTTTAAAATAATTAGTTGGGTGCGGCATAAGTAATTAAAATTTTATCACCCTGTAACGGCGTTTCGCGAATAGAAAAAAAAACATTAACAATAAACTTGCTAAATAAATAAATAGTCTGCACGCATCCCGTGAGGCAGGGCGTGGCAGAAGAGAGCTATCCAAGTAATCAGCTGACGTCTAACCCCGAGTGCCAGCTCAAAATGACTATATTAGTACTCAAAATTTCTACGAAGCGAAAACACTGACGAGTATATATGGCCATATAAAATTCTAGGTAGTTTTCTATTGCAAAGACATCAAGTAAGTCAATGAACGCTCCAAAATCTACTTGAATATGCCCCTTTACGTTGTTAACATATTTAAAATCGCGCAAACAAATCACGGAAGCTTGAAATTGAACAAAAGGGTACCGCGTTCGGTTTCCTAGACACAGCCGTTAATTTAATACTATTAAGATTAAGTTGACGTACAAGCAAATGGCAGATACTAAACTACGTAATTTTAAGGGTGAGTTTACCGCAGCCCCGGCCGGCTAACACGTCAAGAACGTACTACCGGGTAAGTAAATCAATCTAAACAAATAGCTAATTACGCAAATAAAGCACACAGAGCATAATACACAAAATACCATAATCGAAATTCTAAAAAGGCATATCTACAAGGCAAATCGACAAACAATACATAAGTAACTAAATTGCTCTAAAAACCTCTCAGGTACCCACGGCACGTGGTGCAGAGCTGGTGGACGAAGCAACCAGGAGGTGGCCTTGCAACGGGCAGCAAACGAGCTTCGATAGTTGCAATGAGGCGACCGCAGGGGATGAGCGGCACGCCGGTTTGGCGTGGCTCCAGCAGTCCCAGGTAGAATAAACCACACCAAAACTCCAAGCGATAACACCCAGTTCGCAGGACGCAGAGGTAAAATCCAATTTCCATGGCGTACAAATAAAGCCCATTTTCATGGCATAGAATAGTTAACGCATTTCCAAGGCGTAGAATAGTTGGCTATAAATTACAAATTTCCAGATAAGCAACCACGCTGACGAAAAGAAATCGTAACAAACCTGCGAATGGTGACGAACAGCCTAACGCTCCATTCGATCAAGAAGAGCCCATCCCAAAACCGCAACAAAAGCGAACGAACGCTGGCAGCAACTCCCAACGGCTTCCAGAACGTTCCAAAGGGCGCCTTGCCTCCAAAAATCCCTCAAAACGACGAGGACGGCTATAACCAAAGCCAGAGAAGCAAAAGGTTCCCAGGGCACAAACTTCAACGATCGAAGCAATGGAAAAGAATGGAATGCAAATTGGCCAGAGCAATTCACGATCCCAGGTTATCAATGTCAAAGTCAAATTCGAAAAAAGGAAGAAAAACTATAGGTGCAGGTTGTATGTGCAGAACTGATAACAAAGTGTTCCTTTTAATTCAAAATTGAGGCTGAAGGTATTTGGGTTGCCTAACTATAGATAAAGTACTGTATATTTAGAGAATAAAAGTAAATTGCCAAATCTGACTAATTATTTCAATTAACAAGTAGGAAAATGTCAAAATGAGCGTAACAACATGGATTTTAAAAGACAACGATCTACAACTCCAAATTTGTTTCGTACGTTATGATTATTTCTTGTTTTATTATTTATAACCCATATTTTCTATAATGTCAGTGACCTGAAGATAGTTTTAAATAAACCGAAACTTCAACAAAAACATTGTAACAATTATGATCCAAAATCCCAACAACAATCAAACTTACTGAATTACAAAGGAGCACATATTATAACCAATGCAGCAGTATGTAATTTTTTTTAATAATATTTTCAGTAACTAATCGTTTTTTCTTATAGAGCTATAAAAATTATCACCATCGAAAATACGATATATTTTGGAGCAGAAATTTGGATAACGTCATCCCACTGCCCGCGATTAGAGCGATTTATCGATCCATGCAACATTCGGTGGCCATTTTCGAGAAAACTATTCCATTGACAAAAATGTGTTTGTTAAACGAAGCGTAGATGTGAGAATAATTTAATAGGAAATGTTTATGAGCAATCTTAAATAAAGGTAAAGGAAGCAGAATTATAATATAATACGTCGCAAAGAGCATAGACCAGGCAGAACATGGCAATTGTAATATTAGACAACAATATTTGAAAATATGTGAAAAGTAGACAGTTGATAAAAATACGAGAAAAAAGACACAGCAGGATGTAAAACAAAATTGGTGAAGGAAGCGAACTATTTAAAAAACTAGTTAGTGGAATTACGCGAGTGAGAAAGACAATCTAAATAATACAAAGTGTTAATGGCGCAATGAGACAGTAAAAACCAAATTGAAAAGACAATATCTTAGAAATAAAAATTTTGTAAATCATTTTAGTTATAAGAAACATTAGTTAAGAAAGTTATTGTATTGAACTTGGTCTACATCCGTTTTTATAATCTAGATAGGCATTTGTTAATAACGACCATCGGGGAGGGTAACAATTGAATAAAAATTAATTCTTGATACACAGTTTTTGGTCTCTCATTTAAATGCAGTTTTCTTATAAAAATATTTAATTTACAATAATAAAAAGTACACCATTGTGTAGCCAATTTACCAGTGCACCAGTGAAAGTGTGGGTAGCAATTTTTCTCTCAAAAAAATCATTTTCTTCGTTACCACCTTCCGAGGACTTCGGCCGAGACCAGCTCAAGATTACGATCTTCAGTCACGGGCAGAATTGAGTTTCTGAGCCCGAGATTTCAACGGCAACATATCCGCCCAGCGTGTAGGAGGCCCCCAGAGCAGCCACAGCATCGCATGTTTCTAGCTTCAGGCAGATACTATTAGGAGCTACCGCAACGCTAAAAAAACTCAGGTTAGATTTCAATTATAGTATCGGCGTTAGAAACCGGAAAGTTACAATTAGAACAAGAGTACGTCCTACTGAAGAGAGATCCAGGCATATTAAAGCATCTATCAAAAGCAATTATCTAGTAATACCATAAAATCCAGATTTGAAGTTAGGAAAAACAATGGCATGTTAGCGTCTTTTAACAATCAAGGATCGGTTTTGCCTGGAAACAAAAGATAGATTAATGCCGTCGAAGGCGCGAGAATTCAAAAGTTACCTTATCGAATGCTCATAAAACTCCTTTTGTTAAATTAAATCACAAACGCGGACCGCAACAAAATAAACCGATTTGTGTAGAACTTTGACAGCGTAGCAAAGTAGCGACTGCTAGATCGAACTAAATTCACAGCCCGTTGGCGTATCATATAAATTTTAATATTAACGTACCGGGGAACCCAACTCTGCGGAATGAGTTTTTTTGCCTATCGAGCTGTAATATTCTGTAATATTGAATTGCAGATGAATGAAGTACAATAAACCCAGTCAAAACAGAATCATTTTTAGTCAGTCTAAAATTTGACCTACATAAAAATAAGTTTGCAGGTAGTAGTAATTACAATTAAATTAATCATATCATTATATTTATCACATCATACCATTGCAATATATGTTGTAAATTTTCCAACAAGATAAAAATATACAGGGTGAGGAAACACTAGCGAAATTTGCAAACATTTTTGAAACTATGCACTACAGCAAAAAAGTGTATTGCAAAATAATAATGGGGAGCACTTTTCTACAGTTTTGTGCAGCCAAAAGATTTTAATTATCTTTTGTTTTTTATTTCCAAACAGTCGACGCCTACTTGGTTCATTTCTGCACATATAATTAGCAGAAAATTTCTTCATTTACGTTAATATTTTGCATTTTAGTGAGGAAATTTCCCATTCACGACTATGATTTTTTTGGTTAATTAAAATAGAATTAAAAGAGAATCATAAATCATGAAAAGGTACCCGTACTATTTAAAAAAAATCAAGATAGCTACTTTAATAAAACAATGTGCAGTGAAAAAAAATCTACTGCACAGAACTATAGAGAAGTACGCCCCATTAAAGTTTTGTAATAAAAGTAGAGGGAAGTGGATGGTTCTGGAACCTCCCCCCACCACTTGACCTTGAGTTCAAGGGAAGGCCACGTTTAAGCCCAAGGTCACATGCAAGGAGGGACCACGTGCAAGCCCAAGGTCACGTTCGAAGCGAGGCCACGTTTGGAGCGAGGCCACCGACAGTAACCTTGAAGAATGAGTATAACAGGAGATGTAGTTTTGTGTTTAGTAGTGTATCGTGTGCTGTACTAGCAAAAACAATGGAGCAAGTACAAAAGGTTGGTGAAACTGTGAAGCAGCGAGTGACAAACAAAAACGTGAAACTGTCATATCCAGTATTGTTAAACGCAACAACTTATCCGCTGAATAAGTCAAGAAATAAAACTGTGAGTTTGGGCTTGACCTGTTATGGATCGTTTGTGCCGGCAGTGGTAATTAGTGGGATTAACAAAGATTTTATATTGTTAGACGAAGGAGAGTGGCAGCTCTTTGTTGCAAATAAAGATGTGATAAATAGGCACTTTAACTATGAAGATGGAGAGCCAAAACCGGTGGATATAAGTCCTGGCAAAAGAATATATTTTCAAAAAATCGGAAACAAAAAAGTGATAGTGCTGCAGGAACGTAAGCGATCCCAAGTTTATCTCGGAAACAAGTCTGTAGCAGAATTGTGGGATTTGTTGTCGTTGCTGCAATCTAAAGCTGAACTAGTAAAAAGTCAGATGTTTGAACAATTTTACAGCAGTGTAATCGAAGGTGTTTGGAATTTACCCGGCGACTTTAAAAGGAGTATCGAAGAGTCTTTGCCGCCCATCCAATCCGAGAATGTTCGCTGCATGTATGAAATGCTAAAGTTTGCTTCGGACATCATTACATATGATATTGCATTCAAAAAATACGCACAACAGCAATAAGTGTTTATCATGTACTTATAACGATGTAATAAAAAATTAAAAATTTTAAAACGTTTATTATACAAATAACTTACTGACTAACTTAGAAACTAACCTAACCTAGGATGCTGTGGGCGGCCTCACAATAGCTGTAAAAAGAACATTTAAATAGTTTCTTCAAAGAAGCAAATCAACTTTTACTTACATAGATCAGCCACAGCATGTCTGATAATTCGAGGTCTCTATATACTTTAAAACTACATCCCAGAAACCACCCCGACTCTAGAAGGGTGGTTTCCGGGATGTAGGTTGAGTTTTTAACCAAGGCTACGTCGTCCTAAAAATAAATGTATTGTGAACCAAATTTATATATATTTTTTTTCTTACAGTTCCATATTTTTCGATGACGTGCTTCATAAGTTGTTTTTCTAAAAGTATAAAAATGTATTACATCAACTATTAAAATTAACTCAAAATTACCAAAAGATGACATGGGCGGTCCAATGACGATGGAGTTTAAAAATTCTTCTGTAAATTGCTTATATGTATACTGTTTAGAATACAAAAAAAATAAGCGTCTTATCTATTATGTTTAATCTGAAAAATGTTAGAAATGTTTAAAATGTAAAATATGTTAATAAACACGGGAAATATGAGCGTTTTTAAGATTTGAAAAAAAATGTAGTATATGACAGTAGCAATACAATGCAAAAAACTGCATTCAAATATCTTAATAAATATAAAAGATACAAGCATTTTAAAACACCATTAGAAAAATCTTAGAAATGTTTAAAATGTAGTACATGACGGTAGGAACCCAATGCATAAAACGGTGAAGAAATATCTCAATAAACAACGGAGATATGAGCATTTTAAGATTACATTAGAAAAGTATTAGAAAAAAAAGACCTTTCGTGTGCGACATTTTACCGTTGTTTTTTTCAGCAATTTTTCTTTTACTGAGTCCAAACGCATTTTCAAAGTACAGATATGGACATATAAGATAAAAACATATATTTACAACAATATCTTACCTGAAGTGTAGTTGCAGTGGACTGTGATTTTGCATTCAAAAGCCAGTTGGTTATATATCCAATCCCCCCGGAGCACCTAATGTTTTTAGAGAAAGGGATTGGAAATTTACTCTCGGAACCTAATTTTACGTATATATAATCTGTTATAAAAATTAGAAATCTAATTCTAACGGCGTTAAATTCTAGGCTAAAAAAGGAACATTTTAATACCACACAACCTAGTTTTTAGATGAAATTAGATAGTTATAGTTATTTGGTTGTTCTAATAATGCATCAGTTATTTTTTAATTATGTGTATGTATTACCAATAAAAGTGGTTTTTTTTGTATTTGGAACAACACGTTTTTGAACCCCTAGGTTTTCTAGGAATAGATGAATAGCAATGCATTGTATGACGGAAAAAGTAGCATTTAGTTATTCAAGTACGTAAATTTAGCTAGATCTGCTGTAGCCATTTGCCACAGTATTAGAAGACGAAAATATGTGGAGCAGCACCTGTTTGATAATTCCTAATGCATGCATAATTATAGAAAATAAGTTTCTTTATATCAAAATTAGTGTAGTTTTTCTTCCACATCTTTAAATTTAAAATTTGCAGTAAAAATGAAAGCAGTCGTCTCGGATTGAGATATTTTTTTGAATTAGTAAATATATAAAACGAGTAAATCGTATTATTGCATTGACGTTAGTAATAGACAAGAGACAGTGGACATCTACGTTTTTTAGGTTTTGTGCTTACCTGCAGGAATTCACGCTCGTTTTTGAAAAGGTCATATTAGCATGGTCAGCAACTTGCATTTTTCTACATACTAAAGTGAACCGTGGCCGAGTTTTTAAAAGTCAATTGAAAGGTTGCTCGTGACAGATATATATAAATATCGATTTTTCCAATCCGAGCTGAATTAAAAATCGGCAAAGTGAAGTGAATCGCTTCTGAATAATTGTTCGAACGTGGTTAACGGCAGATGTTATTTTGATTATTTCATTCATATCCATAATAATGCGTAATCGCCATGGTTTTTGTCAGTTTCATAATGACTAAAATTCAAACGTCAAAATCTAACCGCGGTTAAATTTATGTCAAAATTTAATCGCTTGTGCATAATTTTAACGTGATTATTAAAGGTGCTTCACCAACTGAATTTTATCTATTTATTTAGGAAATAATCACTCCGAACATCCTGCGTGCATGTAAATTAGCCTGAATAAATTTTGACGATTTTCTGTCAGAATGTTTTGCTCTGAAGAAATATATCTCGTACATTTTCCGCTTCAAAATCCCTCGTGCTGCGCACTCGAGATTTTTGTTAAGCGGAAAATTTACTTGACAAATTTCTTAGCAAAACATTCTGACAGAAAACGTCAAAATTTAATCGGCTATTTTAATGCACTTGGGATATTACTGTTGATTAAAAGGTTCGGTAACCAACAAGCAATTGCACATTGCTTTTGTATTACATATTACATATTAATAGGTATATTATGCCATTTGCCAAATGTATGTGTGAAATATTTTTAAACATTTCAACATGTTAGAACAACAAATAGCTGGTGCAGTAGTTTCGGACTTTATATTATCTAAGCAAACTGTGTTAGACAAATAACTTTTTTCCATATTGCCAATCAAATAAGATTGAAGCGCTTTATTTGTGTAAACTGTGTTTTAAACTGTCTGGAAAAATGTGTTTCAATGTTAACTTGAATTGCTGTCTGCAAAAATAGAGGCATGCAACGAACCTAAAGATATTTCAAGGCTAACTTCCTTTGTGTGAGCCGAGGTAAAAAAAATGTAGATTGCAACGAAGCTAGATATTAGCAGTGAAAGTTTCTTATATACAGTATGCATTTTAAACTGCCAATTTTAAATAGATTTGATTGCATGATTTTTGATAAATAAAAAAATTGTCTTTCATGTTTAAAACCTCGTGTTTTATTAATGTGAATACAATTTGTAATATTAATAAAGTTAGTTAAGCCTATCACACGACCAAATATATATATAAATATTTGCAGTAGTAGCAGAAAATTGATTAAACGGTTTAAAAATATTAGAACACCATTTGCCAAATGTATGTGTGAAATATTTTTAAACATTTTAACATGTTAGAACAACAAATAGCTGTTGCATTAGTTTCGTACTTTATATTATCTAAGCAAACTGTCTGGAAAAATGTGTTTCAATGTTAACTTGAATTGCTGTCTGCAAAAATAAAGGCATGCAACGAACCTAAAGATATTTCAAGGCTAACTTCCTTTGTGTGAGCCGAGGTAAGAAAATGTAGATTGCAACAAACTCAATTTCAACTGGTTTGCGTGCGAAAGTCATCCTTCGCATGCAGTATAAATACACCTGGCTAAGGTGGGAGCAACCATTCTCTCGCTTCACGATGGTGCAGTGCAGTGTTTGTCAGGGTGCGGTTTTGTCGAAAAAAATTTTAAAATTTAATAGGCTCAGTTTGAAAAAAACGGGTACAGTTAAACTTTGCGCCTGCACGGAACCAAGCGGTTCCGTACAGACGTCGCCGCAAACCGCCATAAAGGTTTTAAGTGACGTACTCGTTGCACCTGCTTCGAAACCATTTCTCAAAGTAGTCAAGGTTCTAGCAAAATTTTAAAATCAGCTTTAAAGAAAAGTCTGAAAAAAAAAGTCCGGCAAAATTTAATTTGGCGAAGTATGTCAAGTGTATGAATGAGGAGACTGATGTTCCTGTGGCAAAAATCCAAATGTTACATGGGTCTCCTCCTCATTTATCGCAAACGGAAATGTTTATGGAAACGTTCGATTTTGACGACATTACATTGGAAAAGGTGGCTTCGGGCGACGGTGCGGCGCAAGAGTTTACAGCCCTTGTAGATGGTTTGGAGATCGACTCCGGCTCAAGTCAACCGACCAGTCGAATTTCGAAGCAGCCAACAATCCAACCCTTGGAAGATGTGACTGCAACACCGTCTGTAATTGTGCAGTTTCCGGTTTCGGGCAATGCAGCCGTCATTTCGTCTGCCACTGGGAGTAACGTAGTCGACACTGTGGTGTCCATTACGTCTACCCCTCAGGAGGAAGACATGGATGACATTTCGCCATCCCAGCGTGCCGAACGTGAATACGTGTCTAATTGCAATGCAATAGATGCTAAAGCGGCCGATCTTCGCAGCGGTGAGCATTACATAAGGTATATTAGATATTAGATATTATATATTATTTTTCTATCCATATATGTTATTTAACATTGAAGGTGTTCAGAACCTGCTTTTCCCAGTTTAATAGCTTATATTGTTATTAGCTCACTAGAAATTCGAGCCGCCAGCCTAGAAGCGACGATGCACGATGAGTACCTAAAAAGCATAGCCGCTTTACCTAAGATCCGCCACGGCCACAGCGCAACTAACATGGACATCTTTAAGAATGCTGCGTTAGCAAGGCTGGAGCTAATCCAAGATCTGTTAGCTGTGGAGAGTGCGATTCGTGCAAGACGTCAGGAGCTCGATAAAAAGGCCAAGTAACGAGTAGATAATCGTTTAACATATCATACACCCCTAACACAAATAACCTCCCCCCTATCCTCTCCAGGGTGTCCAAAGCGAATCCTCCCCGTGGTGACACCTGGGTATTCCGTTCGAGGTTTAATTTGTTAATCAGTGTTTGTAAATAAAGGTGTTCATTTCGTTTGTGGATAGTAAGCCTCGAGCTGGGTAGCTAATCGCGCAATTAGTATATTAACCGATTGCGCGAGACTAATTTGCCATTATGTTCAGGTGCACTGCTTGTGGGGAGTCCTTCACCAGAGCTGACAATTTGTTTCGCCATCGAAGAGATAGCTGTCGCCACGAGGTTGGCCACCCATCGACGAGTGGTAAGTGGAAACGTGTTGATTGCTGCTGATTATATCAATTGTGTGTTTCCTAAAGGTGACGCTATGGAGGCTTCGGTAGCAGCTGGTGAGGGACCGTCGGCGAGTAAACGCCCAAGATTTAATGACTCCAGCGGTGGTGAGTGTGTCTCTATTGTAGTGTTTCATGTTTTCTAACGTTTGGTTTAACAGAACTGCTCCCCAGGACGCAATACTGCGACGTGTGTGATGAAAATGTTCCTCGGACTTGTTTCGTTGGACACCTGAGGAGCAATCGTCACACGAGGCGGTGTGATGTCGTCCATCTGGGGAAAGGAGTGGTGGCCCTTCCAACCGCCTTCAAGTCCCGTGTTGCCAGCTACAGGGTGTCCACGGAAAATTATCATATAAGTGTTGTAGAATATATGACCGAACTGAAAGACAAAATTATAGGTCTTATAAAAGGGCAACTGACCAAATTAAACAGTATAAAATTCCATTTCGAACTTTTCGGGTATTTTATTTTGGAGACTCAAGATGTACAAGACGTCAAAAGTTTTAATACGACCAACGAGGTGGTTACTCGCGGTACAGACTTGAACGAATTATATGATAATTTAACGGGGATATTGGACCAGAAGGTGTCCGAATTTGAGGAACGCGATTCAGGTGTGTATTACAACTGTAATTCTTGTTAATGTTACTAACCGCAAAATGTTTACAGGGTGGATCTTGAAGCAGTTGCTGTAACTAGAATTAAATATAAATAAATCCAATCCGTTTCGGGCGTCTTCGTATATCCCGCTCCCGAAGAAGATTCAGTCCAAGAAAGCGATCGTGAACGTCCAAAACGTCGATGACGAGTGTTGTTTCGGGTGGGCGGTAACCTTGGCCATCTGCGAACCGGATGGACCGTCTAATCGAACGAGTTCGTATCCAGATTGCAGCGAGTTTTTAAATTTTAAGGACATTGAATTCCCTGTTAGATTGCGCGATATTTCTAAATTTGAAAAAAATAACCCTCAACTTTCTATAAATGTATACGCGTTGGAAAAGACTTTTCAAAACGATATTACCATATATGAAGTTGTGGGACCTCTGTACTATTCGCCACATATAAAAAACGTACATATAAATTTATTGCTTTTAACAGACGGCGAAGGTAATAACCGCTACTGTTGGATCACCAATTTGTCTAGGTTAGTTTCGCGGCAAATAACGGCTAGGGCCAATGCAAAACATTTTTGTAATGGTTGTCTAAATTACTTTCGCACCGATGTCCATTTGGAGAACCATAAGCTTTTTGACTGTAATCATGTGTGCACAAAGTTGCCTACGACAGAGCCGATCACGGATAAGTGTGTGGAGGTGAGGCCCCAGAACATTCTTAAATTTGATAATTATCATAAGCAATTGAAACTGCCCTATATTTGCTACGCAGATTTCGAGACCGTTTTATCACCTGTCGATGGTGGGGATCAGGAGCCGGATCGCGAAAGACCATATACGATCAAAACGTGCGAGCACAAACCGTATTCTTTCGCGTATTATTTGAAATGTTCTTTTGATGATACTCTATCCAAATTCGAAATTTATAGGGGCGAGGATGCTGTGGACGTGTTTGTTGAGCGTCTAGACAGAGACGTTCGCGCGCTATATTCCAACAGTTTGAAGCATGTTGTACCCCTCAAGCCTCTGGCTCCGCAAGAAATTCAAAATTTTAAGGATGCTGCTTCATGTCATATTTGCAATCGTCCTTTTGGAGAGGGAGACGTAAAGGTTTGCGATCACGACCATTTGACTGGAGACTATCGGGGAGCTGCTCATTCCAATTGCAATCTGAATTATAAACTTCCAAATTTTATTCCCGTATTTTTTCACAATTTAAATTACGATTCCCACCTTTTTGTCAAACAGTTAGCTCACAATAACGAGGAGCTTGATGTCATTCCGGAAAATAAGGAAAAATATATTTCATTTGGTAAACGTCTTTGGGTAGATGAAGTCGTTGTTGACGGAAAACGAAAAAACGTTTATATGCAAATTCGATTTTTAGATAGTTACCGATTTTTAAGTTCTTCTTTAGCATCGCTGGCCGCCACGTTATCAGATGATCAGTGTGTTGAAATTCATAAGCAATTCGGGCATGACATCAAATTCGAACTGATGAGACAGAAAGGTGTGTTTCCCTAGTCGTATCTGGATTCATTTACAAAATTAGACGAGCCGGCGATGCCCACAATCGCCCAGTTTTATGATCATTTAACCGAGACGCATATTACTGAGGTCGATTACGAGCGCGCCGTTAAGGTCTGGAAAACTTTCGAATGTCAAACGTTGGGCGACTATTCCGATGTTTACCTCAAATGTGACGTGTTTATATTGGCAGACGTTTTCGAAAACTTTCGAAATTTTTATTTGAATCAATATAATTTAGATCCGGCGCAGTACTTCACTGCCCCCGGTTTAAGTTGGGACGCCATGTTAAAATATACGGGGGTTGAGTTGGAGCTGTTGACGGATATGGATATGTTTCACTTTTTTAGAAAGGGTATTCGTGGAGGAGTCAGTACTTACGTAGGGCGAAAGGCTATTGCCAACAATAAATTTGCGGGTAACTATGACGCTTTAAAACCCACTTCTTTTATTGTTCATTTAGATGCCACGAATTTGTATGAACATAGTATGAGACAGTTTCTACCGCAAGGTGGTTTTGTTTGGTTGACTGACGACGAAATTGATAGTTTTGACGTATTTCAAATTTTGGACGACTCAGATACTGGGTACGTGTTGGAAGTTGACTTGCGGTACCCCGAAAATTTACATGACGATCACAATGACTTTTCCTTTTGCCCCGAGCTATTGGTGCCTCCACAGGGAAAATTTAAAAATGCAAAATTAATTCCAAATTTATATGACAAACACAATTATATTATTCACTACAGAAATTTGAGGCAATGCTTAGAGGCTGGTTTGATTTTGGTTAAAACACATAAAATACTTAAGTTTAGACAATCTCCTTGGCTCAGATCCTACATCGATTTAAACACAAATTTACGTAACAAGTCTGACAATGAATTTCATCGAAATTCATTCAAACTAGCTAACAATAGCGTCTTTGGTAAAACCATGGAAAACGTGGACAAAAGGGTTCTTGTAAAGTTAATTAGTCATTGGGAGAAAATTGGTAATAGAATGGGGGCAGAAGCTTTGATATCGAAACCTAACTTTAAAGATAGAATTCGGTTTGGGGAAAATTTAATAGCAGTGGAAATGAACAGAACGTCGGTTTTATATAACAAACCCATTTATGTTGGTTTCTCAGTTTTAGATCTTTCGAAAACGGTAATGTACGATTTTTATTACAAATTTTTGAAGCATACATACGGCCGTAATGTGTCTCTTTTTACTGAAAATTTTTACGCGGACATGCAAGAGCACCTTGATCTCTTTGATACATCAAATTACAAGAATGGTCTGCACGGAATTTCGAGAACCAAGTCCGTTGTTGGCAAATTTAAGGATGAGTACGCTGGGGTGGCTGTGTGTAGCTATTACGGGGTCGGTGCAAAAACATACTGTGTAAACGCTGTTGGTAAAGAAGACAAAAAGGCGAAGGAAGTTAGAAAGAGTGCTGTTCGGAATCACCTCACCACCGAAATTTATAAATCTGTAGCCGAAAACAAGAGGGAAGTTGTATTTTGTCAGATGTATGTGTTTCGTTCCCATTTACACACTATGTACACCGAATTAATGAATAAGGTTGCGCTTTCTTCGCGAGATGATAAACGCTTCCTTATTCCTAATACTACCAAAACCTTAGCGTGGGGTCACCGTGACATAGATGATTACAGTCGTCTAGACAACTTGCTGCGCATTGCCGAAACGATGGTGTAGCAATATGTTCGCGGAACAGTATTCGTTATTATTTAACAGCAGAGGTCCTACACGGCGGGAGCTTTCTTGTACTTTGTAGGTTTAGTTATTGTATATAGCAATTATAGTATAGGTTAAGAACACTAGCTTGTATGATAGAGGTAGTAAGTTAAATTTTACAAAAAATCTGATTGTTTGGGTCCGCATTACCACGTATATTTGTTATTTAACACTGTAGTCACTCATGTTCAGCATTTACAATAATAAATTACTGTAAAACAAAAAAAGTGTTTTATTGAAAGAGTTCTATAGAATCATAATAAGTTATACAACATTGTTTTTGGATATCCAGGAATTGTGACGATTATCGAATCCCAACCACTTTACGTAAAGCTGATTACCCTTCTTCTTCAACACCTTTTCTACCAGGTATACGTCCGAGTGTTTGGTTTTCTGTAATTCGTGCTCGTAAAATCCACCTTTGATTTCTTGCCCTTCCTGATCGGTGAGTCTGTAGGTGGTATGATTTGTAAGTCGCACTGTGGCTATTTTGAATATTTCGTTGCTCCAGCTGGGTGTGTAGCCCTTGCTAAATATCGAACGATATTTACTAATGCGTACAGAATCTCCTTTATGAAACTATTGAGGTGTCGGATCTACAGTTTTTGTGTGGCTGTACACGGTGTGTAACAGACGTTTGGCATTTTTAAGATTAACTTCAGCCGGCTTCATACCTGTTGTGCTATGCCTGGTTGTGTTATATTTGCTTAAAAGTTGGGGCAGAATGTCCAACCATTTGTAGGATCCTTGCAAACTAAACTGCTTCCACATCATGTTCTTAAGGGTGCGGTTACATCTTTCTATGATGCTGCTTTTCATAGTTGAATACGTGCTGTAATGATTTATCTTGTAACGTCGCATCAATGCTTGAAAATCGCTGTTATAAAATTCTTTTCCCAAATCGGTTTGTACGTTTTTTGGAGATACCTTCATATTAGCAAGAACTTTTCGCATAGCTGCTGCTACATCTTTTCCCGTTTTCCGTTTTACCGGGAGAGCCCACAAGTATTTAGAAAACGCATTAATAACAGCTAAAATGTATCGATAACCTTTATTGCTTCGTGCATATGGTTGCATCTCCACCAAATCCGCTTGTAGTAAATCATGCAATCCTTTGAGAATCACCCGTCGTCTCTTGAAATTTCTTCGCGCTGGTTTGTGAAGTTCTGCAACTAGATCCTCCTTAGGACTCATTGCCGAATGTTGCTGTATCGACTGCTATGGGACATTTAAGCAGCAGTTGCACGTATAACTAAGTGTTTATGGATTCGAATTTCAGTTTATCTCCTCGCCGCAATGTCTTACCGACAAGCGTGTCGTGTTTGATGCCGTTGATGTGTGATACTACCAAAGGTCCGTTGACTTGAACACTTATGATCTCACCGATCGTTAAAGGAAAAATGTACTCATTATTACCGAAAATTTTGGAATATCCGCTTTCATCATAACCACGCCCCACTAGCAGCAGTGGTACCTCTATATGGAGTCGGTTTACATTTTGAACTTTCATAAAGATATGTTTGCGATGAGAACCGTAGCGCGCGCTATGGTAGTGGCGTCCAAATTTGTCTATGGGCATTACTCTATCGTCTAACACCTTCTGATCGTAATTCAATAGGTCCTCTGCTTTTGTACTCGTCTTAGTGAATTATTTTTGCATTTCGTAGAGCTTGGGGGATGCTTACGATTTCGTTGGAATGGCCGGTGTGCCCCGCTACCTGAGAGGCTAGTAATATGCGCAGACGATCCACTAATGAATTTGGATCTTTCCAAGGAACAAATTCCACTTTTTTATTGGTTACTGTTAATAATCCCCTACCGGTACGCTGCACCCTCGATGCGGCTCTGGTAGGTTGCCTAATGCCGGAGGATGTAGCCAGGGGGCGTACTACTTTCATATATTTAAGAGTCCCTGTATATAATAAGGTAAGAGTTGGGACATGTGGAACCAATGTCAAAAACCACTTGATTTTTCATCAGAGTTTTTTCGTATGTTAACCTTCAGTTTTGTTTGATTTGACAAATAAACATTGTGTGACAAGAGGCATGTCAATAAATTCTTCGATTTGACATTATCATTATTTTTAACATTTATTAGTTACTAATGAAAGCATATTACATATTAGGTATGAAGAAACTTTAATTGCTTCCAGCGCTTATAAATTCAAGCCAACATAAACACTAAAGTACGAGTAGCCATCACAGTATGATTCGAGAGAACAATCTGTCCAACAAATTTATCAGAAGATACGCAGCATATCTATGCACTCTTTCAAATTCATTTTGTCTAGGGTAATTATAGGTACTTGATTCATATAATTTACTTTAATTTTATAAAATGTAAATACATCCTGTAAAATTCCACTTTTAAATATTAAACACTCCAGTTTTCTATTTAATGTTCAAACGGAAGGATATATGGTAAATGTAGCTTTAATAACCATTGGTTCCACAAGTAAATTTAAGAAGTAACACTGCCAGAATGAAGTAGTTGGTTTTGTGCCGAATAGCATCAATTTGATCCGGATTGAAATTATCTAAATTTTCTATTTGGTTTTTTTCTCTTGCCAGCTTATTGCTCAAAATGTTATGGTTTAAATTTTAAAATATTAATCAGCAAAAGCTTAGTATAGTTGAAACTTCGACTTAATACCTTCTTACTATCTTTTGAAGCTCATGGATGTTGTTGCTACTGAAAGTTTGTTAGCAATTGGTCTAGGAGATCTATCTGTACTTAATAAGTTCTTCTTCCAGTATTTATTTCACTGTTGATTTTTTGAGAAACCCTGAAAATAAAATGTCTGATTTGTTCTATTTTTAGAATTAAAAACTTAGCAACCTGTCATAGTGACAGCAAATAAAGTTGGATATTTCGTTATTCAGTTTGAAAAACGAATTGACAAATTGTGTAAAAACATATACTCCATGAGATTGGATCCAACCAATGAAAAACGGGCATCGCACATGTCCCAACTCTTAGTTTAATATATACAGGGACTCTAATATATTTTGCGCCGGCGTTGCCGCTTATACCTTGGGTTGGATCGTAGTTCTTACCATTTGCGGCGGATCGGTTCACTATGTCATAGTAATTTTCACGGTCTTTGGTTGTATAAGTTATCGGTTTCTTTAAGAACATTAATTCGTAAAAGCCGGAGGTGTTTTTGTATACTATTCTATTTCCGTGATCTGTAATAACCATGTCCTGACCCCCAAAAGTAAGCTGTTTATTTCCAATTGCAAACTTATCAGTGTCTATGTCCCATCGAACTCCATAGTGGAGATCGTACTTGCTCTCTGTATCTCGTATCATTCCCTCGATATATTTTCTAGCTAACCCTGAGAACTGTTCCAGGTATTCCCCTAGAACTTCCGGTTCCATCATTTGTCGCACGGTTTCCCTAGTCTCTGCTACTGAACTTTCAATTGCCGCTTCTTCTTCTTGAACTTCTACCTGTTGCTCCTCATCCGGTAAACTCTCATACAATACTTCTCTGTCAAGAAATCTAGGTGTGGATGTTACCAACGCTGAAGTCGACGGTCCGGGAATGGCAATGTCGGGGGTTGACGCTCGTACGGGGGTTTTGCCATTTCTCGGACGGGGTAGGATAGATGGTGTGGACACTCGTCGTTTGATGGTTCTCAGCATAGGTCCTACTTCTTGCTGTATTGTTTGACCTCCTTCTTGCTTAATGGATGTTAGCAATTCCGTGAATGGTTGGGAAATTGGTTTAAATTGCTCCGCAAGAGCCGTCTGCGATTCGGCGATATCTGCTTTTAAAGTTTCATATTTCCGCCTGACAGCCTTTCTAGCTTTAATAAGATCGCTTACTAACCGTTTGTCCATGTTGCTATTACTGTCGTTGTTCGTAGACTAATAATTTGTATAGCAGTGGTCCATGCCTATATAGTGAAATAACTGTCGAACCCTTTTCTATAACGACCGGCGTTGATTTCGCTTTCTTTGTCGATAACTAAAAATCCGTGATCTTTGATCCAACAGTGGGAACATAAGTTTTTAAACTTTTCGAATGACATGTCTGTGTTTACATGATCATCGTAAATGTGTTTAAGATTGGTGTGGTCTTGCCGGAATACGATTATGATATTCGCATTATCTCGCACCAGTTGTTTCGGGATTGATGAGTAAGTCTGACAGAGGTAAAAACAATCTATATTTCGATGACGTCCGAAACTAAAATAATCTCTAATTATGCTTTGAGTGTCGCATGCCACATCATCAAACACAATAACAGAATTTTCTTTCGCCTCGTGTGGTTTGATAACCTCACACCCCTCGCTGAATTCGTAGAATCCGATTTCTTTTAGTGACTTCAGAAGTATCTTCAGAAATTTGTATTTAGGTTGGTCAAGGGTTTTGGAATACAAATACAAGTTGTGAAACCGCACCCCATTGCGGTGCACCAAAAGACTGATCATCGCATTGGTTTTCCCAGAGCCGGAAGGACCAATGATCAAACCCCTTTTACATCCTATACCCAGTAAAGTGCCGTGTCGTCTGAACCTCTGTGACATGGAATTTACTGTATGATTTACTACCGGCAGCGAACATTTTTGTTTCACAAGTTTGACGTTCTTCATCGTTTTCGGACGGGGACGAACTAGCTTCCAACCGCGCTGTGCTAAGTATATATCTACCCCTTTGAGCTTCACATCGTCAGTCGCTCTTCGACTAGCGTTTCTTTAAGATGAGTTATACTAGACGTAAAACTCGTAGTCGTCGTCGAATCGTAAGACGGAAAGGTCGCGGTTTGTTGAACACCCTTATTGACAAGTTACCCTTCGAATTACATATACCAGGTTACAAGTTTTGCGGACCTGGCACTCGTTTAAACAAACGGCTTTCTCGAGGTGATCGAGGAAGAAACCCTCTGGACGAGGCTTGCAAGCAACACGACATCGCATACTCACAATCTAGTAATCTTTCGACGCGTCACGCGGCGGATAAAGTTCTTGCACAGAAAGCTTGGGAACGCGTTAAAGCAAAAGACTCTACTCTTGGAGAAAGAGCGGCAGCTCTTGCTGTTACAGGAATTATGAAAGGGAAAACCAAACTCGGCATGGGAGTCTCCCGGAAACGAAAGCGTACAGAACCCATTGCTGTTATGGAAACACCCCTTTAACGAAGACGTACACTACCTATTGCAGCGCAAAAATTTGGTACGGGGATATCTAGAAAACGGAAGCGTACATTACCCACTGCTGGTGTGACGGTCCCCCGAAAACAAAGGCGTACATTACCTATTGCCGCACAAAAATTTGGTACGGGAGTATCTAGAAAACGGAAGCGTACACAACCCACTGTTGGTGTAAGAGTCTCCCGGAAACGAAAGCGTGCACTACCTATTGTCGGTATTGCGCAAAAATTTGGTACGGGAGTATCTAGAAAACGGAAGCGTACACAACCCACTGTTGGTGTAAGAGTCTCCCGGAAACGAAAGCGTGCACTACCTATTGTCGGTATTGCGCAAAAATTTGGTACGGGGGTATCTAGAAAACGGAAGCGTACACAACCCACTGTTGGTGTAAGAGTCTCCCGGAAACGAAAGCGTGCACTACCTATTGTCGGTATTGCGCAAAAATTTGGTACGGGAGTATCTAGAAAACGGAAGCGTACACAACCCACTGTTGGTGTAAGAGTCTCCCGGAAACGAAAGCGTGCACTACCTATTGTCGGTATTGCGCAAAAATTTGGTACGGGAGTATCTAGAAAACGGAAGCGTACACAACCCACTGTTGGTGTAAGAGTCTCCCGGAAACGAAAGCGTGCACTACCTATTGTCGGTATTGCGCAAAGATTTTGTACGGGAATATCTAGAAAACGGAAGCGTACACAACCCACCGTTGGTGTAAGAGTCTCCCGGAAACGAAAGCGTGCACTACCTATTGTCGGTATTGCGCAAAAATTTGGTACGGGGGTATCTAGAAAACGGAAGCGTACACAACCCACTGTTGGTGTAAGAGTCTCCCGGAAACGAAAGCGTGCACTACCTATTGTCGGTATTGCGCAAAAATTTGGTACGGGAGTATCTAGAAAACGGAAGCGTACACAACCCACTGTTGGTGTAAGAGTCTCCCGGAAACGAAAGCGTGCACTACCTATTGTCGGTATTGCGCAAAAATTTGGTACGGGAGTATCTAGAAAACGGAAGCGTACACAACCCACTGTTGGTGTAAGAGTCTCCCGGAAACGAAAGCGTGCACTACCTATTGTCGGTATTGCGCAAAAATTTGGTACGGGAGTATCTAGAAAACGGAAGCGTACACAACCCACTGTTGGTATAAGAGTCTCCCGGAAACGAAAGCGTGCACTACCTATTGTCGGTATTGCGCAAAAATTTGGTACGGGAGTATCTAGAAAACGGAAGCGTACACAACCCACTGTTGGTGTAAGAGTCTCCCGGAAACGAAAGCGTGCACTACCTATTGTCGGTATTGCGCAAAAATTTGGTACGGGAGTATCTAGAAAACGGAAGCGTACACAACCCACTGTTGGTGTAAGAGTCTCCCGGAAACGAAAGCGTGCACTACCTATTGTCGGTATTGCGCAAAGATTTTGTACGGGAATATCTAGAAAACGGAAGCGTACACAACCCACCGTTGGTGTAAGAGTCTCCCGGAAACGAAAGCGTGCACTACCTATTGTCGGTATTGCGCAAAAATTTGGTACGGGGGTATCTAGAAAACGGAAGCGTACACAACCCACTGTTGGTGTAAGAGTCTCCCGGAAACGAAAGCGTGCACTACCTATTGTCGGTATTGCGCAAAAATTTGGTACTGGAGTATCTAGAAAACGGAAGCGTACACAACCCACTGTTGGTGTAAGAGTCTCCCGGAAACGAAAGCGTGCACTACCTATTGTCGGTATTGCGCAAAAATTTGGTACGGGAGTATCTAGAAAACGGAAGCGTACACAACCCACTGTTGGTGTAAGAGTCTCCCGGAAACGAAAGCGTGCACTACCTATTGTCGGTATTGCGCAAAAATTTGGTACGGGAGTATCTAGAAAACGGAAGCGTACACAACCCACTGTTGGTATAAGAGTCTCCCGGAAACGAAAGCGTGCACTACCTATTGTCGGTATTGCGCAAAAATTTGGTACGGGGGTATCTAGAAAACGGAAGCGTACACAACCCACTGTTGGTGTAAGAGTCTCCCGGAAACGAAAGCGTGCACTACCTATTGTCGGTATTGCGCAAAAATTTGGTACGGGAGTATCTAGAAAACGGAAGCGTACACAACCCACTGTTGGTGTAAGAGTCTCCCGGAAACGAAAGCGTGCACTACCTATTGTCGGTATTGCGCAAAAATTTGGTACGGGAGTATCTAGAAAACGGAAGCGTACACAACCCACTGTTGGTGTAAGAGTTTCCCGGAAACGAAAGCGTGCACTACCTATTGTCGGTATTGCGCAAAAATTTGGTACGGGAGTATCTAGAAAACGGAAGCGTACACAACCCACTGTTGGTATAAGAGTCTCCCGGAAACGAAAGCGTGCACTACCTATTGTCGGTATTGCGCAAAAATTTGGTACGGGAGTATCTAGAAAACGGAAGCGTACACAACCCACTGTTGGTGTAAGAGTCTCCCGGAAACGAAAGCGTGCACTACCTATTGTCGGTATTGCGCAAAAATTTGGTACGGGAGTATCTAGAAAACGGAAGCGTACACAACCCACTGTTGGTGTAAGAGTCTCCCGGAAACGAAAGCGTGCACTACCTATTGTCGGTATTGCGCAAAGATTTTGTACGGGAATATCTAGAAAACGGAAGCGTACACAACCCACCGTTGGTGTAAGAGTCTCCCGGAAACGAAAGCGTGCACTACCTATTGTCGGTATTGCGCAAAAATTTGGTACGGGAGTATCTAGAAAACGGAAGCGTACACAACCCACTGTTGGTGTAAGAGTCTCCCGGAAACGAAAGCGTGCACTACCTATTGTCGGTATTGCGCAAAAATTTGGTACGGGAGTATCTAGAAAACGGAAGCGTACACAACCCACTGTTGGTGTAAGAGTCTCCCGGAAACGAAAGCGTGCACTACCTATTGTCGGTATTGCGCAAAGATTTTGTACGGGAATATCTAGAAAACGGAAGCGTACACAACCCACTGTTGGTGTAAGAGTCTCCCGGAAACGAAAGCGTGCACTACCTATTGTCGGTATTGCGCAAAAATTTGGTACGGGAGTATCTAGAAAACGGAAGCGTACACAACCCACTGTTGGTGTAAGAGTCTCCCGGAAACGAAAGCGTGCACTACCTATTGTCGGTATTGCGCAAAGATTTTGTACGGGAATATCTAGAAAACGGAAGCGTACACAACCCACTGTTGGTGTAAGAGTCTCCCGGAAACGAAAGCGTGCACTACCTATTGTCGGTATTGCGCAAAAATTTGGTACGGGGGTATCTAGAAAACGGAAGCGTACACAACCCACTGTTGGTGTAAGAGTCTCCCGGAAACGAAAGCGTGCACTACCTATTGTCGGTATTGCGCAAAAATTTGGTACGGGAGTATCTAGAAAACGGAAGCGTACACAACCCACTGTTGGTGTAAGAGTCTCCCGGAAACGAAAGCGTGCACTACCTATTGTCGGTATTGCGCAAAAATTTGGTACGGGAGTATCTAGAAAACGGAAGCGTACACAACCCACTGTTGGTGTAAGAGTCTCCCGGAAACGAAAGCGTGCACTACCTATTGTCGGTATTGCGCAAAGATTTTGTACGGGAATATCTAGAAAACGGAAGCGTACACAACCCACCGTTGGTGTAAGAGTCTCCCGGAAACGAAAGCGTGCACTACCTATTGTCGGTATTGCGCAAAAATTTGGTACGGGGGTATCTAGAAAACGGAAGCGTACACAACCCACTGTTGGTGTAAGAGTCTCCCGGAAACGAAAGCGTGCACTACCTATTGTCGGTATTGCGCAAAAATTTGGTACGGGAGTATCTAGAAAACGGAAGCGTACACAACCCACTGTTGGTGTAAGAGTCTCCCGGAAACGAAAGCGTGCACTACCTATTGTCGGTATTGCGCAAAAATTTGGTACGGGAGTATCTAGAAAACGGAAGCGTACACAACCCACTGTTGGTGTAAGAGTCTCCCGGAAACGAAAGCGTGCACTACCTATTGTCGGTATTGCGCAAAAATTTGGTACGGGAGTATCTAGAAAACGGAAGCGTACACAACCCACTGTTGGTATAAGAGTCTCCCGGAAACGAAAGCGTGCACTACCTATTGTCGGTATTGCGCAAAAATTTGGTACGGGGGTATCTAGAAAACGGAAGCGTACACAACCCACTGTTGGTGTAAGAGTCTCCCGGAAACGAAAGCGTGCACTACCTATTGTCGGTATTGCGCAAAAATTTGGTACGGGAGTATCTAGAAAACGGAAGCGTACACAACCCACTGTTGGTGTAAGAGTCTCCCGGAAACGAAAGCGTGCACTACCTATTGTCGGTATTGCGCAAAAATTTGGTACGGGAGTATCTAGAAAACGGAAGCGTACACAACCCACTGTTGGTGTAAGAGTTTCCCGGAAACGAAAGCGTGCACTACCTATTGTCGGTATTGCGCAAAAATTTGGTACGGGAGTATCTAGAAAACGGAAGCGTACACAACCCACTGTTGGTATAAGAGTCTCCCGGAAACGAAAGCGTGCACTACCTATTGTCGGTATTGCGCAAAAATTTGGTACGGGAGTATCTAGAAAACGGAAGCGTACACAACCCACTGTTGGTGTAAGAGTCTCCCGGAAACGAAAGCGTGCACTACCTATTGTCGGTATTGCGCAAAGATTTTGTACGGGAATATCTAGAAAACGGAAGCGTACACAACCCACTGTTGGTGTAAGAGTCTCCCGGAAACGAAAGCGTGCACTACCTATTGTCGGTATTGCGCAAAGATTTTGTACGGGAATATCTAGAAAACGGAAGCGTACACAACCCACTGTTGGTGTAAGAGTCTCCCGGAAACGAAAGCGTGCACTACCTATTGTCGGTATTGCGCAAAAATTTGGTACGGGGAGTATCTAGAAAACGGAAGCGTACACAACCCACTGTTGGTGTAAGAGTCTCCCGGAAACGAAAGCGTGCACTACCTATTGTCGGTATTGCGCAAAAATTTGGTACGGGGGTATCTAGAAAACGGAAGCGTACACAACCCACTGTTGGTGTAAGAGTCTCCCGGAAACGAAAGCGTGCACTACCTATTGTCGGTATTGCGCAAAAATTTGGTACGGGAGTATCTAGAAAACGGAAGCGTACACAACCCACTGTTGGTGTAAGAGTCTCCCGGAAACGAAAGCGTGCACTACCTATTGTCGGTATTGCGCAAAAATTTGGTACGGGAGTATCTAGAAAACGGAAGCGTACACAACCCACTGTTGGTGTAAGAGTCTCCCGGAAACGAAAGCGTGCACTACCTATTGTCGGTATTGCGCAAAGATTTTGTACGGGAATATCTAGAAAACGGAAGCGTACACAACCCACCGTTGGTGTAAGAGTCTCCCGGAAACGAAAGCGTGCACTACCTATTGTCGGTATTGCGCAAAAATTTGGTACGGGGGTATCTAGAAAACGGAAGCGTACACAACCCACTGTTGGTGTAAGAGTCTCCCGGAAACGAAAGCGTGCACTACCTATTGTCGGTATTGCGCAAAAATTTGGTACGGGAGTATCTAGAAAACGGAAGCGTACACAACCCACTGTTGGTGTAAGAGTCTCCCGGAAACGAAAGCGTGCACTACCTATTGTCGGTATTGCGCAAAAATTTGGTACGGGAGTATCTAGAAAACGGAAGCGTACACAACCCACTGTTGGTGTAAGAGTCTCCCGGAAACGAAAGCGTGCACTACCTATTGTCGGTATTGCGCAAAAATTTGGTACGGGAGTATCTAGAAAACGGAAGCGTACACAACCCACTGTTGGTATAAGAGTCTCCCGGAAACGAAAGCGTGCACTACCTATTGTCGGTATTGCGCAAAAATTTGGTACGGGGGTATCTAGAAAACGGAAGCGTACACAACCCACTGTTGGTGTAAGAGTCTCCCGGAAACGAAAGCGTGCACTACCTATTGTCGGTATTGCGCAAAAATTTGGTACGGGAGTATCTAGAAAACGGAAGCGTACACAACCCACTGTTGGTGTAAGAGTCTCCCGGAAACGAAAGCGTGCACTACCTATTGTCGGTATTGCGCAAAAATTTGGTACGGGAGTATCTAGAAAACGGAAGCGTACACAACCCACTGTTGGTGTAAGAGTTTCCCGGAAACGAAAGCGTGCACTACCTATTGTCGGTATTGCGCAAAAATTTGGTACGGGAGTATCTAGAAAACGGAAGCGTACACAACCCACTGTTGGTATAAGAGTCTCCCGGAAACGAAAGCGTGCACTACCTATTGTCGGTATTGCGCAAAAATTTGGTACGGGAGTATCTAGAAAACGGAAGCGTACACAACCCACTGTTGGTGTAAGAGTCTCCCGGAAACGAAAGCGTGCACTACCTATTGTCGGTATTGCGCAAAAATTTGGTACGGGAGTATCTAGAAAACCGAAGCGTACACAACCCACTGTTGGTGTAAGAGTCTCCCGGAAAAGAAAGCGTGCACTACCTATTGTCGGTATTGCGCAAAAATTTGGTACGGGGGTATCTAGAAAACGGAAGCGTACAAGGTGTAGTAGGCGTAAACGTATTGGAGGCGCGGTCGTTTTTAAATCGCGAAGAAAACGCCGAATTCGTTCTAGAGTAGTACCTGTTCCCAAGAGAGGAGGTATATTGCCGCTTGTACCCATACTTGCTGCATTAGGAGCATTGGGGTCCCTCGGAGGCGGTGCTGCAGCAGTCGCTAAAGCGGTTGGCGACTCAAAGGCTTCTAAAAAGGATCTCCAGGAAAAGAAACGGCATAACAAAGCTATGGAATCCATTGCTCGAGGAAAAGGACTATATCTACGACCGTATCAGTCAAAAAACTACCGTTGAAGCTACCACGCCGAGCGTTGACGAACATCGATATTGCACAGTACGTTAAACGCTTAGAAATTCCCCATTTTAGGGGGATATTTATGCGAGATGCTCTACCCGACAAAATTCGTCAACGAGAATGTAGTGTTACTAACTTAGACGATGATGTTGGACCTGGCACACATTGGACAGCCTACGTTAAAGCTGATCGATTTGTTCTGTATTTCGATAGCATAGGTCGCTTACAACTTCCTCCCGAATTAGTAAACTACTTTCGCAGCGATGGTAGCAACAACACAATTATGTACAACTCTAATAGATATCAAAAACTCGCATCATACACATGCGGACATTTGTGTCTCAAATTCTTATATAACTTTGCGAAACCGCTTTTGTCGTCAGTTTAAGTGCCGCGCTTCATCATGTCCAGTATATTCACTCTTACGGGAGATTAATCTGTTCTTACTGCAAATTTTGACCCCCCCTATTTTCTTAGACGATGGTAGCGAATACGTCTTGGGATTGTTAAGTTTCGAAACCTACTATACTATTCCAAACGTTAGACCTCCCAACAATGAATTTCATCTTGTTGGAGAACCTCCTATTATTATACCGGAGGGAGTATATGAAATTACCGACATTGCTGAATTTTTACATAACCAACTCGATTCTGATGCGGGTGTTAAACAGGTGCTGCTACGTGGAAACACCAGCACCTTAAAAACCGAAATAAAGTCCACCGTTCCAATCGACTTTCAAAGCGACAATACTATCCGGGACATGTTAGGCTTTGAGAAAAAAGTTTATGCTGCAGATAGGTGGCACACAGCTGAACATGTTACGAAAATTTTGAACATCAACTCGATTCTTATTCATTGCAACATCTCCGTTGGTTCATATAAAAATGGTAAGCCCGGCCATATCATTCACCAATTCTTCCCCATAGTACCACCCGGGTACAAAATAGTGGAAACCCCTAACCCTGTCATCTATCTACCGATCAGCACGAAACAGATCACTAACTTAACTATTAAAATACTAGACCAATCGGATAATCCTGTCAGTTTTAGTAAGGAGACCGTTACGGTAACATTACATTTAAAGAAACTGTAATGGGTTTTCGATTTACTACTCCGTACCACCCCTGCTTTACTTCCTATAAGAATCGTCGCCCACACCCTCGTAAGATCAGTACGGCTTCGTCCACCACGCAGCTAACTAAAGCAAACAGAGACTTCTTGCGGTCCTTAGGCTTTACAATAGTGTAATGAGTATTTTAAATATTGGAGAGCGAGTCCTCGTCGACACTTCTATCATTAGCAATCAATTGCACACACATCAACCGTATACAAACCGTTTTGACTATAACGATGAAATTCGAATTCCAATTCCCGAAGATATGTCAACTCTTCCCGGCCTGAGCTATCTGTACCTAGAGGGAAAGTTGCGGAAGGAAAACGGTGAAGTTACAACGGCTAAATTCCTTAACAATGGTTTGGCTCACTTATTTAGCGAAATCCGATACGAAATCAATGACGTCGTTGTCGACTCTGTCACCAAACCTGGTATTACGTCTACTCTTAAGGGATATGTGTCCTACAGTTCCGCTGACGTTAAAAAGCTTCAAAATGCAGGTTGGTTTGCCGGCGGCGATCCTCCCATTACCGATCAGGAAGGTAACTTTAGTGCCTGCATACCGTTGAGAATGCTGTTAGGATTCGCCGAAGATTATGGTAAAGTAATACTTAACATCCGACAAGAACTCGTATTAATTCGCAGCAATACCGATGCCGACGCCGTATTCAGTGCTACCGTAGGGAAGACGGCTAAAGTTACGATTGACAAACTATATTGGAAGGTTCCTCATATCACTCCAGGTCTTGCTCAAGAATTAGCCCTGACCAAATACATCGATAAAAATATTGACACTCAAGTCGCATTTCGCAGCTGGCAGCTTCATATCATACCCGGTGTTCATGCTGTGACTCAACATTCTCACGCTATCGCTACAAGCACAAAATTACAAACCCCCAGATATGTCATCGTAGGGTTTCAATCAGGTCGTTCGGGGCTAATCGCTAAAGACAATGCTAATTTCGATAAAATTGGTCTTACTAATTTCCGAGTTTATCTGAACACCGAACGATTCCCATACGACAATTTACATAACAATTATGCACTCAATCATTACGCAACATTATACGACATGTATTCCAAGTTTCAATCATCTTATTATAGCAAAATCGATGAGCCCTTCTTCTCCCGCCATGACTTTGCAGACAAGGCGCCCATTGTTGTAATCGATTGTTCCCATCAAAAAGACTACCTTCATGCAAACGCTGTCGTTTTGGTGTTGAATTTGAAACTTCCGCTAACGTGCCAGCCAACACAACTGCGTATTGTCTCGTTCTTCACGATCGGGTTTTTACTTACAACGCATTGTCAAAAGCAGTTAAACAACTGTAATTTCGCAAAACACTTCAGTTGCACCTCGACTTTTAGCGTAACTAGACCATGCTCCCTATACCTAATACGATGAAGATTATTATCGATATTCAAGGTTTTAAGACGTCCGATAAGCACTTTACCCCAAAAGAATTGGCCTCCTACGACGGTACCTCAGTATCTCACCACATTTTTAAATCCCCTTTCGCCCTCCATTCCTTAACACCTCATTTGCAACAACAAGCCCGCTGGGTAATGACTAATCACCATTGCATCGACTGGAATGAGGGATTTACTCCAGCATTCATGTTTCCTGCAATCTTGCGACGTCTTCTGCAAGGTGCCACCGAAGTATATGTGAAAGGTCGAGAAAAGGCAACGTTTCTATGCCGCTTTACTACCATCCCAATCATCGAAGTGGAAGAAAGACCGGCCCTCACCCCATCACAGCCCGCTTGTTTATATCATTCCAAACCGATTTGTTATTGCGCTTTATCTAACGTGTATCATATTTATAATCACTACATAATGGAATAAAACAACTTTTTTTTTTTTAATTTTTATTGTTTTTTATTTGTTTACAATATATATAGTTTAACTACATGGATTAAACATCTACGTACTAGTGGAAAAGCGTTCCACATAAATTGTCTGCCTATGTTCGCCGCACAAGACGTCTCGCAGTACTTCATCCATAGTAAGTATCCTCCGATGGAACCGCAACCTATCCACACCTGCATATTCCCACCGTCCTTTTCGAGCTTCTCGATACACATACGTCCACGTATGCAAATTATAAATCTTATTCTTCGAGTCGTCAAACTGCACGCTCTTCTTCATTTTCCTTCCTCTCTATAAAGGCTTTTACTTCACACATATGCCATTTTAGGCCAAGACTATCCATTAAATCTACAAGGAGGCCTTCATTTATGGCTCCGTCTAAAAATAGTTGACCGACAGCTGCACCATTTTTGTACTGTTTTTCTTTTTTATACAACTCTTCGTCACTGAATCCGGAACGTCCTAACCCATATATGACTTCGTGCGACGCTTCAAAAGCTAAATCCTTTAACGAACTCACTAATCGTTCAACCCCACTAGGTACGTCTCTTGCAACCGGTCGAGCAGCCTCTCTATAATTCATCCACATGACTACACTGCCAACTGACGACTCAGGGCTTCCACTTCGATGTCGCACTTTACCATAGAACTCGCGAACGTTAGCACTTCCACAATACACGCAGTCTTTTCAGAGTTCTCCTCCAGCTGATCCACTACAGACCATACATTTACTAAACAGTCTCCACAAAGGTTTGCTACACCCTTCACTATCTCTTTATAGAAACTCTCAAAGTGTAACGCTTTTAATTGTGCGAATCGCACTTCCACGAGTTTCTGCAATCGCCACAATTCTTCTACAGTTTCGCTCGCTAAACGCACCTCTGACAAGCCCACTTCTTCCAATTTGATTATTTTCCTTGTCTGGATCGCTTCAAATACAATCTTCTTCTTTCCTATTTCCAGAGCTGGCCACTCACCGTCGAGAGAATAGAAGTAGTTGGAAATCACTCCTTGATTTGCAATCAGGGCTGTCCACTCCCATTCATTTAACTGCACCCAGTCATTTTTGGCACTCCGTATTATAATACTTGGGTTAAATTGCGAACTCCAATCAAACCCTACACTCACGTACTTAGAACTTGATTTATTTAATTTGTACGTCCTACTATTCAGAAGTTCTGGACAGAACAGTGGTTGCGGCTTTCTTGCTTTATTACTCTGAACTACCTCGATAGCTTTCAACAAGGCTTCCATTTCTGCACGACTATCGGATGCTACTACCCTTGCAGACTCTTCTACGCGCTTTTATTTTCACATTTCCAAGGTTATATGTGGTAGGAGGTGAGCGTAAACGCAACCTTAAAGTCATGTTTACTGCACTACCTTTTTGGACTCAACAATTATGGGAACCTTGAGTTGAAATTCCACATATAACATATTTGGCTTGACTGCCCAAAATTTTAGCATATCACCCTTTTTTAATGTCATCCCAATCATTTCGCGAAAGTTATATGACCCCAACTTGTTGATATAAATTTCGGTATTTTCGGGATAAAGTAAGACGTTTGTTATTTCAGCTTCACGGAAGGGAATAGTATATTCGATGTCACCATGCGGTAGGATGTACCATCTATCATCATTGACGGCAATGGATACTAGTTGTAAATCTCGTTCATAATATAAAGGCTCGCTTAGCTCTTCAACCACAAACACCTGCGGGTGTGACGTGGAATTCGCATGCATATGTTTGCCAAATTTATCGATAGGCATTGCTCAAGCGTCGAACTGGATATGAATACTGAAATCGTGGGCTTCTACTTATAAAATATCAATAATCATAGACGTCGCTAGGAGTGCAATAAAAACACAGACACCTTTATATACATATATTTAATTAAACCAACAATAAGTAATATATACTACATCCCCATCTGCTAGCCGAGCGAGAAAGCGCTGGATGGGGACCTCTACATGCCGCCGCCACCACAGGAATGGGTCACCCTCGTATGTGGTGGGTAGCGTCCTCAGGAGGGTCGACTGCCATAGGCGCTCGCTTCCAAGACTCATGGAATAGTCTATTGTTACGGCAGCCTGGAGTTGACGAGCTGATGGAGGTCTCGGTTCGGAGGTGATGAAGTATTCAAACTCCTTGTAAAATGTAGGAGCATCTTCAAAGAGCGCATCAACAACAATATCAGGCATGATGACTGGTAGCTGTGGTGGAAAAACGTTACGCTTTATACGTGAATCTCAAGGTAAGACCCTTGACCTTCTACGTTCCCATCCTTGACTACGCTCCTATATTAAGTTGCCTGTTTTCTGTAACAGTCATCATAATCCTCCAGCACCTACCATAATCATCAAGCAGCTATGGCAACTAACTTTAAGAATGCAGAACAATTTTACCGTCATTTTCGTCGGTTTTTGGCTAGTTGCCCTGCAGCATCCTCTCAACGGTTTCTCCAGGCAGTGGTCACAATGGAGTACGCCTTGAACCTACAAGGAGAGACCCTAGCGGAGACGACCACCTTACGGACGTGGCCTGCAGTCTTCGACGGATCGTCAGTTGTGTGGTGGCAGACCAACATCTTCAAGCCAGTGGACCGGTACCTAGGCCTACTGGAGGATGGGGAAGTTACATATATAACTTATACTTGGAAGTAAATAAATATATTTAGAAATATTTCTGTGGTTTTATTTTAAAGTTTCGAGATTGCGACCTTGAATTGTAGAATATAAAACTTTCACAAACGTGTGCGTAGTTAGTTGCCATCATGAGCTCAAAACCTCGATATCCAGAATTTGGGAGCTACTCCAAACGGCTACGAACATTCGGCGATTGGAGTCGAGGTCAAACTCCAGAATCGCTAGCAGGTGCCGGTTTCTTTTGCATCAGCGACACGATTAATTGTGTACAGTGTTTCTACTGCGGAGTTCAAATTTCTGGTTGGGAGCGCAATGACAAACCCCTATCTGAACACCTCCGTTGGTCACCCAACTGCAAAATTGCCAAGGTCTACCAGCAATTACAAACCATCGAAGACTTGACTATGCAATTTTTCGATGCGTTGCATTTTTCCCCAAGAGTAGATGTGGCTGGCAACAATGGAACGGGTGCAGCCGACAAAACAAAAGGTTGCTGTTGTCATAAGTGATGCAAAGTGCGGCGCCAAACCATTCACTAGTTGCCATCGACTTGTTGAATATGCTACCAATACAATTTTTGGTTGCTCTCGCTGCAGTTCATGATGGGATTCTCTACGTCCTTCAACCGCCGCGGTGCAGTTCAGCTTCTTTCGCCTACAATGATGGAGTGCACAACGTGACGTGGCGTAAAATGGATACCAGTTCCTTGACAACTATTTCCGTTTTTAAAATACAAGTGAACAACTTTACTGAACATAACGTTTTAACGTTCAAGATAAAATACCATTTCCCTTCATATGCGGTAGATACGAATTGGCAAACGATTTTGCTAAAAAATAAACCTGATGTCTTGAAGAAGCTGCTCTCGCCCGCGGATAATTCCTGCTGTATATCTACTATTGTTTTAAGCACTATTTTATTCGCTCTAATGTGTATGTCTGTAACGTATTTCTTAATCTGTTGGTATTATAATCATTTAGTCTAGCCACTACTGTAATTACTCTTTGTATGTGCATCTTAAATATAACTTTTTTTTAAAATTAAATTATGTGTATCTTTCTCTCTACGAAGGTACTCTGGATGAGTAACCAAATATTCTATCCGACTCGATGGTCTAGAGGTAAAGATACCCTCGGCTGCAGATTGCGGATATACAGGGAGACCTAGGTTCGAATCCTAGTCGAGTCATAATTTAGACATGAAGTATCCTAGGCGTTTACTTCATGCTTAAATTTTTTTTAATAAATGTGTTAAGCGCAGTCTGTTCTAAGCACTACTTAATTCTTTCTATGCCCTTGACCGTAAACGCGATCTTGACCTTGAATTTTTTTAAAGTAGCCTCAACCTCGAACGCGGGTTTGACCTTGAACTTGGCCTCGCTCCGAACGTGGCCTCGCTTCGAACGTGACCTTGGGCTTGCACGTGGTCCCTCCTTGCATGTGACCTTGGGCTTGAACGTGGCCTTTCCTTGAACTCAAGGTCAAGTAGTTGGGGGGAGGTTCCAGAACCATCCACTTCCCTCTACTAATAAACTTTTTTTGCTATTGTGTGTAGCAACAAAAGTATATGTAAATATTGCAAAAGTTGCCTTACCCTGTAAATGTATTATATGGTCTCTATTGGTTGTGTATTATTATTTTAAATAAATGACTTTAATCTCATATAGGTCGGGTTTCTACATTCTAGCAAATATTATCTTGATTTGTATAATTTATAGGAAATACATTTTGCTATTGCTCCACTTAATTATCGTGTTATATTTTTTAACAAATTAATTGTAAATATTTTGAATAATGCTGATTTAACTACTGGACTCGCTACAATACTGGATATTATTTAACGAAAACTTAACTCAAATATGGCCATCCAACCTCACAATTCTCAAAACAAGTTCGTTGTTATTCGACAATTATCTGTGATTATGCAATTAAAGCGTTGCCTAGGTGATACGAACTGCAGTAAGAAAATACACGTTACAAACAAAAAAGACAGAGAACGCTTCTACCGGAAGTGCACATAAAACCAAAGCTACGCTTGGAATTCACTAAATTCACTCTTTTAGAATAAACTTTCCTGACCTTTCTGTTGCTTTTCCGATCGGAGCTAGGCCGTAACTCGATCCCCAGCAACTCCCACGATGCCTGGGCCCCTCTTTCTTTGTTGGCCTGCAAACACAAGCCGCTGAACGCCCTGTAGAGCTACTCTTTTAACTCGATCGTTGCGAAAAACGCCTTAAATTCAGCCGTTGCTTCAACCTAATGCTCCAACTGCTTCCCACAAAATTCGCCGCCTACCTCTAGCTCATAAGGCTCCAATTATATTGCCCGAACCTCGTACACAATCTCGAAAAAACCAGCCAACCCTCCATGCACAAATTAAACACTTTTTATACCTCTGCAGAGGTGCGAGGAATCAATGCAACCTACTACAGCACAACAAAAAAATACAGATTTAATCTTCAAACACACCGAATTGGGAAAAGGGTATTTATTCACGTATTAACAATTATTTATTGGGGAAGTCAAAATTAACACCACTTCACAGCTTCGCTTTCTTTCCCAAATTGTTTGTCTTCGGCCTAACATCGTTTTACATTATTTTCAAGCATACTCTGATTAAATTTTGTTCAGACCAAGGCTAACAATATTTTTAATGCCGTTTTACAAATTATTAGCAAGGCTAATCCTATTTTAAACTATTTACAAAAATTAAACTAGCACATTTCTGAAACATTTTATAAAATAATATATATTTTTTAAATTAAATATTAAAGTAGCTCAACTGCTAGGGCCTTTGGCACTAATTTTAAATAATACATAACATTATGGTATTTGGTATTACTTTGTTACAATATGTTTACATATATAATAATTGTAAAAGACCGGTGCTTTTCAAATACAGTTTCAGTTGGTTCGTTTGGTCGGTAGCATTGGTTAATATATCGTACAGATGAATGTCCTAGCTCACATACGTTATGATGATAAAATAATATATAAATAATATTTGAAATGTTTGACATATTATTAATTGCTATTATAATTATAAAGGCTTAAAATTTGTTCGTAGCAGTATACAGATTGTCGGCAGGTACTAGGTACACACGGCAACTAGATACAGAGACGGCTTGTTTGTCTTAAAGTTTTAAACCGTTTCTGTATCTAGTTACTGTGTGTACCTAGTACCTACAAACAATCTGTATATGCATTCTTTAGTAAACAATTTGATTTTACGCCTAATGATCTCATCTTGTTAAAAATAATTATCTTGAACGCATTGGGTATGCTGAAACAATTGTAGCGGTTGGTTCATATTAATAAATGGCTTTGGGAATGACTAAGCGAATCTTATTATGGTAGAACCCTAAAATTTGATTGTCTTTTATATTCAAACGCATATCTGAATTTAGGGGTATGTAGTAACATATCAAAAGGGCTTTTCAAAAATACAAGAATATATAGGACGTTCTATTTAAAGACATCGAAATGATTAAATTAGTAAATGTTGAGCGGTTCTAGGTAAATAGACCGAACTCAATAGACCGAAAGGCAGTTGACCGAACTCAATTGACCGAAAAGCAATAGACCGAAACGTCACTAGACCGAAACAGCAATAGACCGAAAATCACTTGGTCGAAAATATGTTATGGTTAAAGTACACATTCGGTAAATGTGCACATTAAATATCTTGAAAAATTACATTTATTTATTAACAATAGCATCAATAGAAACATTTACTCAAACAGCGTCCCAGACAGACAAGTCTATTAGATAAAGAATGTTATTTGAAATGTTGCTTAGAATTAATAGTAGGTGTCACATATAAGGTCACAGCCACCTGCTCTAAAAAACAATTTCCACTGGTTTTTCTTATTCTTCTACTACCCTGCGAATTACTAAACGCGATACTTCAAAGTTAATTTATTGACGGATACCATAAGAGTGTATCGTCAAAGTTGAGTTTCGGTCACTTAACCTGAAATTTGTGTGGCCCGAAATTGATGCTAAAAATCTCATACTTCTGTCAACAAAAACACGAGTATCTTAAAAAAATTAATAATACGCGATCCAAACATCAATAGCAATTCAAAGCAATTATAATTTTTAATAGAAATGTTATAACAAATATTTCCAAATAACATTATTGCATATTTTGGAAAATAAGGGTACTTTATTCTTGAGCCATTTTCATATTTTCGAACTTCCCCCGTGTACGGAAAGGGATAATTAAATTTTGACAAGTGCATTTATAGTTTGAGAACAAGCAGGATTTTTTTATAAAGAGTGATTTTTTTTGAGAAGTCAAAAATTAACTTTTTTCCCCCATTGTAACCCAATCCGTGGACATACTGTATAACAATTTTGTATTTTATAATATATTTCGTCTTTTGTTACTTACCTTAAAAGATTTGTTGGCGGTAATTGCACTTAAGATGGTAGACATAATCCACATGCACTTTAGATAAAAATCTTCAAATTGAAATAGTTCTACGTATTATCTATAAATCTGCATTCCTGTCGATTTGGGAACAGATAAGCACAATGCATGTTCAAATACTGCATAATACTGCGCAATGTAGAGATTTTTAAAAATTAAAGGGTAACTTCCAGTTTTTTAAAATTTTGTAAACCTTCTTCGTCCGGTTATTACTTTATTATTATTTTTTCCCGTCGACACTTTTTTCCGCTGCATTTTTTTCCGTCGGCACTTTTTTCCGCGGAACTTTTTTCCGCGGCACTTTTTTCCATCGGCACTGTTTTCCAGGCACTTTTTTCCGCCACCCCATTTTTTCGTATCTCCTATAGTTATCGAGATTCCCTATGAAAACATCGAAATTGCCTTAACCTGTAACCTTGGAATACAGTTTATGGGCTTCGTATTTGTTAGACGGAAATAGACATATGATTTAAAATCTAGTATCCTAGGATTTAGTGTTTTCTGAAAACGAAACACCTCCATTCTGCGGATACTAGATGTTAATCGCATATAATTATTTCTGTCTAATGCATACAAAGCTCATAAGCTGTATTCCAACTCATTTGATTACCTTTGTTCACATTTTCCGCCACCAATCTGTATAAAGCTAACTAGCAATTTAACCAATTCTGTCATTTCAACCCAACTTGCCTTTCGCGAGAGAACATTAGAGGCATTAAAATTTCGACGGAAAACTCAATGGGTGGAAATTCAGAATACACATTACAAGACTTAGCAAATTCTTAACATTCGGATACCTACAATACCTAATTATCTTTTCTTTTGCTAAGGGAGCTCAAATCTATTTTCGTGAATAAGCTTGGTCTCTGTCGCAGTCTTCAGGTTAAGGCAATTTCTATGTTTTCATAGGGAATCTCGATAACTATAGGAGATATGGAAAAATTGATTCCCATCCTCGAACTCTTTTTTCCAGAAATGCTTAATGGTTTAAACCAAAATGGGCTACCGTCTTTTGTTTTCGAGTTATAAACAAAACTTTAATTTTTCGATTTTTCGTTTTTGGACAATATCTCGCTTATTTATAAAAATAGATAAAAGTAATTTGACGTTCTTCTGGCACCTTTTCGATACAAATGCAGTGGGTAGTCAGTTATTCAAAAAAAGTTTTAAAATTCTAGTTATACCATAAAATTGTATTTTTGTAGATGAAATCCATAGTTGTATGTGGTATCATGAGTAAGAGATGTTTTTCCCATTCCAGTGTTATATATCATAATATACAGATTGGTGGCGGAAAATGTGAACATAAGTAATCAAATGTTTGTGAATACAGTTTATGGACTTTGTATGCGTTAGGCATAAACAGACCTATATGCGATTAACATCTAGTATTCGCAGAATCAAAAGGTTTTGTTTTTAGAAAACACCGAATTCTAGGATACTAGATTTTAAATCATATATGTCTACTTCTGTCTAACGCATACAAAGCCCATAACTGTATTCTAACTCAATGGACTGCCTATATTCACACTATCCACCACCAATCTGTATAATATAACATATACTGTCCCTCATAAATTTGTAACACATGGATTTTTTTTATCATCCATTTATCAGAGTGTTTTATTCCTGATACAAGTTCTACATCTTCTCAAACTAAAAATGCACTTGCCAAAATGTAAATATATTCGTATACAGGGGAGGTTCAAAAATGAAATGAAAATGCTTCAAGAATAAAGTACCGTTATTTTTCAAAATAGACAAAAATGTTATTTAAAGAGGTTAAAAGTAGGTGTCAAACATAAAGTCACAGTTACTTGCTCCGAAAACATTTTTTTCTGGTTTCTCCTATTTTTTTCTTACCACGCTGTGTATTACCAAATGAAATACTTCAAAGTTAACTTATCAACGGATACGATAAACGTGTATTGTCAAACCTGAGTTTCCCTCACTTAGCAACCAGGATATTACGTGATTCAAAATCAGTGCAAACAAATTTCATTTTTGTGTCAAATTTTTAAATAATTTAATAACAAATGGACCAAATAATTTAAAATCAATTATAATTTTTTTCGTTGATCGTTTATTTATGGGTCCATTAATGTATAGAGAATCGTCTATTAATGACCCTTACTAATAAATATTTTTTTATTAATAAACGATTTTAAAAATCTGTTTATGTTGGTGGAACTGTAAGTCTATGTCAAATTCGAGGTTAACAGGTTAGGTTTTGCGTCAGTTTTGACACAAACTGACTCAAAACCTAATCTGCTAACCTCATATTTGACATGACTTACAATGTCACGAACATAAACAGTGCCAACCTAAGAAAAAAATCACAACCATTTATGGTCACCCGGTACCATTAATGTCAAAACTTTAAGTGTCAAATTCTTTTCATGGAATAAAATTAGATTCTCTTCAAATAATATACGATCAACGGAAAAATATTGTAACTAACTCGTATGTTAATCGGCGATTAATAATATCTACAGTGTGTTTCACTTTACATGGAAGCACCCCCGTATTTTCTTTGTTTTTGTATGAATCGATTTGAATTTTTTACTAGTTGTACAACTCACCAAGAGGCATCTATTCATGTCTTTGAACGCTAATGACGTTATTAGCCTGGCCTACTACGATGAAGAACGTGGGTCGTATTGTCAATATTTTGCGTCGCGTTAGAGTTACAGCAAAAAGTTATTAAGAAAAGTTATTTAGAATCACAAGAGTACTCCAGATACCGATTTTCGTTTAATAATTCGAATTTTTAATTTTTATCCATAAATTTGCCCAAGTCCCAAATTTCAACTTTGAATTTGGTATCAAATAGTGCCATAGAGAAACAGCATTTTTATTATTGTTGCAAACGTCATTAGCTATTAATAATGGCTGAATTACGTTTAACTGTAGCTGAGAAAGTAGAAATAATTAGAATTACTGGTGAAAATGCAAGATCCAACAGAGAAGTAGCTAGAATATTTAATGGAAGGCATCCAGGGCGTGCACCTATTTATCCTGACACAAATTAAAAAGTTGATTAATTTTTTAAACAGTTCCAGGTTAAATAGGTGCACGCCCTGGATGCCTTCCATTAAATATTCTAGCTACTTCTCTATTGGATCTTGAATTTTCACCAGTAATTCTAATTATTTCTACTTTCTCAGCTACAGTTAAACTTAATTCAGCCATTATTAATAGCTAATGACGTTTGCAACAATAATAAAAATTCTGTTTCTCCATGGCACCATTTGATACCAAATTAAAAGTTGCAATTTGGGACTTGGACAAATTTATGGATAAAAATTAAAAATTCGAATTATTAAACAAAAATCGGTATCTGGGGTATTCTTTTGATTCTAAACAACTTTTCTTAATAACTTTTTGCTGTAACTCTAACGCGATGCAAAATATTGACAATACGACCCATGTTCTTCATCGTAGTAGGCCAGGCTAATAACGTCATTTGCGCTCAAGGACATGAATAGATGCCTCTTGGTGAGTTCTACAACTGGTAAAAAATTCAAATCGATTCATACAAAAACAAATAAAATACAGGGGTGCTTCCATGAAAAGTGAAACACACTGTACAATTAACGCGCTCGCTAGCGCTCGCGCATTAAAATGTCTCGATTATTAATCGCTCTCATTAACATACTTGTTTGTTAAATAACTATTAAGAGATATGATATAACAAATACTTCCAATTAACATTTTTGTGTATTTTAAAAAATAAGAGTACCTTTTTTTTCAATCATTTTATTTTTTTATTCAAGGAAAATCGGTTCTGAAAGATAATTTTTAAATTTAAATATGATTTTTGTAATTTGCTAGAAATATGTTCCTTAAATCTTAATTTATTATCGATGATAAGTCCTAGATTTTTACAAGAATCTTTAATTTCCAATGACATATCCCTTATTTTAATAGATATGTTATTAACATTGGCATCTCTAGTTTTTGCCCTACCAAATAACATCACATAACATTTACTTGCATTAATTTGAAGATTATGTTTTTCCGAATATTCTATAAGATTTTTAAGATCAAAATTAACTTTAGCATTGACATCATCTACTTTATCGGGATTAAATTTGATTAATAGTTGTGTGTCATCTGCATAAAAATGGTAATCACAAAATCTTAGAGATGTTTTTAAATTGAAGGTATAAATGATATATAACAAAGGCCCTATCGTTAACGATGAGATAGGAATGTTAAAGTTGGTTAAATCCTATTGTCAAAAAATCCTCACAAAGATAGATAAGAATATTAAGCACACTAATAGCTTGTAAGGCACATACCTTACTTAATTGCATTGTGCGCTAAGGATTTTCCATGGTATAAATGCAATTTTTCTTATTTTTCGATTTATTCCAAGTCTACAGCTTGCTAAGGAGTGTTGTAGAAAGTTAATATTGAAAATGGTGTTGCAGTACATAGAGAGTGTAAAGGGCCATCGCAAATTGTTATTAGATGGTCATTTGTACATCAAAGACAAACAAATTGATACGAAGATATACTGGAGGTGTGAACGTCATAAAAAATTCAAGTGTAGTGTTCGTGTTGTATCAGTGGACAACGATATTACACAAAAAAATGGCCAACATAACCATGCAGCTGATGCTGCAGAAATAGAGGCAGCTCAAGTAATGCAAAATGTTAGAGAAGGTGCAAGACGTACCCAGGACGCTCCACACTTCATAGTATCGCAAGCATCTTTAGGATTATCACAGGCAGCGTCAGCAAAACTGCCAAAAGTGGACAACATGAAAAGAACTATACGAAACATTCGAACTAAGCATGATGCTGCTCCAGCTATACCTGGTCATCGAAGAGAACTTGTAATCCCAGATAATTACAAAATTACTAAAAATGGAGCAGATTTTCTATTACTTGATTCTGGACCCGCTGACGATCGAATATTAATTTTTTCCACAAGAAGGAACTTGCGGCTATTAGCTCAGTCCATACATTGGTACGTAGATGGCACGTTTAAAACTGTGCCACATCTATTTTGCCAATTATATACAATCCATGGGTTGCAATATAACAATGCTATACCATTAGTATATGCACTACTGCCAGATAAAACCGAAGAAACCTACACTCGATTGCTTACAAGTTTGAAAGACATTGAACCGACAGTTTCACCAATAAGCATATTTATGGACTTTGAATTAGGGATGATGAATGCAGTGTCTGCAGCATTTCCGCAAACCAGGCAACGGGGATGCTTTTTCCATTTTTCTCAATGTTGTTTCCGTCACATCCAGTCAGAAGGACTTCAGCGTCGATATGAAGCAGAACCTGAATTTGCCCTAACAATGCGATTGTTGCCTGCTCTGGCATTCGTGCCTGCAGCAAATGTAGTAGATATCTTTGAACAGTTGTGCGAAGAAAATGTTATTCCACAAGAAGCTCAAGGTGTGCTAGACTACTTTGAGGATACGTGGATAGGACGCCCTCAACGACGTCACCGTCGCCCGCCGCGTTTTCCTCATGTTATGTGGAATTGTTTTGATGGTGTGAATGAAGATTTACCTAAAACCAACAATTCCGTGGAAGGATGGCATCGAGGCTTTGACCAGCAAGTTTCTTCAAACCATCCAAATATTTGGAAATTTATAGAAGCACTGCAGCGAGAGCAGAGTCTTAACGAACTCAAAATAGAGCAATATGTAAGTGGCGAAGAACCACCCAGAAGCCAGAAAAGGTATCGGGATTGTGCTGACAGAATAAAGCGCCTTGTCAGTAACTTTGATATTCAAGAAAACATCGTCGATTATTTACGTGGGATTGCGCATAATTTTAATTTTTAATATTAGTAGATATGTAATTGGGTAGGATATATTTGTTAAGTATTGTTTGATTTACTAGAATAAAGTTAAAATAAAATAAAAAACAAAAAAAACTTCAAAACACGCCAGTCCTAAGCTTGAATAAAGTGTGAAGAAAAGTTGACGCTATTAATGTTAATAAATGTAACCGTAATATATTTTCGACAGAGTGATTTTCGGTCAATTGCTTTCGGCCTATTGCGTTCGGTCTACTCGCCGTGTACCATGTTGAGCACCCTGCATATCATTAATATTAGGCTGACCAGAAATTTTTACTAAAAAAGAGTATGCTTGGCAACTTTGTTGAAACCAAAATTTTAAATAACAAACAAAGAGAGTAATAACGCGCTACCAACAGAATTTTATTCTAACGTGGACATAGCCTTTCAAAAGATTAAATTTCATGTGGTTTGGGTTGCAACAAAACACAGACTACAACTGAAATGCTTTAAATTTTGATAATCGACGAATAAAATAAATCTGAATATCCGTTATAAACCACATAAATCAATTAAAAATTTGACAAGTAAACACAAAATTATGATTCTCCTGTTTACTTTTGATATTACTTAATATCTTTACTCATGATATAGTCGTTGCAATCCGCTCGCGTTCGTGTTTATGTATGTACACTCCGCATTCTGAGGCTGAGTGTAAAGGATTCGCTTAACAAGTTGCGCAAATGCAACATTTTCTGTCAAATATCGTCCCGCGGGGCAAATTTATAGGGATGTTTGAAAGAAAATCTAAAAAGAGTATTAAGAATATTTAAATGAATTACAAAGTATATTGATATCTGTTTTATAAAAATTAAGAGGAAAAAGGATATTATTTAGAAAAGAGTATAATACTAAAAAAAGAGTATGTCTGGTCACCCTAATTAATACCCAAAAGCCACCATTTTACACCCGAAAGGTAATTCACGAAAAATACTATAATTCCATATATTTAATATATGTATAATTCTTTGATGACATTTTCTCTCATTCAATTGTTTTTTATTACTTACAGCAGCTGCCTGAAGTTCAATGTTTTTTGTTTAATAAAATTGTTAATATCACCTATGCAGTTTACCTGTTAGACCCATACATCTTCATATTAAAATTATTAGTATTTTAAGTAAACCTTTAATAAGCTGCCTAATCGCATGGGGCATTGCATTAAAATAATAAGTATTTTATGTAACTCTAATAGTTTTAGACATATCTTCCACCCTCCCCTCATGGCTAAATCTTTATATCTCTGACTTAGAATTCTGGTGTTTGACCAGTAACGGTGCAAGAGCACCTTGGGCCAGTAAGCAAATATAAAAATGATCCCCCTTGTAAAAATATTTATATACTTAATGAATTGTATATTTATAATTACAGTATACAAAGTAAATCTTTAATAAAAATAAAGTAACATCATGTTATAACCAACAGAAATAGAGTAGTAAATGCCTAGCATATAACACATTTTATAACTAACATATCTAACAAAATATCAATTAAAAATATAAAACTAAATAAAATCTTCAAGTTGGTATAGGCACAAATAAAGGGTTTTCCAATAAGAATGATATGATTTTGTAATGATCTAGTAACCATGGTAATAAAGTTATACCTGTCACTAGTTGTTATTTATGTTCACTAAACTTTAACAATTTATTATGGCTAAATACTCGCTCCAAGAACGTTTGGTTATTGTCCAAAAATTTTACGAAAATCGTGGTTCTTATGTGAACACTTTTCGCGCACTTCGCAAAAACTTTGGTTTAAATAATCGTCCTTCTGTGCTTTCCATTCGTCGCATCGTTAAGAAATTTGAAAGTAATTTTACTCTTCACGATGTAAAAACACCAGTAAGACGCCGAAATGCCAGAACTGTTGAGAATATTGCTGCTGTAAGAGCTAGTGTTGCAGAAGATCAAAATTTATCAATTCCTCGTCGTGCTCAAGAGTTAGGACTGAAAAAAACGATTTAACTCCTTTAGATTACTTTTTGTGGGGTTATTTAAAATCTAAGGTTTATGCAAACAGGCCACAAACACTTGATGCTTGGAGATTGAACATTGAACGCTGCATTCGTGAGATTACGCCCGATTTATTGCACAAAGTCGTCGAAAATTGGATTCGTCGAATTCACTCGTGTACACGAAGCCGAGATGGACATTTAAACGACGTGCTATTCAAAACATAAACGTTATCGATTGTACTTTAAGGTAATATAAAAAGTGTGGTTATATCTGAAATCATTTCTATTTTATTTCATTTTAAAATCATATCGTTCTTATTGGAAAACCCTTTACAAAGAAAACTGACGTATAAATATCTACCTATGTAACACTAGTAAAATAAAATAATATTCAGGTAAAATCCTAAGAACCCGCGTCAAAATAGGTAACAAATACTTAGTAGGTATTTATTTGTATCATTAATATCTGTAAAACGCCGTAAAAATAAATTGAGCAGAAATAAAAATTTTTATCTTTCTGGCCTTATTGACAGCAAATTGTTGCACAAGATTTTTATGTCCATTGTAGACGATGTTTTTTGCTCAATTGACAAAACCTAAAGGTCATGTAACCCAGATGTAACCTATCTTGGCTCGTTGAATTTCTTGAATAATGTTTTATTATTTTCAACTTGCTAAATAATGATCTTTCTATTGTGGCTAATGTTACAGGTAGAGTCAAGAATAAAACCAATGCAGTAATAATCTCGCCAAAATTGCTTTCGAGAACACTAGGTATATTTCTGTAGGAATAAACTTTTCAAATCTGGAACACTCATGCTATCGTTTAAATCCTCTTTTAGTAAGCAGATAGCGTTCACAAACTGAATGGCGAGATTATTATTGAGGCCATCAGAATACTCTTTCAAGTTTTTCTGAAGCAAATCACATCGGACCTGTTCACTTGTTCAGCTTCTTGCATTCTTAAAACGTTTTCCGTTTCTAACAATTCAAAAAATTTTGTTAGTTTTTCAAGGGTACTAATAAAACGTTCAGCATATAATCCAGTTTTATTCAGTAATCAAATATGTATGTTCAGTAATCAAACAATTTTTGCAATGTATAAAAACCCGAATGGTTAGTAAATTATTGTAAATTGCACATCAAACAATTAAAGGTGGCCAGTAAAGTATGCACGGTATTTTATTATGTTTTGTCCAGTTTAAAACGCATATTAAAGAAATAGGAGATGCACAGTAATTTATTTCAATTTGCACGGTAAAAATAATAAATGTTCAGTAATAGCCACTTTCTTTACCGGCTGAATATTTGAGGTTACTGTAACTAAAATTAATGCAAGTAATACAACAAAGGAAGGTATAGTATTCCACCTAAAAATTGGAAAGCACCTACAGACGCGAAAACCATCCCAATAGGACCAAAACGACTCAGGGGTCGTTCAGCGAAAGCCAAGAGAGCTTTGCTGCTCCAATAATAATATATGTTCTAGCAAAAAATATTTAAGTTTTTATTCTTGTATTTAAGAGAGTATTTTATTTTTGTTACTTTTTCACAAATAGTAAACAAGTTCGTATCGTAGTTGTCGTTTTTTCTTCTTTTGATAATGACTCTATTGAAAGTATATATACAGTGTGTTTCGCATAGTATCACACATAGGACAATTAACATTGAGAAATTGTGCAAAGATCAACTATTGCTGTGTGCGCATCAGGGGCGGACTGGGACTAATAGGCCCGGGATGCTGGGTGCCCGCGGCCCGAACGAGATCGTGTAGTATAGCTCGGGCCTGAGGCAAAGCCCCAGCCGCCGAAGGCAATATCGCCGAAGCCGACGAATTTTTTAGCTGGTGCGATACATTTTATGCCCTAGAACGCTATTTTAAGACACGATTAACAGGCGCCAACAACCATCTTACACGAGCGCGCAATTAAAAATTTGCAAAATTTATATTCGAGGAAGGTCTACGACCAAAAATGTAACTCGCAAGTATCAAATTGGCACTCGCAACCTGCTAGCTTGTGAGTGGATTTGGCAAGGGGCAAGGTGGCGGTCAGGGGCGAGTCTCAATATACTGAACATGTTGATTGAAGCATGCATTGCATAACTTTCTAATAATAATCTTATTGAATAGGTACATATACTGATGTATAAATTATATTTTGTTGCAGGCTTTCGTGATTCATTGGTTTTTAAGTTTATGGTAATAACCACACAACAAACTACTTTTTTATTTTTCTTATCTTCTACGTTTCGAAAGACTAGGCTTTCATGCTCAAGAAAATTAGGGCACAAAAACAGAAATTTAATCATCAAAAATACTTCATAAACACACAATATACAAATATGTATGAATGAAACTATATATGGAGTAAGTAACATCATTTTGTTTATTAAAATTTAAACTGTTATTATTATTATTATTATCTATACATTACATATTACCAATAGAACTACCTCAACAATATCTTACTGAGGAGTTTAGAACTTTATTTAATACATCGTCTAATCAAGCGCTACATCAATTCGACTCGTGAACAGGCGATAGAAAATCTTGCACGCTCTGTGCAAAGTAGCGCTAAATGAACGACAGCGCCGTTCCCTTTCCAGTGGAAGCTAACTCAAGCACCCTGATAACACGACCGAAAAGGTATAAAATAAGACTGCACTTTCATTTCGAAAACTTGAGATTTATCCTCTCAATTATTCCTCTCCTTTTCTACCTGAGCTCTCCGGTCTGACAGCTTGAACTGTCTAACGGAACAAGCCTACACCCCTTACCAGACCAGGCTTCAAGAGAGGTGACAGGTTGAACTGTCAGCCCAGCAAAGTTTAAACTTTCCGTAGCCCATCCGGCTAACCGCTTGCAGTTCACACAATTATTAAGCACAAATCCTGGCGCTTCGAGAGAGAAAATACATCGCATAACCTAATTTTACTAATAATTGCAACACATATCCTGTCTGCGAGCGGCTAGAATACAGTAACCGCCCCTCAAGACACTCACCTGAAGAGTCCGTTTTAGACGCTTAAAAACGTCTTCTTGGGGTCCGAAGTTCGAGCTCGTGTTCAATAAATTCATTGCCGGCGGGCCGCCAAACCACCGCTTCCCGGCTAAAAAGTTAAAGTCTTTCATCTGCAAGATTTAATATCGCGTTCGCTCCAAGAACGCTGCCCAGCCTGCGAAAGGTACCAGAGGCCTCCGCGCCAGGAGTTAACTACTAACGCAGGCCCCAGGTAACCCTTAAAAATCGCTAATTTCACAGGCAAATTACAGCTTAAAATCACTGTCAACAACTGCGGCGGAAGGTCAAGTTCGAAGGAACAAAAGATCTACACAGCCCATTTCCCAAAGAATCAACGTGCGTGAGGGTAGACGATCCAAACGAACTACGCAGCTCATTAGGAGCCCGCAATACGCCTCGGTGTAGTGCGTTGCAGCGCAACCCACGAAAATAAGATACCGTCTCCGTAGAACATATTAATTAAATAATGTACAATTCAGGTATTTCTAATTAACCTTTGTATATAGCTAAAAACATTATATTTATTTGGGTAATATCTAGTGGTTTTACTAATCGAATATATATTTGAGTGAACGTAATTATTCGATTTTGAGCTTACCCCGACGTAAAAATTTTGACGCCCTTAGTAAGGGGATGAAACGTCACAATACTGATTAGTAAAAATGCCTCTAGGACAGGGGTGGCGAACCAATGGCACGCGTGCCATTGATGGCACACGACAAAATAATTTGGGCACGGCATTAATTAAGGAATTTAGGTACCTAATCGAAACAATTTATATTTAACAATGAATTGAACATGAAGCTTCAAGGCGCAAATAAAACAATTATCGTTATTATAGATCTCATTCGTGCTTTTGAGGCTAAATTGCAAGTTTTTAGTAACGATATTGTTACCAAAAACTACAAGTATTTCCCAAACTTGAAAAAAATCACCGGAGATTTGGATTTACACGAAAAAACAGATCAAGTAAAAGTCAGTGAAGAGTTTAATTCGGTAATTAATTGTTTATTCAAAGAATTTTCATCGTGATTTTCTCAGTTAGAAGAATAGCCATGCTGATCGCCAATGTCCGGAACGGATAAGGCACCATGAGAAGAAGAAGAATTATTGAAAACGCTGAAGTTTATTATGTATCCTGATGTGACTTCACTTGATAAACTGAACTTGGCCATATTTGATTGGTTGGAAATTGAAGAAATTGAAATGCAGTCCATTGATTTCCAGTCTAGTTCAATATAGATTCAAAAATTTATCGAAACAAGGAAAGAGTTGGAATTAAATGAAATAGAAAGACTATCTGTATCAGATAATATGAGTACAAATGCCAATATCAAAATGATGGAAACGTGAAATTCAATTCCAGACACATTTAGCTGTCTAAAGAAGTTGACTTTTGCTATCTTAACAATGTTTTTTATCTACCTATGCCTGCAAGTAATTATTTTCAGAAATTAATAAAATTAGACTCGCTTAGAAGCCGTTTGTCAGATGACTCCAGTTCAGCTTGCATTCTGCTAAAAGTAACAAAGTATGAAGCTAATACAAGTTATTTAGCATCTAATTTGCAACAGCAGAAGTTGCACTAATTTTTTCCTTCATTTAAATCAACATAACGTTACTATTGCTGTACAAAATGTATATTTTTGGTTGCAAATAAAGAGTTTTAAGTTGATAGTATTTAGTGTTATTTTTTCCCCATTAATCACTAAGTCAAGATTGTTTGATGGTACGTCATGGTCTCATTAAATATTTCTTTAAAAAAAAATGGCACGTAGATGAATAAAGGTTCGCCACCCCTGCTCTAGGAGATCCTGCTTCATTGAAGTCGCAATTAAGTTTTCACTATTGTTAACTTCGCTCACAGTTTACTTGCGTACATGCCAGTGTCATAAGAAACTTGTACGCAACGGATAGGGTTGTATACGCTGACGAGTGGAAGTTATATTTATAGAGCAATTTAAATGCACATGGTATGCAATATTTGCATGCATCAGCATTATTATTCTGAAAATGAGGAATACATGGATTACAAATTAATTGCGGGGCGGAGGCCCCAAGGTCAAAATGTGCCTGTGTAAACGCGCTAGTGGTGCTGCATTTTAATTTACAGCCTGCGGGCCCGGACGGTCCAAGGGCCCGGGATGCGATCGCATCCCGGCATCCCTGGCCAGTCCGCCCCTGGTGCGCATTGAGGTATGCGATTGGTCAAAAATGCAAACAATTTGAAATTAATTTGATGTTTGTCATTTCTCACAAATCACGTACCTCGATGCCTACACAGCAATAGTTGAGCGCCCATAATTTTCCAATGTTAATTTGGCTATGTCTGATAGTTGGTGAGAAACACTGTTGACATATTCTATGCAATCCAGGTTAACTGCAATAACATTCTGGCGAGTGTTTTAGTAAATACCTACCTAATAATATATAAATAATATTCCTTTCAATATTATTTTGTTGACCATTTATTTTATGTATCGTATATTTTTTTACTATTTTTTTATTTTACTAAACTTTTTTATATTGGGGTCCCTTTATTTTATTTACTAGAAATTATAATGCACATTTAATTTATTGCCTTGCTTCTACTACTACTGTCCCTGTGATTTTTTGAATGAAACATTTATTATTTGTACTAAACAGTCTATATATTTTTAAACATCTATAATTTTTACTGAAAATTTATTATTTTACTGGGGCTCATTGTTTTCGTACTGATTGTCTACTATTTTTACCAAAACATTATTATTTTACTCATTCATAATTGTTACTGAATGTTTAACATTTTTACTGTGCATTTATTATTTTTACTGAACATTTATTTTCTTACAAAACATATATTAGTTTTACATGACGTTTAATATTTCTACTGAGCAAATGTACTTGATGTTTAAATAAAATACTGTGCATTTAATTTGTTGCCGTTTTTTAAAGCTCTCAAATCGAGTCTGCTCACTATTATAATGACTGATAACTGAGAGTGGGGACTGAGGTTGCACTGTTGCACTGCTGTCAATCTATACTCAAATGAAGTAGAAGATATCGAAATATTTAATAAGCGAATACAGAATTTACTGGGCCCTCTAAGGGCTCGGGCCCCTAAGCAACGCTTATTTCTGCTTATACATATCACCGCCAGTGTGTTTGACGTGTTTTCAACTTCCTTTCTACCAACGCCGAAATGAAATGTAAACATGATGTGGGAATAGGGTCGAGGTTAATCATAATAACAGTCGTGTTTCAAAATTTAATAACAACCCGATACATTTTCAACGTCAGCGGTTAGCTGCTATATTTTGATGGCAGTAACAATATTTAAGTTAGATAAATAATCCTGTAAGAGATCTGAATTAACTCTAAAATCATTCAATATAATTTAAACAAATTAATAATTTAAAAAGAAAGTTACCACAAACAGTGAAGTACGTACATAAAAACGGTTTTGAGCATGTGCGATGGTGGTGTAATGGTCAGCATAGTTGCCTTCCAAGCAGTTGATCCGGGTTCGATTCCCGGCCATCGCATAACGTTTTTTTTAAATTTTCTCCTACAAAATTCATACTTATTATTTTTAACAAGGTTCCCTTTTTACTTAATTACGCAAATAATATATTTACACTAAAAAATAACACCCAACATGCATTATCTATTATCTTTCATCAACAGCTGAAATATTCGTTAATGCACTTCATGTGCAATTTCACATAAGCATGCAGTACGTGGAACTAAGGAGTAATCATTACTATGGCCGTGATTGGTCAAAACAAAGTCATCATTACATCCATCTGAAAATCAAATATTTTTTCAAAATTGTCAATTTGACATTCGGTATGAATCTTAAAAATATAAAAGGAAAACCAATAATAAGTGGATACGCGACACTGGCCTACGTTTATTTAAATTATATAGAACGAAATTATTGTAAAACACGAACAGTCACAAACTTACATTTTCCTAGTGTAAAACTGATTACTAGAGTATCTGTATATAATATGAGAATAGAGCAAACGATGACATATAGGGATCTATCAAGCGAATTAGTCACAATTTCACAGTCGACTACATTAATAGTGAAGTTAGTTATAACATTCATTTTACAGTTGACTATAAATTTAGTATTTAGCGGTGGTAGAGTTGACGCTATATGTCATTTATTCCACTTTTAGCTATTAAATAGTAAATATAGTTGTTGCAAGCCGACTTTATATCCAGCCTCTACACCGCAAGGTAAAACGAGGTTAATGATAATACATACATACCGGGTGTCTTAAAATGAATTACATCTAGAATGCTTTGAATTTCCCATAATGCAATCTAAAATTTTACTTGAAATTGGCAAGAGTTTAAGTCTATGTCAAATTCGAGGTTAGCAGGTTATGTTTTGCGTCAGTTTGTGTCAAACCTGACGCAAAACCTAACCTGCTAACCTCAAATTTGACATCGACTTACAGTATTGCTAATTTCAAGTAAAATTTTAGATTGCATTATGGGAAATTCAAAGCATTCTAGATGTAATTCATTTTAAGACACCCGGTACAATACATACAAGTAAAAAGGGATACATTTATATTAAGGTTTAACTACAATTTACTTGAGAGACATGAGAGACTCGCTTCAGCTTATCCAATGGGCGATTTATTAACCTTTCTTTAAAATACCGAAAATACGGATTATAAAATATTATCAAAAGAAATAAATATCACTATTGCAAACTTAACAAATTTATTTAAAGTTATAGCAGTACTAAAACAGAGTTTGAAATGTGTACCTACCGCAAAATTACAATAATTCTGACAATTTTAATGTCGCTAATTTAAAAAATAAAAATCATGCAGGCCACCTATATTTTTGAATTCTACCGAGATCCAACCAATGAAATGCTGTTGCTGCGTTTGCTCTACTCTTATCTAACTACATATTTACAGGTACTCTATTGAGTTCTAGAATCCCTGTATATGCAAGAGTTGGGACACAGAGAAGATTTGTTTTGGATCCACAAACCATGGAGTACCTGGTTTTCGCTGATTTAAACTTTATGAATACTTCTTTCAAATAAAACAAATGAAATATATTGTTGCTAAATCACATAGTCCTTGATTTGTGGATCCAATGGCTCAACTCTTAATACATATAGGATCTCTACTGAGTTCTAGAGTCCCTGTATATAGTTATATAAGAGTCGGGCAAACACAAACGGCAGCGGCCATTACTGATCCAAAAATAAATGATAGCTTTCAAGGCCGGAGTTGTTTTCCTTAGTATGTATCACTTTGATGAATTTAATTACTTGACAGTTTGACATTGTCAATAAATGGTAAATTTAAAGCATTTATGAAAACTACATCGAGTTTTTCCCATTGATTTCTATCAAAATCTACTTCGCATATTCTGGAACCATCGGTGGAAATTCAGTTTGAGCGTCGCATTTTTTTGGAAAGGCTTTTAAAATAAATTCTTGTTCTGAACGATTTTTACATCCAAAGATGCAAGAGCCTGTCATTTTACTTAATAGTTTGACAAAGTTTCACAGTACGTCATTTAATTCTCACTGCCATAGCCACCGTTCAAATTTCCATTTTAGATTACTACGTATGCACAGTGGATCGTAACCAATCAAAAATTGCCCGACTCTTACCTAACTATATACAGGGACTCTACTGAGTTCGAATTAAGAGTGCCATCTACTGCATTCTTATTTGAAATTTAGTATAAGTACAATTATATTTCATAGTGACTCTTTAAAACGTTCTTGAAACACTATTGTTCAGTTATTTGTGATGGTACGCCTGTTACCAAAATCTGAGGCCAAACATTTTTTAAATTGTTCTCGTATGGCAATCACAAATATAAATACTAAATCGTCAACTATGCAAATAAAATCTATAAAATATTTATTAACAAAACTTATAATTCAAACAGAAGGCCTTATACTAGAAATATGTACAGTCTTTTCGCATGTATTATCACGAAGCCTCCGTTGGCGCACTTGCAGGTGCCTGCGCCTTATTGTAGGCAGCTACGGCCTCTTGCGCCCTCGACAGCTTCCTACTTGCATCGTACGCCCTGGAGCGCATTTCCTCTTCCACTGCTTTGTTGAGCGACTTCGTGACAGCCTGCTTCAGCTTGTGCGACTCCTGGGACTTCTTTTTCTTGGACTGAACGGGGTGGTCTTAACAAAATTTTAGGGATGCAGTCATAACCTCACTTTCTACTTAGGCACACTTACTTGCTCGCTTCGAAATAGCAGGTCCCTTTTTAGAATTCTTTTTACTCTTGGCGTTTTGTGGCAGCTTTGCCTTCACTTTTAACTTCCCTTGAGGCATTTTGGGATTACACGTGTAGTAACAAGAAATTTTCGATTCTCGATTGGGGTGCTGCTGCTCTGCTTTGGTTCCTAGTTCCTAGCTCGAATTCAGATGTTGAAGCCTAGATGGCGCTTTACGGTTTGAAGTTTCAGAGTCCCTGTATTAATCAAGGGACTCTATGAAGTTACATACCTATACCAAATCCATTCTAAATCGAAGATAAAATTGAAAGCTCTTTGAAATATTAAATTTTATTGAATTCGACAAATGTATTCTAATATTTTTCATTTTGTAACGTGGCGAAATACCCAATAAACAGCATGATTCCTATAGTACTCACTACACATTTTTTTAAAGTTTTTAGTCAGGCTGTGGTGTGTATCGAATACAAGTCGAAGTGACGCAAAAAGTAAATTTTGAAAATTAACAAACCTTGGTATCCACAACTTATCTGTTTTCAAGATTAATTTCCGTCAGTTGAAGGATCCAAATTCATCTCGAAATGGGGTGAATATCACAGGTGGAATAGTAAAACACAAACCTTCCCCATGTATAACATTTAATTAGTAAAAAAGTAGTTGACAAGCTACATGTTTCGACAATTAAGTCATCATCAGGCTTCTAAAATTAATTAATTGACTAGAGATAAGTTACGAAATCTAATAGAAGTCAAAACTTACTTAAAATCCGGAAGCGGTATAGGGATGCTGTGTATAGGATTGGGAAGTATATGAAGTATGTAATTGTTAAAATTTGTCCTGTTAAAATGTAAGGATCTTCAACTGGTCGTGCTCCAATTCATGTTAATAAGATTGTAATTGAAAGGTATGATCAAAATAAGTATTGTAGATTAAATTAATATTTAAGTTTAAAGCAAAACTCAAAGGAATGCGTGATAACCTTGAAGAGGCATGTGTGGCTAAACCAGATACAAGATGAGTGACCTTCGTGGTCTAACATCCAAAATACATGCTAAAATAAGTGTAAATAATTAATTAACAATATTACAATAAGAAAAGTAATAAACTTACGGGAAATATCTTTTTTTTAAATTGTTTTACTAATTAAATGTTATACATGGGGAAGGTTTGAGTTTTACTATTCCACCTGTTAATTTCCGTCAAAAAATGAGTATACACTTGTATCCCATCATCTTTTACTATTGGTTTAGATCTGAGAAATAACATTTAAAATAAGAGAATAAGACTGTAATAAAGTCATAAAGGAGTAGGTACGTAATTATCAATTGTATATTTTAAATTAAGGAATGAATTTTGAATAGTCTCAAAATTGCCATTATATTTACCAGTTAAGGTGCCCTTCGTCGCTTCGTGTAACTTATCATTATGCGTGTCGGTGTTTATGGAATGGAATAGGAGGATTGAATGCCATGTTGGTTGCTGTAAAGAGGATTACATTTTGGATTTGCAGTTATATGTAATAAAGGATCTACCATCTAGGAGAGCTGGGTGACTTTTGGAGTAGTAGCGTAACACTTTGGAGGTGTTTGGTTCATTGTAACACTGTAGATTCTAATTGAAGTAGTGTTCCTGGTTGAAGATTCAAATACATGTAACAAAATAGCTTGGTTATATTTGTGCTGTTTTTCTACAGGAGAACTGGATCCATTTTAAAAATGGAGGATGTCCAGGTATATGTAATTAATAAACATTAATTAGTATTAACAGTGGAATAATCAATTACTTACGAAAATACTTACTCTTTTCAACATATTGGAACTAATTTGTGTTAATTAAATATAAATTCAGCTAAGTGTCAATATTAGTAAGTTGACAGTGACAGTTGAAACATTTAAAGTCATTCTGAAGTAACTTGTCAATAATCAAACACTTTTATACAATAATTTTGATAGCATTTTCTAAAAAGCAAGTACCCATCTGAGATGGGATGTTTTGTTATAAACTGAGCTAGCTAAGTCAACGAAATAAAATAAAATATTAGGGCAAATATTTTATTTAATAGTTATTTATTGTATAAGTGTTTTAGATGGCGTTTTATCCACACAAGAATGTTTAAACGCGAGAACGCAGTTCGAGCGTTTAATTTTATTAAGTGGATAAAACGCAACTAAACACGTATGCAATACAACGTTTTATCCAACAACTGAATAAATAACTAAAAAAATATACCTTTGTATTGACAGCCATGAAAAGTCATAGTGACAATTTGGAAAGTACCGAAAGATCAAATGTTATACGTTTGGCATTACTGAAGTGTATTGTCAGTCTATGTCAAATTTGAGAGGTTAATAGGCATATATATAATACACATATATTGCTAGTAGGGCCTGGAAACGTCAGAAAACATTACGGCGCCGACATAGTCTCACTTAGAGTATAACGCGTCACGTGCGCATGCGTGAGAATTCGAACTCCGCCTTTAGAAGCGAATTTTAAACTTGACCACTTCCCCATTGGCCGGACGACGCCGCCGCGCTTGCACACAGCTCACCATTATACATTGAAGAGTTGGTTGTCTGTCTCACTTCCTTGGTGAGTTTCCCACTCATAGCCGCTAGCAATATAGTAAGTATTAGATATATGTTAATAGGTTAAGTTTTGTTTGTTATTTGACACAGATTGACGCAAAACTTAACCTACAAATTTCGAACTTGACAGTGCTACCAACAATGCAGTAGTAAGTGACATGGTTTTATCCACTAGTAAAATAAAGTAATTTCATTATTCCACTAGTGGATAAAATGGTACTTTAGACGGTTCATAAGTGTGAATAAAACTTCAATTATAAGGTGATTGTGGATAAAGTATTTTGAAGTAAATAGATAAGAGTAATTTAGCAGTCTACTAGAGGTTAATATAATATTGGCTTACATAGTAAAGTCAGTACTGCAGCAGTATATTTGGAAATCATTTAACCATATATCATTCCTATATCAAATTTTTCTGCATCAAAAAAATTCAAGTTTAATAGTTCAGTTTTCAGGTACGTTAAAACGTCTGAAAAGCATGTTTTGCAGTAAATATTAAATACAGAAAATATTATTGTACTACTATAACAGCTAGTTCCGACCAAAATATAATACTTACAATTTGCCTTGATATCTCTTCTTTGTTTCATATTAAATTTAGAATTTAAAGGACACCGAGCAAAACAGACTTTTACCCTATTAAAGAAAACTTACAAATCACTTGTAAATAAGCATTGTTGTACCAAAAATTACATTGATTTGGACATATTTTAATATTAATATAAAATCTTACATAAACAATTACAGTTAAAAACAGGTTTAATTTCACATGAATTTGTTGTCTCCGGATCTCATTAGTTTGACCTTGTTATATTACAGCGGTAGGTTAGATTATAAAATATATTTTCATTTATAAAATAGTTACTTTTTCTAATGCTAATACGTTGTTGACGGCTGGGAGGTTAGCGCCCATGCGCCTCTAAGGAGCAGCCGCCACTCGTTTGTAGTTCACACAGTTTTTATAGAATCCAATATTCTTAGATTCAACCCTTAAGTATCCTCCAGCGTCCGCATTAAATATACAAAACTTTCTGTATAAAAATAGACGGTTATAAATAATACAAAGTAGACTTTGTCATACATCAAATTATTCGTCATTGAATGAGGAATGGTGCTATTATATTTTTTTTTTAAATTTCGAATCAATAACGCAATTATTAATAAAAAACTAGTAAAATTAACGTTTTTGAAAACTGTGGACAATACCATGCATTTATTTATTAACCGATTTCAATAACCTAAACGTCAGTAGACGCGCAATTTAATGTATGACGGTGCTATTATAATAAAATTGGATTAAATGTTTTTTTAATTGTGTTACATCCAAAAAACCAAATGAGTTCATAACTGTTGCAAAATTAATTATAAGTCAACAAACCTTGCAGGAAATGGTAATACGGTATGTTACCAATTTTCTGGAAAACATCCATCTTGCAAATAATAATAAATAAGGACAAAAATTTATCTCTTGAATTAGAAAATTTAGCCAAATTGGATTCAGTAGTTCAGAATTTTGCCGCCTTTACAACTTTACAAGTTGGCGCTGCTACTTTCAACAGTGCTTGCAGTATTTTGGGATAATCCGATTATGAGGGTTCAACTGCAGGTAGGTACCTAGTAAGTAAGCAAAAAATGAGTAATTTGAATGTTTGGTAGCCATTATAACATTGCTTCAAACTGTTTTTGTACATTTATTTATTACTGAAATGAATTTCTAACTGTTACAAAAACACTTATTGCAACAATTAGTTTTGTACGAAATAGTGGTTTAGAACACTATGGGCCGGTTGCAGAAAGCAATGTTAAGTCTCGTGTTAGCTAACATCGCGTCAAAGTGAACAAAAACGAATCAAATCTCAAATGTTTATGGCAACTAATACATTAGTAAACAAAATTTGATGCGATTTTGTTCACTTTGACGCGATGTTAGCTAACACGAGACTTAACATTGCTTTCTGCAACCGGCCCTATATTTTGTAAAAATTTGTTTACAGTAGGTACCTACTAAATATTATAGATTACATTTAGCTGTTTAAAAAGTCTATTTATTTGTATTAGTACATATTTATTTATACCTACATATAGCTACATAAAAGTTATTATTAATTAAACTTGAGATATAAATCCCGCATAGGGAAATTCCTAAGTCGACGAGGATCTATAATTTCTGGAAGCAATGAACTCATATAAAATTTCTCCAATTTTTTATACATCTCTTTCCAGAATACTCTATCCCTTGCAATTTCTTCAACGCTGACGCTTTTAGGGGTCCAAACTACAAAATAGCATACGTCCTTATTTGCTATATGTAGCTGGCCTTGCAATTGATACATATATTTATGCGTCTTTTTAATTTTAGATTCGCCCCTTCTAAAGTACACAATTTATTTTTTTCATTGAAACCCCTCTTATGCTGTAAAATTTTTACAAGTCGCTTTTTTTTATCTTTTAGCAATAATCTGCTGTGAATTTTCGAGGTCCGTTTTTATTTATTCGGTGTTGAACAATTTCGTGGTAGTTACCTTCACTATTAAAAGATAGAGCAGCACCAGTGCACCGAGCTTCATATGACCCTTTCAACGAAAAATTCATTTGCTTACCGCCTACAAATTTAGCGACTATGGAATTGTACGATTCGGCGAGGTTATTGTTCATATTGTGTAGTAAGCTCCACGAGTTGTTTCCGGTTCTCCCAGTTCTTTTCATTGTTTCTTCATAAATATTAGTTTCTTTCAAATATGGGATTTGAGTTTCCTAAATAGAAACAATAGGTAAGTAACAGAAAGTAATTAAAACACTTTTGTATAAGTGTAATATGAACATACCTCTCCAGCTTCTGTTTTTGCTTTCCTTTTTTCTTCATCGCAAAAATAGTCCCGACACATGCCATGATCGCCAAAGACGTGATGCGGACCATTTAATATGTCACTCTTCAAATTTATAATTGTTTCTTTGAAGTGTGCTTCATTCTTGCAGCAGTAGTGGACTGCCCCAGAGACTGCTAAACGTAATTTTTAAATTTTTTCCGAAACCATTTTTGTTGCTCGTATGTTGTATGCTGTATTAGATTTTAATTCTGACAATTTGGACATATAATTTCTTAGTAAATGATTTTTGCATTCTACTTTTCCTATGTGGAAAGCTGGTCCATATGGATGCACTAATGAATTTACTGTAAACATTACTATCCCCGTCGCCATCGCCAATTAATCGTTCATAAATTAAGCAGTGCATGTCAATAGAACATTTAAATGCTTCTAATAAAATATCAGATTCCATAGCTGTCGAACTACTGGTCCAATTTTTATAGCATTCGTGGTCAGGCACTTTGTTTTTAAAATATGCCTCTTTCGCACAAACCGTACAATATTTATTGCGTATGCCCAAAAACAATATTTTTTGGTTTTAGCTCCAATACACACGCCTGAGAATGTTTTGAAACAACAAGTATTATTATTTATAACCACATTTACAATAGTAATACTTACAACCCCAGATGCTGCGTTGTAGTTTGTCCTGTAGGACCGCTTGATCCAGGCACAATGTGCAATAACAGTAATAATTGGAATGCCATCTTCATTTACTTCTCCTGCAGCTTTTGCCAGTTCAGCTTCTTCTTTCGCAGCAGCATCTACTTTTTCCCACGCAGCACTTGTTATTTCGGTGGATAACTTTTCAAAATATTTTTGGTATGTAGTATCCGTCATACAGGGAATATCCATCGCAGACAAAAGTTCGTTTGTTTGGCTATATCCGATTCTTACAGACAAGGCTCCCGACACACCTAGCATGTTCACATTTAATCCTGCATTTGGATTCTCGGTTGATACTTTTTCCACAATACCACACATTTTACACTTTGATGTAGAAATGCTTCGTAATCCCAATCTACTTTCACTAATTATGTCCAAATTTGTTACATTGCAATCTAATCCTGGGTGCGAAATTGCTTGCACTTACTGAAACAAATACTGTACCTATGTCGACAATTCTTCACCCAGGAAGAGTAAAGGAATTGTTTTCTGTCGGTACATTTGTTTCTATGTACAATTCTTTAACTAATTCCATTTCCATTTCTTCGTCAGCATCAGAAACCGTGTTTTTTTCTATTTTCTTCGGCAAAACTACTCTTAATTTCAGTATCAATTGAAATATCCATCCATTCCTTCGATAAAACTTGTTCATCGAATGTATTGTAACAAGTTTTAAAGTATTTTGACAGTTTAATTAAACATTTCAGTGCTTGATTAATTTTTGATTTTTTTTCAAGTTTTTTGCAGATCTTTTTACGTAGATTTCAGTAAGACGGTCATTTTTTTATATTCTCTGTCAATTTTCGTAAACTTGAGTTTAACGTTTCCCATACCATCGGTATAGGAAAGTATTGATCTCGTGAAACATTTTGATGTAAAAATTTTAACGGAAATATCCGTTTTGGACCTCTAGGAACCCAAAAATGTCTGTCCGTGAGCAGGCTTTGCTTGTCAAGAAAAACAAAGTTAGGAGATTTTGTTATTCTATTTTGAGCCTAATTTTCTTTCTGTAATAGATAGGCCTTTCTTTTGGATTGTCGTAAATAATTACTTTGTAGATATAATTACTTTGTAAATTCTGTATCTAACTTTTTAAATTGCGAAGAGCAATTGTTCTATTCTAGATACTCCTACAGTTTGACAAATTTTCGACATGATGCATTTGAACTTGCTTCAATAAACTAAAAACAGCGATATTCTCGTCTTCTTTATTAGGACTATTAATTATAATTTTGAGATCTAGAATTTTCAACGGATTTTCAAATTATAATCTATTATCTATTATATATTTATTTATTTTTAAATATTCATGGCACTCTATATTTCCGAAATTATACAGTTTTTTAGGGTTTTCTACCTTATACTATGGTGATAACTTGGTTATTTCCAAAAATAAGTATAGTGTACTATACATATTTTGAAAGCCACAAAAACATCACTTTTAACAATGTCAACGCCTACTACGGTTTCTATTAAAAAAAAAGTTTATGTTATTATTCAAAATTTCCGGGGAACATAAAAAAGAATACTATCGCTCTGAAATCTACGTAGAAAGGTCTAAAAACTTGTTACGGTATTAAAACGACTTAGCGACACCCACGCAAGGTGAGTATCGCACGACTGGTTAAGTCCGGGAAAGGATGGCACGCTCGCCCTGAGATTCGTTAAAACAAGCTAAAGGCCTCGGCTGAAGCGCTCAGGGCGTTGGGCGTGGTTCAAACGGTACGTCACTGGGCAAGCGTGGCGTAACATGAACGGGGTAAATCAAAAATAAGAGGGCGCCACCAAGTCTGTCTCTAAGTATACTCGTGTAACCGGACCTGGACGGTTAGATAGGACGGAAAGTACGCTGGGTACTACTTCATGAAAGTACTCGAGAAATACCGAGCTCATATTACAAATTCGAGAAATAGGTGCTTGCGTTACTAATTTGGGTAAGTAATGCCACTGCGGGGGCGCTGCCAAACCTACCTGCGCACTCCACCACTCAGATGTCGTCGTATATCTATCTTGACACTAGCTGTTTAATCTGGAAAGAGCATGCAGAGGTTGTACACAATAATAAGTCCCTTGATCACATAGTTGTCTATTGAATGACGTTACAAACAATCGGGCAACGAATGCGTCGCCTTACTAATCCTAGGGCTTAAACGAGGGCCCCAGCTAGAGTTCGTCGCAATATAATTAGAGCGCACAAACGCAACAAAGGGAGGCAGTGCCCCAAACAGTCGGCCTTGGTCGACCCGTTAACCGAACTGCCGCTCGTTATCGGCTAAATATAAATATTAGAGAGGGTCGGAGTCCATTACTTTACAACGACAATATTGCGAGGCGAAGGCAAGCATAGAATAAATGGTTACTTATAGGTAAAGGCGGCCGTAGCCCCATCAATTGGCAGTGATTATATCGCTTAACTGGACGTACCCAGAGCAAAGGTTTAATATTAAAAGAAAGCGGTCAAAACACATAAATTTACAACACCGTAATGGTTAATGTTAGTTCCGATACAAGCAAAACTTGATTACAAGTAAACGCGACCAAAGTCCATCGCCCACAACGGCAAACTCGAGTAAATAGGTCACGCACTGCACAGCTGATTAATTCGCAAATGCGAGCGCTCGATATGCCGCTGCTCACAACAGCGTTCTCACTTAATCATGCCGCGCCCAGAGCACTGTTTAATTACTTCAGTAGGAATGGCCGAAATACACGGATTTACAACGATTCTAATACAAATTTGGTTCAACCACAGAGCAAGTGCCAGCCATGGATCACAAACGGCCGAAGCGTCTCGGTTTACAACAATGGCGGCCAAGACCTCAGCAACATGCTCAGCGACTGACTAATCATGCCAAAAGTGATCAGCAATGCGGTAATTTAGTAAGTTAGCCTAGATTGTAGGCCACATGCAAGGCAATTTAGTCACTCTGAGGGCGACAAGCCAGACATGCTAATAAGGTCTGACCGAACGCAAAATGGTCACTAAGTTACACAATATCTTTAAATGGTAGCTGTGTTTTTAGGCGTCTCCTGAGCGGTACGTGGCTAGTGGCTCCTAAATTTGGCAGCGGTGGTGGGATACGAAAGCATCGCCTTGGGCAACGGATCCGCCGGATGGCGGCGTTTTACTTCAAATTGGTCACACACATGCGACCGGGTACGACGAAAGAATTACGGGCACTCTGCGCGTCCTGCTAGCAAATACCCAAAGCTAGTGGGAGTGAAAGGAACACTTCATAACGACATCGCTGGACGCGGCCCTTGGAAAACCCCCGGAAGAAGACACTCCACAAAAACGTGCGTCCCACTCGATAGCTTTCAGCCGACTCCCCTGTGCTTGCAAAACATGCGAAGCTCTAACAACCGCGTACCTACGCGGAGCCTTAGCCAATCACGAGACGTAAGCTTAGGCGGAAATAACTGTATTAATACGCGCAAACGGTGATCAAGGGTGGCCCAAGATGATCGGAGCGGGGCAGCCGCGTCGATATACAGGGTATTCGGATTCAAATGAACAAGAAGTGATCTTGCGTCTGTGAGTTTTTGTGATAAAAGTTAAAAATGTTGGAATCAAATTTTAAATACAGATAGGTTGTACAGAAAGCTTAAATAGTCAGCTTTGTTGCTGAAGGTTACAAAATGGCTTAACAAACTCCAGCAAATTTGAGTTTTCACGTACGACTCGAAAAAACTGAAAAAACTTAAAATCCGTTTTCGCCACTGAATTATTCTTAAAAAGTTGGTTCATAAGTGTATATATGATTTTTTATATTTTTTTAGCTTTCTTCCAACCCTGCATACAACAGAAGAAACAACTTACCGAGCTTCCTAGATCTGTTTCATTAGTAACCGTCTACTTTTCTTAGCACCACTGAGTTTGGGTTTCTTTTTCATATTTCGTCCCATTTTGATATTCACAAATACAGCACTGTTATCACGATAACTACTAAAGCAATATGCACACAGTAACACTGGACACACTTCAGAGTACTGAGAAAGTTTTGATTTTGTTTTCTCAAAGAAGTCATTAAGTAAGATGACTATAAAAGTTAAGCCGCTTATAGATAAAGGTAATGGTTGGAAACGTCAGTAAGGATTTAGAAGCTATAGCAACCCTTCCTTGTTTAATAGAAGCATGTTGGGTTGTATACCTAACCTCGAATTTCCAATTTAACAAACCGCTGGACTAGCCTCTTAATATAATTTTTACTTCTGAAATTATATATACACTTGGTTTCACTGAAATCCTGAAGTCATGTAGCCGCTTTTCTTTTTTTTTTTAACATAAATAAGGCTTTACTTAATATATCTAATTATTATTATTAGTGGGCAATTCGAGTAGCTAGGTCCTAAGAGATTGATTAGTGGTCTTTAAACCAAGGTGTGAAAACAGCGCAAGTACCGTAATAGACCAGCCCGACTTTACAATTATGTACTTTTTTCTGAACCAGAAAGTTTTGACATTTTTATAACAGATATAATTAATTTGACAATAAACAACAAAGTATCATCAAATAAATATAAGTTTATACATTCAAAAAGTAAGTGTACAATATATAATGCAATTAATTCATACTATTCACGGGGTACTACATTCATCAGCCCTAGACAACGAACAGAAGACCCATATTAAATGATAAGATTATTTAAATTGTAATTTCAATGAATATATTGTAATGATTTACTGCCCACAGCAATTCTGATTGCCTAAGTAAAAGAATGAGTAAGGTCAACATGAGCACAGAATTGAATATTTTATTTATTGCAAGATAATCAGTACTTTACATTAATAAGTGCACTTGATGTGAGCAGCTGTAACTAATAATTTGAGGGATAAAAGTTAGCATAAGATACTAAGGCAGGTTTCAGAAGGGTTACGTTCAGAGTTTCAGATATGATAAATGCTTGGCAGGGTCAATGCAATTTAATTTGTAACTGACGGATTTGAGCTTAGCAATATCAAACATAATGTAAATAAAATGATACAGAATGATTTGTTAAATACAGAAATTGTATTGTAACGGCAAATTAACTGAAAGGTAAACGAAACAGTACGAGCAAATTAATAATTGCAATAGAACAATGGAAAAATGTAAGGCAACCGATCGAAAGACAATTAGTGAGATGCCAAAAGAACTCAAGTGTATCAGTGCATTATAAACCAAAGTGATTTAACAGCAGAACAAAGTGTAGTAACTTTTATTCCAAGAAAAAGACAATCTTAGTAGTTAGGCAAAGACGTGACATCAAAACTGTAGTCCATAAGTTCAAACATGTGATCAAACCTAATTTCTTTTAAGCATATGAAAATCTAGTTGCTAAGTTATGAGACAGTCAATTGTCATTAAGAAATCAAACAAGCAAAACTTTTACATGTTGAGCTCCACATTCTTTGTATAAAATTGTGAATAAAAAGTCCTTTGTAAAACCAGTTTATGTGTAAAGTTATTCACCAAGTTGCCGCGCATCTGTGGGTGTAGTTTTTCCAAGTGTAGGAGCTCCCAAGATACTGCAATTAAGTCATCAAGTTTCCAACTGGTGTATCATTAGTGCGACCCAATTTCGGTGACGATTTGGCGACAGTTCCAGACATCGGAAAGCAAATCTTTTTGTGCTACATAGAGAGAAGACCTACAACTATCCCTGGGTAGAAGAATTAGAACCAGCAAGCCATTACCAAGCGAGTATTTGCTGTGGCGTCTGTCCAGTGTGCCAACCAACAGCGGAGCACCTCTTTAAAAACGTAGGATTCCATAAAAAATAGGAGCAGCAGCCTCATACAAATTGAGGTTCGTCAAGAATATACCTTTGCCGAGAAGTTCAACGTGTTTTCAGAATCCCAGGTCTATCCAGCTTCGAGCAATTTAGCTGGCGTCCCTAAAAAGTGCGAGTTTACACGGTATTTGCAGTTTTCGCCGAAAATCGAACAAAAGCGAATCACGCGTGGGTTTACGTCACACTAGAAACAAAACGAGGTTAGCCGTTGCTACGTCAGAATTTATCGTATTTAGCTGCTGCATTCTTGACATTTTGGTGTTTAAAATTAAATTTTACGCTATTTTTGCACTGACGGATCATTTTGTTTACGGCACAAAATTTAGAGGTTATTTAAAACTGTCAGTCGGGAACTGTGAATTTGCTCTAATATTCGAAAGTAATTGTCATACAACAAATTATTTGCCATACAAATTTTTCTAAACTTGAGCCACGACAGTTCTCAGTACTGCTTAAACCAGTTTCACACGGTGCGCATTTTACGTAAACGTCCGTTGCATGTTGTTGTAAAAGAAATTACCGCACAACAAAACAATTCCTCCTCTAGTGAAACGGCGCGTATAAACGGTGTTCAACTTTCTCTTCGCAACGGCCAACCACAGAACGCCTTTCTATCACGTGATACTCACCGACCACGTGCGTTTTTTTACCTGGCTCGGCTTCCTATCTTTGCTGAAGTTTACTTAATTTATGAACCGACCCATGAGATAAGAATTGTTTCATGTTCACTGGAGCTAAGCTCCAATTTATTGCAAATAAATAAAACAAGGAAAGAGCAATACGCCATTTATTTTTGGTAATAAAAATTACATTCTTTTAATTTGCCCTGAGGTGACAGGCAAGTTCTTAATTGAAACTTAACAATTTGTAAAGTGTAGTATCCCTTGTTGATAACAACTACTGTTTTTGTGCCGTTTGGAATTCTCAAGCGACTCATTAATAAACATTTTCTCTTACGATTTCTTATATTTTGCCCTTGTGTGTCTTCATATGTCTCATTAAAGTAGTTCTCTGTGTTGTTTTATATTTGCAAAGAGAACATGAGTACGGTTTATCTCCTGTATGAGTCCTGATATGGCCAGTTAAATTACCTTTGTATGCTGTTTTATATGTGCAAATTGAACAGGAATAAGGTTTTTCTCCGGTATGTGTCTTCACATGTTTAACTAAACTAGTTTTCTCTGCTGTTTTATACTCACAAAGAACACAGATGTAAGGTTTCTCACCTGTGTGTGTCCTTAAATGGTTGACTAAGTTATCTTTTCTTGCTGCTTTGTATGTGCAAATGGAGCAGGCATAAGGTTTCTCTCCTGTATGTGTTCGCATATGTTTAACTAAATTTTGTTTTATTACTGCTTTATAATTGCAAGTTGTACATGAATAAGGTTTATTACCTGTATATGTCCTCACATGTTTTTCACCAGCATGTGTCTTCAAATGGCTAACTAAATTATCTTTTCTTGCTGCTTTGTATGGGCAAATTGAACACGAGTAGGGTTTCTCGCCTGTATGTACCCTCATATGTTTAACTAGTTTTTGTTTTTCTGCTGCTTTATAATTGCAAGTTGGACATGAATAAGGTTTTTCACCTGTATGTGTTCTCATGTGGTTAACCAAACTATGCTTCTCTGCCGTTTTATACTCACAAATAGAACACAAATAAGGTTTTTCCCCTGTATGTGTCCTCATATGTCTCACTAAAGTACCTTTCTGTATTGCTTTATAATAGCAAATTGGGCATGCAAAAGGTTTCTCTCCTGTGTGAGTCCTCATATGTTTAGTTAAATTGCCCTTCTCCGATGACTTAAAATTGCAAATAGAACAAGAGTGCATTTGTTTTCCCCCCATATTTTCCAAGCAATTACCCTTATCTTCTGCTGCGTATTCATAAGCGTTAGGGAGAAAAGAGTTTGCTACGAAACTTTCACTTGCTACGGGTGCATCAAGCATTTCATCTTTTATATATATTTCTTCTTTTTTAATATTCACTTCATGGTGAGCCGTGGTCTCGATAGTGCTTCCAGTGACTTCTTGCTGTAAGTGTAAATCTGGGACTGCTTTGTTTTCATCGACCTTCATCAGCGGTTTATATAACCCACTTGACATTGTGTTATACAAATGATTATCAATTAATTCTTGTTTCACTTCCATCGTTATAACGAACGTAAAGAGTTGGATATGTTATACCTGAAAAGTGATATTCGGTTGGGTTAAGTTTGTTATGTATAAAAAATTCGTAAGAATGGTATTTAAACATTCTTACGATTTTTTTATAATCAGAGTTTCAATATATTACTTACATGGAATATTATGGAATTAAAAGAACCAACTAATTCAGAGAACGGTCTGGCAGCAAAATCTATATAGAATAAATGATATTTATTCTGCAGAAACCACCATTTTGATAAGAAAGATCAATTAGTTCAAATGAAAATCAATAGAACTACTCATATATACACGGTGACGAGACGTTAATAACAGCCCACGATTCCGCTGCGAGAACCAGTAATTAATTGTATATGTCGACTAGAGACCTGCGGGGGTCCAATATATAGGACCCGCACCTGACCCGCGAACCGCAATTTCTGAAATCTTAAATCCGCACCCGACCGCGAACCGCAACTTCAAATTTTCATACTCGTACCCGACCCGCGACACTCAAGTTTTGCACTTTTAAGCCGCACTTGACGCTAAATTCGAATATTAGACCATCACGTACCAGCAACTTGCTTCAGATAGAATGCCCATGCACAATAAAGTTATTTCCACACTTCGGCGGTCAAATTATTATTAGGTATATTTTTTTATACACAAACAAAATGTATGTTGAAGGCATGACGTTGTACCCGCCACCCGCAATGATATAAATCTTACCCGCAACTCGACCAGCAATGCGGGTAACCCGCGGATACCCGCGGGTACCCGACCCGTTACAGCACTTTAATGTCGACTACTTTGAACTGTACCGCTTGCTCGTGTATTAAATTTTTATTATACATAAAATATATTTAAATTTAATACATCGCCTAATCTAACGCTGCATCAATTCGACGCGTGAACAGGCGGTAAGAAATTCGACTAGCTCTGCGCAACGTATCGCAAAATGAACGACGGCATCGTTCTCTTTCCATTGAAAGTCAGGGCGAGTACCCAGATAACGCTGCAGAATAACTATAAAAGAAGATTGCAGTACCAGTTCCAGTCTGCTCTTAAGAATATCTGGAGATTACCTGACCTGTCCTGTCCAGTCCTTAATTCCTCTCATTTCCTATCTGCACGTTTCGGTCTGACAGATCAAACTGTCTAACGGAATAAACCTGCAACCCTTATCCGACTAGGCTCCTAGAGAGATGAAAGGTTGAACTTTCAGTCCGACGAAGTTTAAACCTCTCCATAGCCTATCCGACCAGACCGTTTCCAATTATTCACACCCGTACAATTTCGAAGCGCAAATCCTGGTGCTTCAATCAGGGAAATACTTTGCATAACCTAATTTCACTAATAATAAGACCCATAGCGATCGCATCACCTGTACCGCTAGCGAACAGCCAGAATTCAGTAACCGCTCCTCAAGAAACTGACCTGGAGGATCCGTTCTAGACGCTTAAAAGCATCCCCCGGAGGTCCGAAACTCAAGCCCGTGTCCCTCAAATTCATTGCGGGCGGACCGCCAAAAGACTGCCCCTCGGCTAACAAGCGAACGTCTTTCACCTGCTGGATTTGACATCGCGTTCGCCCCAGGAATTCTGCCCGGGCTGCGTAAGGTAGCAGCTGGCCCCGCTTCAGGAGTTAAACACTAACGCCAGCTCCAGGTAACCTTTAAAAGTTGCTAATTGCAAAGGAAAATTACAACCGAAAACCGCTGTCAACAACTCAGCGCCGAAGGTCGACTTTGACGGAACAAAAGAGCTACTAGAACCAGTTTTCGAAGCAGCAACTTGCGTGCCGGCGTACGAGTCAAGCAACCTACGCGGCCCATTTCCTGAGAAATCGGCGTGCGTCCTAGCTGACCGTTCACGACGAGCCCGCTGCACGCCCCAGCATCGTGAATTGCAGCACGAGCCAGGAAGCCAGACACAGTTCCAGAAACACTTATCAATTATATAATGTACAATTCATTTATTTCTTATTAATCAATGCATGCATAGATAAAAACATTATATTTGTGTCTGGTAATTATCTGGTGTTTTACTAATCGAATATATATGTGAGGAAACGTATTTCTCCGATTTGAGCTTTACCCGAGCTGTAAATATTTGACGCCCTTGGTAAGGGGGTGAAACGTAAACCAGAACGCCCTTTGCAAGGACATTTTTGTTATAACGTCACATGTTGCATTTCACAGGAATGTAGAAAATTACGTAACGTCACAGAATTACCGTTTTTAGAGGTAGTAATAGAGATGGGTAAAAAACATTATAACAATGTTTTTGTACAAAGGTACGAATTTAGGTTAGCTGCAGTTTAAGATTTGTGTGTACTTAGTACAAGCATTCTTGTGTCATGTAAAAAATGTGTGTAGACTGTAACAAGAGGGTTAATTTGTCTCTCCTTCCAATATTACTGGCTCTAAAGGCGGAACCATCTGCTGCTACTAACGCGACGTTACGCGGTGTCGATTGCTTGAACGATGGTTCTACGATTAATTAAAAAACTAAAGTTTCCACAAGCATGTACGTAATATGCAGTTATTTGTACACAAAATGAGAATTAACTCAAAATTAATTAAAATAAATATACTTTTAAATTAAAAACCGCAATAATTGAAAGAGTATCCTAAAAGTGCTGTGTTTTTAACATTTACATTTAGACGTTCTAAATTGCAGATCTAATTTTCCGTATTAGTTGAATGCCAACATGATTACCTTTACAAAAACTTGTCCTGCACGTAGAGGAGACCGGGTATACTTTGGACGCTTTTTTCATTTTGTTTTTATCCTTTTACACAACATTCATCTTCTTTCATATTTTCGTTACCGCTTTGTAGATTTCATAAATGATATTTTTTACTGCGTTTGGATATCAGATCAGAACAGTTTGCTTCGAAGAGTAAAAAGTATCTATATGTACTTGCCAATACTATTCTCAGGACAGGGGTAAAAATGATGAGTCCGGGGGATACTTTGGGCATGAGCTGAAAAGAAAACAGGTGACTATTGTTGAATAAATTGATTTATTTACGAAAAACGAATGGAATCTAAAAGTATACTACTGCAAGGTAAATTTTATCAGATCTACTTAGGTACACGTACATCTTGCCTTTAAATCGGGGACGCATGTTGTTACGGTTTACTTTTACGTTAGTTGAATAGCTATTATTTTCTAATATTTGAACGCACTCAGTTACTAATGTCATTTTGCAAACGTACCTGGCCTGCGCGAAAGATCATGTATCAAACGCCAAATCGGTCTTCTGTGACCAAAACGCACTCGAAGCGGTCGTGTTTTTCCAGACCCGATGCCAATGCTGAGGTTATAATTCTGCACGTGGCAGAATTAATTGTCGTAAACGTTAATTTACGGATTTATCAGTTTGGTTTGATGTTTATTTCGTGGGGACGAATTGTCGCGCGCGTGTAACACTATTGTAGGATGGGATTTAATAATATTTTCTGTATACCTCTACACCGTAAGGTAGAAGAGGAACCGATTATGTGTGTCATCTTTTTCTGCTTTTCCTCAAGGTTTAGTTTTTGAAAAGTATTTGTATTAATCGTTAATTTTTCCCGTCTTTTTTCTCCAACTGCTATTTTTCTAAGCCTAGCCTCTGGGTGAAGCAACGGTTGAAGAGGAAAGCGATGCCAGCACTAGTAGAAAGATCTGCTGCAGCTATAGTCTTTGGAGTTGCTGCTGCCGAAGTATTAGTATTGTTGTATAAATGAACGTATACACTACAATTGAGCGGAGAACAGGAATTTACTAAATTAGCCTTATGCAAGCTTATCAACAAATGCTCTTAGATGAAGAATCCAAGAAATTAACTACAATCTCAACTCACCGTGGATTATTTATGTACAATAGATTGCCCTTCGGTATCTCTTCAGCTGCAGGTTTATTTCAAAAGGTTGTAGAACAATTTTTGGGAGGTTTGGAAGGAGTTAGTTGTTCTTTGGACGATATTTTGGTCACAGGGGCTAATAGGCAAGAACATCTAAGAAGTTTTAAAATTTTTAAAAGATAGTGGTTTAACGCTAAATAAAGGAAAATGTCAATTTTTCGTTAGTTCACTTTCATGTTTGGGATACGTTATAGATAAAAACGGTATACATAAATTGCCAGATAAAATACAGGCAATAAAAGACACGCCTATACCAACAAATTATAATCAGCTTAAAGCATTTTTAGGTTTAGTGAATTATTATCACCGATTTATACCCAATATGTCACATATTTTGCATCCTTTGTATAATATAATTAAAAAAGATGTTAGTTGGCACTGGAGTGACAGTTGTCAAATTGCTTTCGATCGAATACGGGAATTAATGGTATCTCCACAAATATTAGCTCATTACAATCCAGCGATTGCTTTAAAACTAACTGTGAATGCAAGTGATTATGGGATAGAAGGGGTATTGTCACACGTGTACGAGACCAGAATTGAACGTCCGATAGCTTATACTTGGAGAACGTTAACTCAGGCGGAAAAAAAATTACTCTCAAATCGATAAGAAGGCCTTAAGTATTGTATATAGAGTAAGAAAATTTTATCAGTATTTGTATGGCCGGAAATTTGATTTGTATACCGATCACCGCGCATTAGTTTCAATATTTGGATCTAAACGCGGAATTCCAGTGATGGCGGCTAATAGGCTGCAAAGATATGCTTTGTTTTTAGCAGCATACAATTTTGATATTTATTACTTTAATTCCAATAAAAATAACGCTGATTTCTTTTCAAGATTACCGTTGGATGATCCAACGGAAGTTGATTCAGGTAACTATAATTATGTCAATTATATTGCCGACAATACTGACTTACCGGTAGATATAAACAAAATCAAAGACGAAACCAAGATTGATCCGTTATTAAGTAAGGTTTACCAGTATGTACTTACTGCATGGCCGAAAAATTGTGAAGAAAATTTGACACCGTTTTTTAGGCGTAAAGATGAAATAAATATCAAAAATAATATCTTATTATGGGGTTACAGAGTAATTCTACCTAAAACTTTGCAAAATTCGATTTTAAATGAACTTCATTCGTCTCATTTTGGCATAGTAAAGATGAAGGCATTCGTATGTGTGGAGGCCATCATTAAACTCAGATATTGCAAATATTTGCTAATCGTGTTCTAATTGCCTGAAAAACAGAACAGATACACCTAAAGCTTGTTAACACCTTGGCCTAGCCCACAGTCAGCCTGGGATTACATTGATTATTTGGGTCCATTTTTTGGAAAATCTCTACTAGTGATCACTGAAGCGTTTTCAAAGTGGCTCGAAGTTTTCGTAATGAATTCCACTACATCCACGGCTACAATTGAAAAGCTAAGAGAAGTATTTGCCAGATTTGGTCTTCTTAAAGTTTTGGTTTCCGATAATGGTACACAATTTGTATCAGCAGAAATGAAATACTTCTTAAAAATGAACGGGATTAAACACACTACGAGTCCACCGTATCATCCATCTTTGAATGGGGCGGCGGAAAATAGTGTAAAAACTATAAAAAGTTATTTATTGAAAGAAGTAAATTCCTACAATACGATCGATTTTTACTAAATTATAGAAATATCCAACATTGTACAACTGGCGAGGCTCCAGTTAGATTGTTAATTGGTAGGTAGTTACGAACGCGATTAGATTTGCTGAGACCTTATAATATGATAAATCAATTTACTAAAACGGAATCCGAAATAAAAAATAAGATGAGGCGTAGCCAGCACGTACAAAAACGGAATTTTAAGGGTAATTTTACATCTGCATATTAGAAAAAGACTGATCTTATCTGTAGCGCATAGGCTTTTTGATCCAATCGATTTTTAAAACCCTATAACTCTATTTCCTAAATTACTGTTGCAGCAAGCATGGTCAACACATCTTAGTTGGGACACGGAGGTGAATGAAGAAATCAGAATTGCAGTTTTAGGTTGGCTCAAGGATTTACGGTTCTTATTAGAGGCAAAAATTTCCAGGTGGCTGTTCGGAATAGCAGATAAAGGGAAGATCTACAGTATCCATACCTTTTGTGACGCCAGTAAAGTGGCTTATGCAGCAGCGATCTTCATTAGAGTCGAATCATCTACAGGAGTTACGGTGCAGCTTGTTCAAGCCAAATCAAGAGTAGCACCACTTAAAAGGCTCGCTATTCCACGACTCGAGTTAATGGCAGCCACGATAGGAGCCCGCTTGACAACTGAGGTAACCAAAAATTTAAAGGACATAGAAGAATTCTCCATCACATACTGGACTCGACTACAGTATTAGCATGGATCAAACGTGATGAGCAATGGCAAACATTTGTAAGAAATAGAATTCAAGAAATTCGACAACCAACAAATCCTGAAAGCTGGAGACATATTCATGGTAAAAAAAACCAGCAGATCTACCTTCGAGAGGCTGTGGAGTGAGAAAATTACTGCAGCTGCAATGGTGGGAGAAACCCGCTTGGCTAAAATGCAGTCCGCAAGAATGGCCAGAATCTAATTTTATTAGTAATGAAACAGAGATTATGAGAGAAAAAAAATACAAGTAAGATAGATTGGTATTATAATTATTTGTATAGTTATCGGAAAGTTGTACGAGTAGTTGCATGGGTGAAACGTTTTGTAAGCAATTGCTTAAACCAAGCAGCTCGTATAAAATCGTGTTTTACGGTTGAAGAATTGGAAAATGCAGAAAAGAAAATGATTAAATTCATTCAGGCAGAAGCATTTGTTGAAAAATCTAGAAATCTATCATCTCTAAATGCCTTTATGGATACCGAGGGTGTTGTTCGAATAAAGACAAAACTTACACTGAGAAAAGATACGGAAAATTTTAGATATCCTGTGGCTTTACCTGATCGACACACAGTTGTCCGATTAATAATAAAAGATCGACATGAGAGAATGGGACGTGCTGGAGTTCAGATACTGTTGAATATTCTACTCGAAGATTACTGGATTATAAGAGGTCGAAAAACAGTGCGTTTGGTTTTAAAGAAGTGCATAGTATGTAAAAGGTATGAAGAGAAACGTTTAGAAGCTGTACCTTGTGCTTTACGGAAAAAACGTGTAAAAGATGAAGCCGTGTTTACGATTACTCTGGCCCCGTATATTTAAAGGGAAACAATAAAGCACGGATATGTTTATTCACTTGTGCAGTATATCGAGCCGTACATTTAGAATTAACGACCTCGTTATCGACACAGGTTTTTATACAAGCTTTGAGACGATTTATAGCTAGAAGGGGGAGACCTGCAACTATTTACAGAGACAATGGAACAAATTTTGTTGGTGCTGAAAATACCCTGATGTCACTCGACTGGGGTAAGATAAAAGAATATGCTACCGCCGAGAAAATAAATGGAAATTCAATCCACCTAGTGCTGCTTGGTGGGGCGGGTGGTGGGAACGATTGATACGTGTCATGAAAAATTTATTGAGAGGAACACTTGGAAAAGCTTGTTTGTCATATGAAGAAATGATTACTGTACTTTATGATTGTGAATCAATTATAAATTCGAGGCCAATTACTTACTTGTCAGACAGTGATACGAACATTTTACCTTTATCTCCCAATATGTTCATACAAGAAGTAAAAGAGATTGGAGTGCCAGATCTTTATACAATCGACAGTAAATGTTTAAATAAACGTTTGCAGTATATTCATAAACTCAGACTTGATCTCAGAAATCGTTTCCGAAGCGACTATCTTGGTCAGCTTTTACAGAAAGTGAATCAGCATAATAAAAACACAAGGCCGCTTATAGTAGCCGAAATAGTTTTAATAGAAAGCGACGACACCAAGCGAATCGACTGGCCGCTTGTAAAGGTAATAGAAATAATACTTGGAAAGCATGGTGGGAGTCGTTTGGCGCGATTAAGAACAGCGAAAGGTGAACTCCTCAGACAAGTGCAAAGAATATAACCATTAGAAGTAACATGTGAAGATCGAGAACATTTAACAGGTGTTAAATTGCCGGCTGGATCTCGGAAGAAAGAAGTGAAGATAAAGAAGAAAGATGAAAATCTACCAGCAATCACAGAATCAGGACGAGTGGTGAAGAAACCACTAAAACTTTTAGAATAGTATCGTTATACATTTTGTATTTATTGCCAACTCTAGGTGGGAGAATGTTAAGAACCCCTGGTTTACAATTATTAGGGATTTTGAGGATGTGTAGAGTTGGCAACGATTTCATAGTTTATTATTAGTGCTTGTGTAAAACAAAATATTTGAGTGTAATATTTTTCGGTTGAAAATTAGAAAAACGATTTCTATAAGAATTGTGTACGTTTTTTAAGATAGTTACCTACTCCTAAATCACGACGTTAATAATAAAAGTTACATATGTAACAGGTAAAAAGAACATTACATTTAAAGTGGGAGATCGTGCTTTAGCAAAAGATTTCAGATACGCTAAACCCTGTTGGATTCCGGGAATTATAAGTAAAATTTTAGGAAATCATGTGGACGAAATTAAAATAACATCTTGTAATGAAACATGGAAAAGACATGTTAATCAATTATACTGTTATAGACAACCAGATAGGGAAATACCGTTTGTGAAGCATAGTGAATCATTATCACAATCACACGAGGAACAAGAGAATCACTTGTCAGATGCAACTAATGCTTCAAAAATGGTTACTGAAGAAAATAATTTAAAAACAAGACCTCAAAGAAATAGATTTCCTGCGGACAGGTTACAAGTAACTTTTTAAATGTAGAGTAGTTAATAAGGAAGGAGGAATTGTAGTGTATACGTTCATTTATTGTCAATAATTAAGTAATGTATAAAATGTAAGTTTGGGGCAAAAGCGTGCGTAGCATGTCAAATGTTAAAACGGGCACTGCATGCAAGTCCGTACCCAAAGATGAACGCAAATTGTAATTGTGAATTGTACGCTAATGCTAATAAATGCATGTTATACAAGTTCTCTTTTAATGCAGAACATTACAATGGCATCCATCAACCACAATATGAACAATTTACTACAGCTGGCTTTCCTAATAACACTCTGAGGTTTTCGTCGAGTGTGTATTTTTCAGATTATGCATTTGGAAATGGCCACATGGAAACATAAAGCTTAACTTGCACTTATATTTGTTTTACGAGTAACAGTATTGCAAAAGAAATATTTATATGCCCTTGCTAAAGCAATTTGATGCTGAGTTCGCATTAAGATAGCGTTTAATAAGTGCTGTTGAGACTTTCGCGGACTTTTATCATATTTTATTGTATTTTATCCGTTTATATTGTTTTTATTCATGGTACCCATTAATCACAATAACACTCTGAGGTTTTAGTGGAGTGGGTATTTTTCAGATTATGCACTTCGAAATGGCCACATGAAAACACAAAGCTTAAGTTGCACTTCTGTTGTGTTTTACGAGTACCAGTATTACAAAAGAAATATCTGTATGCCCTTGCTAGAGCAATTGGATGCTGAATTCGCATTAAGATAACGTTTAATAAGTGCTGTTCTGACTTCCGCGGACTTTTATCATATTTTATTGTATTTTATCCGTATTCATGGTACCTATCAACCACAATATTAACAATTTACTACAGCTGGCTGTCCTAGTAACACTCTGAAGTTTTCGTCGAGTGTGTATTTTTCAGATTATGCACTTGGAAATGGCCACATGGAAACATAAAGCTTAAGTTGCACTTCTGTTGTATTTTACGAGTACCAACATTGCAAAAGAAATATCTGTATGCCCTTGCTAGAGCAATTGGATGCTGAATTCGCATTAAGATAGCGTTTAATAAGTGCTGTTACGACTTCCGCGGACTCACATTTTGTTATATTTTCTCCGTAATCAAGGAACCCATCAACCACAGTATGAACAAGTTACTACAACTGGCTGTCCTAATAGCACTCTGAGATTTTTGTCGAGTGTGTATTTTTCAAATTATTTACTTGGAAATGGCCACATGGAAACATAAAACCTAAATTGCACTTCTTTTGTGTTTTACGAGTACCAGTATTGCAAAAGAAATAACTCTATACCCTTGCTAGAGCATTTGAATGCTTAATTCGCATTAAGATATCGTTTAATAAATGCTATTGCGACTTCTGCGGACTTTTGTCACATTATATTGTATTTTATCCGTATTTATGCAACCCATAAACCACAATATGAATAATCTACTACAGCTGGCTGTTCTAATAACACTCTGACGTTTTCTTCGAGTGTGTATTTTTCAGATTATGTACTTAGGAATGGCAACATGGAAATATAAAGCTTAAGTTGCCCTTCTATTGTATTTTACGAGTACCAGCATTGCAAAAGAAATATCTCTGTTTCCTTACTAGAGCAATTGGATGCTGAGTTCGCATTAAGATAGCGCTTAAAAAGTGCTATTGCGTTCCGCAGACTTTTATCACATTTTATTGTATTTTATCCGTATTCATGGTACCCATCAACCACAATATCGACAACTTACTGCAGCTGGCTGTACTATTAACATTCTGAGGTTTTCGTCGAGTGTGTATTTTTCATATTATGCACTTAGAAATGGCCACATGGAAACATAACGCTTAAGTTGCACTTTTATTGTGTTTTACGAGTATCAGTATTGCAAAAGAAATATTTCCATGCCCTTGCTAGAGCATTTGAATACTTAATTCGCATGAAGATATCGTTTCATAAGTGCTACTGCGACTTCCGCGGACTTTTGCCACAATTTTTTTTTACTTTATCCGTATTTATGGCACCCATAAACCACAATATGAATAATCAACTACAGCTGGCTGTACTAATAACACTCTGATATTTTCTTTGAGTGTGTATTTTTCAGATTCTGAAGCTAGAAATGGCCACATGGAAATATAAAGCTTCAGTTGCACTTCTGTTGTATTTTACAAGTACCAACATTGCAAAAGAAATATCTTTGTACTCTTGCTAGAGCATTTGAATGCATAATTCGCATGAATATATGGTTTCATAAGTGCTATTGCGACTTGCGTGGACTTTTATCACATTTTTTTGTACTTTATCCATATTCATGGCACCCATAAACCACAATATGAATAATCTACTAGAGCTGGCTGTACTAATAACACTATTAACATTCTGAGGTTTTCGTCAAGTGTGTATTTTTTATATTATGCACTTAGAAAGGGCCACATGGAAACATAAAGCTTAAGTTGTGTTTTACAAGTACCAGTATTGCAAATGAAATATCTATATGCCCTTACTAGAACAATTGGATACTGAATTCGCATTAAGATAGCGTTTAATAAGTGCTGTTACCACTTCCGCGGACTTTTATCGCATTTTGTTATACTTTACCCGTAATCATGGCACCCATCAACCACAAAATGGACCAGTTACTACAACTAGCTGTCCTAATAGCAACCTGAGCTTTTCGTCGAGTGTGTATTTTTCAAATTATTTACTTGGAAATAGCCACATGGAAACACAAAGCTTAAGTTGCACTTTTGTTGTGTTGTAGGAGTACCAGTATTGCAAAAGAAATATTTTTATGCTCTTGCTAGAGCAATTGGATGCTGAATTCGCATTAAGATAGCGTTTAATAAATGGTGTATTGACTTCCGCGGACTTTTATCATATTTTATTGTCTATTATCAGTATTCATGGCACCTATCAACCACAATACGAACAATATACTACAGCTGGCTGTACTAATAACACTCTGAAGTTCTCGTAGAGTGTATATTTTTCAGATTATGCACTTAGAAATGGCCACATAGAAACATAAAGCTTAAGTTGCACTTTTATTGTGTTTTACAAGTACCAGTATCGCTAAAAAATTTCTGTACCCTTGCTAGAGCAATTGGATGCCAGTGATAAAATTAATATATTTTGATCGACACTAGGTATTATAGTAGTTGTTAAGTCATTTTGCTGTTGTAGATGCTTAATTGCATTTCACGCCTTTAGGGCAACTTGTTGCTATGTTAAAACCATTTTCAATCTTTGCGCACAAGTACAATCTCATCTTCCGCACATTTGATTCAGGTCATTTTGGTATTTTAAATAGCCACCTAGGCTTTAGGGCAGCGTGCCCGTATGCTAAACCCTTTTAGTTCTTTATTTGGCTCCATCGCCTAATTCCAGAATCATGATTTCGCACATATTTGGCCCCAAACGCAGTATTTCTCGTCGGTTGGAGCCCCCCTCTGGTGGCGCTTTGGCAGCCGAGCGTTATCGCTCGCAAGAATTCCGAATCTTCTAGAAAACACGCCGTTGCGGCGTGCTACCATTGTCGCCGGCATTAATTTGTTTCATCGTATCGCCTCGCGATTGGCTGCCGAGGTATAGTCACGTGGGGACGCGACCGATGTGACATGTGGCAGCGCTTCCCTCTGGGCAGTTGATCGCAGCCCGTTGCAGAAAGCGTTCGTTTGGTGGTTGTGTTATCCAGGCGGCGTCCTTCGGCCCCTCAGGTGCCCGAGGACGCCTGCCGCTGTCCTTTTAGTATTGTTGCCGTGAAGGCCCTCTTTTCCGTTGCCCGTCTCGAGCTGTGGCAGCGAGCGCTGCGAGAATTGTTTCACCTTCGAGAGGTGTTGTGGTTGTGCGAGCTTCGAATTGTTTTCGGCGTAGCGTGGGTGCATCTGGAGTCCAGTTTCTGCTCCCAACGAAAGTGGCCCATTTTTCGTCGTCCAGTTGTACGCGTCCTGACGCGTCTCACGTCGCCAGTATGGCGGATGTCCACTCATCCCTATAGCCGTCGAACATCGAATGTACCTGCCACCTAAGACTGCAGCCTGTCGCAACTCAACTGTACCAGGCTCCCCAACCGCCTACATATTAAGGTATGTGTCTTTGAACTGATTACCGCTGTGAACGCGAGTGTACCTGTCCCGCGGAGAGCATTTAAGCCCCGCGTACGAGCTGTATTGGGACGCCGCGAGCGAGCCCGTCACGTCTCTTGTGCCTACAGGCACTGTCGTCATATTTGTTCATTACTGTTTGCTGAATAAGGCGACGCGCCCGCATATTTGTACATTCATTCCAAATTACAGACTGTCCATGTTGCAAGTGCTAATTTGTTCATTACTGTTTGCTGCATAAGGCGACGCGCCCGCATATTTGTACATTCATTCCAAATTACAGACTGTCCATGTTGCAAGTGCTAATTTGTTCATTACTGTTTGCTGCATAAGGCGTCGCGCCCGCATATTTGTACATTCATTCCAAATTACAGACTGTCTATGTTACAAGTGCTACTTTGTTCATTACTTTTCAACATCTGTCGCTAGGTTTAGAGCGCGCGCCAGCTGGTGTTCTTAGATATAATCTATTTATAGATATAGGGCGACGCACTCTGCTGCCCCATTGTAACCCGTGAGTCAATACATGATTTGTTAGTTAAGGGAACTATTGTTTTGTTTCGACTTGTGCATGTTCTGTTTCAGATAAGCGCCCCCTTCAGTGTACTGATTATTGTGCGACGGGACGAGGGAGCTTTGAGCGTACAGGTGGGTGAGACAGCTGCGTAGTCGCGGTCGGATTGGCACCTAATTACAATCCTTGCATAAGGCAATCTCGAAATTGTTATTTGACCTTGCAACTCTTGAGTAATCCTATCGACGGAGTATATTGCGTGCTTCGCTCCCGTCTAACCGTCCAGGCCCGGTTAGTCGGGTTAAAACAGGCTTGGTGGCGCCCTCATAATTCTGACATACCCTATATATATATATATTATGCCGCAACACGCTTGCCCAGAACGTATCGTGTGACTCACGCCCGACTCCCTGAGCGTTCCAGCCGTGGCCTTTAGCCTATTTTGAACCGATTTCAGGGCAAGTGTGCCAGTTTTTCAGGACTGTTTCCGTGGTGCGATGCTCACCTTGGGTGGGTGTCGTAAAGTTCTTTTAATACTGTAACATAGTACAAGAAAATTTTCTGTAGTTAATATTTACCGAAAAACTTGCTTTTCAGACGTTTTCACGCACCTTAATACTAAACTACTGAACTTAAATTTTTTGGATGCTGAGAAATTTAATATAGCATTTTTATATGGTTAAATAAGCTCCACATAAACTCCTACAGCGTTTACAACCTCTGCAATCAATTCTAAGCCACTTGTTTAGCACCTATTAGTATTGGCACATTAAACAGGGATGAAATTAATATATTTTAATCGACACTAGGTATTATAGTAGTACAAGAAATTTCTGTAGTTAATATTTACCGAAAAACTTGCTTTTCAGACGTTTTCACGCACCTTAATACTAAACTACTGAACTTAAATTTTTTGGATGCTGAAAAATTTAATATAGCAGTTTATATGGTTAAATCAGCTCCAAATAAACTTCTACAGCGTTTACAACCTGTGCAATAAATTCTAAGCCACTTGTTTAGCACCTTTTAGTATTGGCACATTAAACAGGGATAAAATTAATATATTTTAATCGACGCTAGGTATTATAGTAGTACAAGAAAATTTTCTGTAGTTAATATTTGCCAGGTCATTTTGGTATTTTGTTAGCCACCTAGGCTTTAGGGCAGCGTGCCCGTATGCTAAACCCTTTTAGTTACTTATTTGGCTCCATCGCCTAATTCCATAATAATGATTTTGCACATATTTGGCCCCAAACGCAGTCTTTCTCGTCAGTTGGAGCACCCCTTTGCTGGTACTTTGGCAGCCGAGTGTTATCGCTCGCAAGAATTCCGAACCTTCTAGAAATCACGCCGTTGAGGCGCCTCGCCATTGGCTGTCTTTGTTACCGGAATTAATTTGTTTTATGGAGCGCATCGCCATTGGCTGCCGAGAGTCACGTGGCAATGCCGTTTGGCTCACGCCACTGCAGGGGCCGGAACACTGCTTGCTTGAGTTCAAGTCAGGCCGTTGATCGAAGAAGTCGCAGAGTGTGCCGTTTCGCGGCGTTCCCGCTATTTGCGGGGACGCCAGCCTGTTTTTCCCGTCTCGTGCTGTTTCAGCGAATGTTGTAGAATATGCCATCCTTTAAGAGGTCGCGTGTGATTGTGCGAGTGGCACGTCTTTACGCCAAGACGTAGGTGTGAGAAGGGCTTCTTGGGGCCAGTTCTGCGTTTGTGAGAAAGGGGGCTTTCCCTTTGCAACTCGCTGTTTTTGAGGATCTTTCTAGGCAGGACGAAGTAGGCCTTTTTGTCGCCGTAAGTGTGCTCTCAGGAGAGCGTCCTAACACCGCCATCTTGGCGGATTCCAGCCCGTTTACCTCTAATGCCGTGTTTTGGCGATTGAGCTGCCACAGACTGCCGCCTACTACCAACTGACTGCACGCCACTCTCATGGACCGTCTGCGGACTAAGGTATTTGTAATTGCAACCATTTAAACATAGTAACTGTCACTTGTGCGAGCGTTGGTGCTTTTGCGCTCAACTTTGTGTGGGCGGATGCATGCCCCTTGCTTGCTTGTCGCGGCTTTTAATGCCGGTTTGAGGCCACCATGCTTCGAGACGCTACTTTGGTAGCCTACTAGTAAGTTCATGTGCGCGAGTTTCGCGTCTCATCGCCTAAATAGCTAAAGAACTCTGCGCCTATGTCTTGGTGTTACGTTTGTGTTAGTTTTTAATTCAGTAACGTTGGGTGCGCGAGCTTTGCTATATTGTACCGATTAATACCTAAATAGAATCAACGCCTCGCCGTGCTGAGCCTGGCGCGCCCTAATCTGTTCGAGCTCTTTGTTTATGTTTGCGAGGGCTTTGTGCTTTGCTTCCCAGGTGTTAACCGCAGCCAACGACTGCGTGGGCGACGTAGCAGAGGCTGGCAACTATTCCAAATTCGCATGCTTTAGTGAGGCTATGTTAGCCCCTCTTCCTGGTCAAATATTGCAGTCACGCTGCCCCGCTGCCTTTGCAGGTCGGCGTCTGTTATCGCGCACTAACGCGCCCTTTTCCGGAGTGCGTATTTCTAAATTGTACTCTAATATGTAAAGTGTCAAGCCCACTGCGGCCGGCCACCCATAGTGTGTTGTATACTAGCATAGCGCGTCCATCAGCTGGTGCCCAACGTAAGCAGTAACATAAGCTCGGCGGCACGATTTGCCACCCAGATGTAGTTATCAACCAATAGACGCATATTTAATTAAGGGACGTATTATTCCTATTCGACCTGTGCATGCTTTGTTTCAGATAGCGCCTTTTACTGTGTAAAGATTGGTGTACGGCGAGACGTGAGAGATCAGAGCGTGCAGGTAGGTCCAGTGGTTGCGCAGTCTCGGCCCAAAGAGTCCCAATATTACCATTCCAGTATTTGCGATCACGAAATTGTTATTTGAGCTTGCAGCTCATGAGAATTCTTATCGACGGAGTATCTTGAATACTTCGCCCCCGTTTAACCGCCCAGGCCCGGTTATTCGAGTTAAGACAGGCTTGGTGGCGCCCTCATAATATTGACGTACCCTATATATATATGCCGCAACACGCTTGCCCAGAACGTATCGTGTGACTCACGCCCGACTCCCTGAGCGTTCCAGCCGTCGCCTTTAGCCTGTTTCTAGCAAATCTCAGGGCAAGTGTGCCAGTTTTCCAGGACTGATTCCGTGGTGCGATGCTCACCTTGGGTGGGTGTCGTAAAGTTGTTTTAATACCGTAACATATTTACCGAAAAACTTGCTTTTCAGACGTTTTCACGCACCTTAATACTAAACTACTAAACTTAAATTTTTTGGATGCTGAAAAATTTAATATAGCAGTTTTATATGGTTAAATAAGCTCCAAATAAACTCCTACAGCGTTTACAACCTCTGCAATCAATTCTAAGCCACTTGTTTAACACCTATTAGTATTGGCACGTTAAACAGGGATAAAATTAATATATTTTAATCGACACTAGGTATTATAGTAGTACAAGAAAATTTTCTGTAGTTAATATTTACCGAAAAACTTGCTTTTCAGACGTTTTCACGCACCTTAATACTAAACTACTGAACTTAAAATTTTTGGATGCTGAAAAATTTAATATAGCAGTTTTATATGGTTAAATAAGCTCCAAATAAACTCCTACAGCGTTTACAACCTGTGCAATAAATTCTAAGCCACTTGTTTAGCACCTATTAGTATTGGCACATTAAACAGGGATAAAATTAATATATTTTAATCGACGCTAGGTATTATAGTAGTACAATAAAATTTTCTGTAGTTAATATTTACCGAAAAACTTGTTTTTCAGAAGTTTTCACGCCCCTTAATACTAAACTACTGAACTTAAATTTTTTGGATGCTGAGAAATTTAATATAGCATTTTTATATGGTTAAATAAGCTCCAAATAAACTCCTACAGCGTTTACAACCTCTGCAATCAATTCTAAGCCACTTGTTTAGCACCTATTAGTATTGGCACGTTAAACAGGGATAAAATTAATATATTTTAATCGACGCTAGGTATTATAGTAGTACAATAAAATTTTCTGTAGTTAATATTTACCGAAAAACTTGCTTTTCAGACGTTTTCACGCACCTTAATACTAAACTACTGAACTTAAATTTTTTGGATGTTGAAAAATTTAAGATAGCAATTTTATATGGTTAAATAAGCTCTAAATGCACTCCTACATTGTTTACAACCTTTCCAATCAATTCTAAACCACTTGTTTAGCACCTATTAGTATTGGCACATTAAACAGGGATAAAATTAATATAGTTTAATCGACACTAGGTATTATAATAGTACAAGAAAAATTTTTGTAGCGAATATTTACTGAAAAAAGTGCTTTTCAGACGTTTTAACGAACCTTAATATTAAACTACTGAACTTGAATTTTAAGGATGCAGAAAAATTTAATACAGTAGTTTTATAAAGCTAAATAAGCCCCAAATGCATTCTTACACCGTTTACAACCTTTGCAATCAATTCTAAGACAGTTGTTGAGCACTTGTTAGTATTGGCACGCTTACCAGTGATAAAATTAGTATCTTTTGATCGACACTAGGTATTCTAGTATTACAATAAAATTTTCTGTAGCGAATATTTACTGAAAAACGTGCTTTTCAGACGTTTTAACGAACTTTAATGTTAAACTATTGAACTTGAACTTTTTGGATGCAGAAAAATTTAATATAGCAGTTTTATAAAGCTAAATAAGCTCCAAATGCATTCTTACACGGTTTCCAACCTTTGCAATCAATTCTAAGACAGTTGTTGAGTACTTGTTAGTATTGGCACGCTTACCAGCGATAAAATTAATATATTTTAATCGACACTAGGTATTATAGTAGTACAAGAAAATTTTCTGTAGTTAATATTTACTGAAAAACGTGCTTTTCAGACGTTTAAACGCACCTTAATACTAAACTATTGAATATGAATTTTTTGGATGCAGAAAAATTTAATATAGAAGTTTTATGTGGCTAAATAAGCTCCAAATAAACTCCTACATCGTTTACAACCTCTGCAATCAATTCTAAGCCACTTGTTTAGCACCTATTAGTATTGGCACATTAAACAGGGATACAATTAATATATTTTAATCGACACTAGGTATTATAGTAGTACAAGAAAATTTTCTGTAGTTAATATTTACTGAAAAACGTGCTTTTCAGACGTTTTAACGAACCTTAATATTAAACTACTGAACTTGAATTTTTTGGATGCAAAAAAATTTAATACAGCGGTTTTATAAGGCTAAATAAGCTCCAAATGCACTCCTACAGCGTTTACAACCTTTGCAATTAATTCTAAGACAGTTTTTGAGCAGCTGTTAGTATTGGCACGCTTTCCAGGGATAAAAGTAATATATTTTAATCGACATTAGGTGTTATAGTAGTACAAGAAAACCTTCTGTAGTTAATATTTACTGAAAAAAGTGCTTTTCAGATGTTTTAACGAACCTTAATATTAAACTATTGAATGTGAATTTTTTGGATGCAGAAATATTTAATATAGAAGTTTTATATGGCTACATAAGCTCCAAATACACTGCTACAGCGTTTACAACCTCTGCAAACAATTCTAAGCCACTTAATAGCACCTGTTAGTTTTGGCACATTAAACATTGATAAAATTAATATATTTTAATCGACACTAGGTATTATAGTAGTATAAGAACATTTTCTGTAGCCAATATTTATTGAAAAACGTGCTTTTCACACGTTTTAACGAACCTTAATATTAAACTACTGAACTTGCATTTTTCGGATGCAGAAAAATTTAATACATTAGTTTTATAAGGCTAAATAAGATCCAAATGCAATCCTACAGCGTTTACAACCTCTGTAATCAATTCTAAGCCAGTTAAGCACCTGTTAGTATTGGCATATTAAACAGGGATAAAATTAATATATTTTAATCGACACTAGGTATTATAGTAGTACAAGAAAATTTTCTGTAGCAAATATTTACTGAGAAACGTGCTTTTCAGACGTTTTAACGAACCTTAATATTAAACTATTGAACTTAAATTTTTTGAATGCAGAAAAAATTAATATAACAGTTTTATATGGCTAAATAAGCTCCAAATGCACCCCTACAGCGTTTACAACCTCTTCAAACAATTCTAAGCCAGTTGTTGAGCACTTGTTCGTGTTGGAACGCTCACCAGTGATAAAATTAATATCTTTTGATAGACACTAGGTATTATAGTAGTACAATAAAATTTTCTGTAGCGAATATTTACTGAAAAACTTGTTTTTCAAACGTTTTCACGCACCTTAATACTAAACTATTGAATGTGAATTTTTTGGATGCAGAAAAATTTAATGTAGAAGTTTTATATGACTAAATAAGCTCCAAATGCACTCCTACAGCGTTTACAACCTCTGCAATCAGTCCTAAGCCAGTTAAGCACTTGTTAGTGTTGGCACGCTCACCAGTGATAAAATTAGTATCTTTTGATCGACACTAGGTATTATAGTAGTACAATAAAATTTTCGATAGCTAATATTTACTGAAAAACGTGATTTTCAGAATTTTAAACGCACCTTAATACTAAACTATTAAGCTTAAATTTTTGGATGGAGAAAAATTTAATATAGTAGTTTTATATGGATAAATAAACTCCACATGCACTTCTACAGCGTTTACAACCTCTGTAATCAATTCTAAGCCACTTGTTGAGCACTTGCTAGTGTTGGCACGCTCACCAGTGATAAAATTAATATATTTTGATGGACACTAGGTATTATCGTAGTACAATAAAGTTTTCTGTAGCGAATATTTACTGAAAAACGTGCTTTTCAGACGTTTTAATGAACCTTAATATTAAACTATTGAACTTGAACTTTTTGGATGCAGAAAAATTTTATATAGCAGTTTGATGTAGCTAAATAAGCTCCAAATGCACCCCTACAGCTTTTACAACCTCTGCAATTAATTCTAAGCCAGTTGTTGAGCACTTGTTAGTGTTGGAACGCTCATCAGTGATAAAATTAATATCTTTTGATCGACACTAGGTATTATAGTAGTACAATAAAATTTTCTGTAGCGAATATTTACTGAAAAACTTGCTTTTCAAACGTTTTCACGCACCTTAATACTAAACTATTGAATGTGAATTTTTTGGATGCAGAAAAATTTAATGTAGAAGTTTTATATGACTAAATAAGCTCCAAATGCACTCCTACAGCGTTTACAACCTCTGCAATCAGTCCTAAGCCAGTTGTTAAGCACTTGTTAGTGTTAGCACGCTCACCAGTGATAAAATTAGTATATTTTGATCGACACTAGGTATTATAGTAGTACAATAAAATTTTCGATAGCTAATATTTACTGAAAAACGTGATTTTCAGAATTTTTAACGCACCTTAATACTAAACTATTAAGCTTAAATTTTTGGATGGAGAAAAATTTAATATAGTAGTTTTATATGGATAAATAAACTCCACATGCACTTCTGCAGCGTTTGCAACCTCTGTAATCAATTCTAAGCCACTTGTTGAGCACTTGCTAGTGTTGGCACGCTCACCAGTGATAAAATTAATATATTTTGATCGACACTAGGTATTATCGTAGTACAATAAAATTTTCTGTAGCGAATATTTACTGAAAAACGTTCTTTTCAGACGTTTTAATGAACCTTAATATTAAACTACTGAACTTGAACTTTTTGGATGCAGAAGAATTTAATATAGTAGTTTTATATGGATAAATAAACTCCACATGCACTCCTGCAGCGTTTACAACCTCTGTAATTAATTCTAAGCCAATTGTTGAGCACTTGCTAGTGTTGGCACGCTCACCAGTGATAAAATTAGTATATTTTGATCGACACTAGGTATTATCGTAGTACAATAAAATTTTCTGAAGCGAATATTTACTGAAAAACGTGCTTTTCAGACGTTTTAACGAACATTAATAGTAAACTATTGAACTTGAACTTTTTGGATGCAGAAAAATTTTATATAGCAGTTTGATGTAGCTAAATAAGCTCCAAATGCACCCCTACAGCGTTTACAACCTTTGCAATTAATTCTAAGCCAGTTGTTGAGTACTTGTTACTGTTGGCACGCCCACCAGTGATAAAATTAATATCTTTTGATCGACACTAGGTATTATCGTAGTACAATAAAATTTTCTGTAGCGAATATTTGCTGCAAAACGTGTTTTTCAGACGTTTTTACGTACCTGAAAACTAAACTATTAATTACACTTGAAATTTTTGGATGCAGAAAAATTTAATATAAAAGTGATATTTAATGAAATAATATCCATATTTGTTATTTAAAGGGCTATTGCCACTACAGTCAATTCTAAACCATTTATTGAGCTCCTGTTAGTGTTGGCACGGATACTCCGGCTAAAACTATGATAATCTGATCGGCGTTAGCTATTAATGTAGTACAATAATTTTTTCTGTAGTTTATATTTGCTGCATAACGTGCTTTTCCGACATTTTAACGTACCTGAATACTAAACTATTAAACTTGAAATTTTTGGATGCAGAAAAATTTAATATAGTAGTGATATATAATTAAATGGTTTCCATATTTGCTATTACAAGGGCTATTATCACTGCAGTCAGCACTAAGCCAGTTATTAAGCACCTGTTGGTGTTGGTACGGTTTCTCTGGCAAAAATTATTATATTCTGATGGGCGTTAACTATTAAAATAGCACAATAATTTTTTCTGTAGTTTATATTTGCTGCAAAACGTGCTTCTCAGACGTTTTTACGTACCTGAAAACTAAACTATTACACTTGAAATTTTTGGATGCAGACAAATTTAATATAGTAGTGATATACGGTTAAATGATTTCCATATTTGCTATTACAAGAGTTACTACCACTACAGTCAATTCTAAACCATTTATTGAGTTCCTCTTAGTGTTGGCACGGTTACTCCGGCTAAAACTATGATAATCTGATCGGCGTTAGCTATTAAATCAATACAATAATTTTTCCTGTAGTTTATATTTGCTGCAAAACGTGCTTCTCAACGTTTTTACGTACCTGAAAACTAAACTATTAAACTTGAAATTTTTGGATGCAGAAATATTTAATATAGTAGTGATATATAATTAAATGGTTTCCATATTTGCTATTACAAGGGCTATTATCACTGCAGTCAATACTAAGTCAGTTATTAAGCACCTGTTGGTGTTGGCACGGTTATTCTGGCTAAGAGAATTATATTTTGATCGGAGTGAGCTATTAAACCAATACAATAATTTTTCCTGTAGTTTATATTTGCTGCAAAACGTGCTTTTCAGACATTTTAAACTACATGAATACTAAACTATTAAACTTGAAATTTTTGGATGCAGAAAAATTTAATATAGAAGTGATAATTAATTAAATGATTTCAATATTTGTTATTACAAGGGCTATTACCACTGCAGTCAATACTAAGCCAGTTATTAAGCACCTGTTGGTGTTGGTACGGTTACTCTGGCAAAAATTATTATATTCTGATGGGCGTTTGCTATTAAAGTAGCACAATATCTTTTTCTGTAGTTTATATTTGCTGCAAAACGTGTTTTTCAGACGTTTTTACGTACCTGAAAACTAATCTATTACACTTGAAATTTTTGGATGCAGAAAAATTTATTATAGTAGTGATATACGGTTAAATGATTTCCATATTTGCTATTACAAGAGTTACTACTACTACAGTCAATTCTAAACCGTTTATTGAGCTCCTGTTAGTGTTGGCACGGTTACTCCGGCTAAAACTATAATAATATGATCGGCGTTAGCTATTAAAGTAGTACAATAATTCTTTCTGAAGTTTATATTTGCTGCAAAACGAGCTTTTCCGACATTTTAACGTACCTGAATACTAAACTATTAAACTTGAAATTTTCGGATGCAGACAAATTTAATATAGTAGTGATACATATAATTAAATTATTGCCATATTTGTTATTACAAGGGCTATTATCACTGCAGTCAATACTAAGCCAGTTATTAACCACCTGTTGGTGTTGGCACGGTTACTCTGGCAAAAATTATTATATTCTGATGGGCGTTAGCTATTAAAGTAGTACAATAATTCTTTCTGAAGTTTATATTTGCTGCAACACGTGCTTTTCAGACATTTTAACGTACATGAATACTAAACTATTAAACTTGAAATTTTTGGATGCAGAAAAATTTAATATAGAAGTGATATTTAATGAAATGATTTCCATATTTGTTATTACAAAAGCTATTACCACTGCAGTCAATACTAAGCCAGTTATTCCCCACCTGTTGGTGTTGGCACGGTTACTCTGGCAAAAATTATTATATTCTGATGGGCGTTAGCTATTAAAGTAGTACAATAATTTTTTCTGTAGTTTATATTTGCTGCAAAACGTGCTTTTCCGATATTTTAACGTACCTGAATACCAAACTATTAAACTTGAAATTTTTGGATGCAGACAAATTTAATATAGTAGTGATATATAATTAAATGGTTTCCATATTTGCTATTACAAGGGCTATTATCACTGCAGTCAATACTAAGCCAGTTATTAACCACCTGTTGGTGTTGGCACGGTTATTCTGGCTAAGAGATTTATATTTTGATCGGCGTTAGCTATTAAACCAATACAATAACTTTTCCTGTAGTTTATATTTGCTGCAAAACGTGCTGTTCAGACATTTTAACCTACATAAATACTAAACTATTAAACTTGAAATTTTTGGATGCAGAAAAATTTAATATAGTAGTGATATTTAATGAAATGATTTCCATATTTGTTATTACAAGGGCTATTACTACTGCAGTCAATTCTAAACAATTTATTGAGCTCCTGTTAGTGTTGGCTCGGTTACTCCGGCTAAAACTATGATAATCTGATCGGCGTTAGCTATTAAAGTAGTACAATAATTTTTTCTGTAGTTTATATTTGCTGCAAAACGTGCTTTTCCGACATTTTAACGTACCTGAATACTAAACTATTAAACTTGAAATTTTTGGATGCAGACCAATTTAATATATTAGTGATATATAATTAAATGATTTCCATATTTGCTATTACAAGAGTTACTACCACTACAGTCAATTCTAAAACATTTATTGAGCTCCTGTTAGTGTTGGCACGGTTACTCCGGCTAAAACTATGATAATCTGATCGGCGTTAGCTATTAAATCAATACAATAATTTTTCCTGTAGTTTATATTTGCTGCAAAACGTGCTTTTCATACATTTTAACGTACACGAATACTAAACTATTAAACTTGAAATTTTTGGATGCAGACAAATTTAATATAGAAGTGATATTTAATGAAATGATTTCAATATTTGTTATTACAAGGGCTATTACCACTGCAGTCAATACTAAGCCAGTTATTAAGCACCTGTTGGTGTTGGTACGGTTACTCTGGCAAAAATTAATATATTCTGATCGGCGTTAGCTATTAAAGTAGTACAATAATTTATTCTGTAGTTTATATTTGCTGCAAAACGTGCTTTTCATACATTTTAACGTACACGAATACTAAACTACTAAACTTGAAATTTTTGGATGCAGAAAAATTTAATATAGAAGTGATACTTAATGAAATGATTTCCATATTTGTAATTACAAGGGCTATTACCACTGCAGTCAATACTAAGCCATTTATTAAGCACCTGTTGGTGTTGGTACGGTTACTCTGGCAAAAATTATTATATTCTGATGGGCGTTAGCTATTAAAGTAGCACAATAATTTTTTTTGTAGTTTATATTTGCTGCAAAACGTGTTTTTCAGACGTTTTTAGGTACCTGAAAACTAAACTATTGCACTTGAAATATTTGGATGCAAAAAAATTTAATATAGTAGTGATATACGGTTAAATGATTTCCATATTTGCTATTACGAGAGTTACTACCACTACAGTCAATTCTAAACCATTTATTGAGTTCCTGTTAGTGTTGGCACGGTTACTCCGGCTAAAACTATGATAATCTGATCGGCGTTAGCTATTAAATCAATACAATAATTTTTCCTGTAGTTTATATTTGCTGCAAAACGTGCTTTTCATACATTTTAACGTACACGAATACTAAACTATTAAACTTGAAATTTTTGGATGCAGACAAATTTAATATAGAAGTGATATTTAATGAAATGATTTCAATATTTGTTATTACAAGGGCTATTACCACTGCAGTCAATACTAAGCCAGTTATTAAGCACCTGTTGGTGTTGGCACGGTTACTCCGGCTAAAACTATGATAATCTGATCGGCGTTAGCTATTAAAATAGTACAAAAAAATTTTCTGTAGTTTATATTTGCTGCAAAACGTGCTTTTCCGACATTTTAACGTACCTGAATACTAAACTATTAAACTTGAAATTTTTGGATGCAGACAAATTTAATATAGAAGTGATATTTAATGAAATGATTTCAATATTTGCTATTACAAGAGTTACTACCACTACAGTCAATTCTAAACCATTTATTGAGCTCCTGTTAGTGTTGGCACGGTTACTCCGGCTAAAACTATGATAATCTGATCGGCGTTAGCTATTAAAATAGTACAAAAAAATTTTCTGTAGTTTATATTTGCTGCAAAACGTGCTTTTCCGACATTTTAACGTACCTGAATACTAAACTATTAAACTTGAAATTTTTGGATGCAGACAAATTTAATATAGTAGTGATATATAATTAAATGGTTTCCATATTTGCTATTACAAGGGCTATTATCACTGCAGTCAATACTAAGCCAGTTATTAACCACCTGTTGGTGTTGGCACGGTTACTCTGGCAAAAATTATTATATTCTGATGGGCGTTAGCTATTAAAGTAGTACAAAAATTCTTTCTGAAGTTTATATTTGCTGCAACACGTGCTTTTCCGACATTTTAACGTACCTGAATACTAAACTATTAAACTTGAAATTTTTGGATGCAGACAAATTTAATATAGTAGTGATACATATAATAAAATTATTGCCATATTTGTTATTACAAGGGCTATTATCACTGCAGTCAATACTAAGCCAGGTATTAACCACCTGTTGGTGTTGGCACGGTTACTCTTTCAAAAATTATTATATTCTGATGGGCGTTAGCTATTAAAGTAGTACAATAATTCTTTCTGAAGTTTATATTTGCTGCAACACGTGCTTTTCAGACATTTTAACGTACATGAATACTAAACTATTAAACTTGAAATTTTTGGATGCAGAAAAATTTAATATAGAAGTGATATTTAATGAAATGATTTCCATATTTGTTATTACAAAAGCTATTACCACTGCAGTCAATACTAAGCCAGTTATTCCCCACCTGTTGGTGTTGGCACGGTTACTCTGGCAAAAATTATTATATTCTGATGGGCGTTAGCTATTAAAGTAGTACAATAATTTTTTCTGTAGTTTATATTTGCTGCAAAACGTGCTTTTCCGACATTTTAACGTACCTGAATACCAAACTATTAAACTTGAAATTTTTGGATGCAGACAAATTTAATATAGTAGTGATATATAATTAAATGGTTTCCATATTTGCTATTACAAGGGCTATTATCACTGCAGTCAATACTAAGCCAGTTATTAACCACCTGTTGGTGTTGGCACGGTTATTCTGGCTAAGAGATTTATATTTTGATCGGCGTTAGCTATTAAACCAATACAATAACTTTTCCTGTAGTTTATATTTGCTGCAAAACGTGCTGTTCAGACATTTTAACCTACATAAATACTAAACTATTAAACTTGAAATTTTTGGATGCAGAAAAATTTAATATAGTAGTGATATTTAATGAAATGATTTCCATATTTGTTATTACAAGGGCTATTACTACTGCAGTCAATTCTAAACAATTTATTGAGCTCCTGTTAGTGTTGGCTCGGTTACTCCGGCTAAAACTATGATAATCTGATCGGCGTTAGCTATTAAAGTAGTACAATAATTTTTTCTGTAGTTTATATTTGCTGCAAAACGTGCTTTTCCGACATTTTAACGTACCTGAATACTAAACTATTAAACTTGAAATTTTTGGATGCAGACCAATTTAATATATTAGTGATATATAATTAAATGATTTCCATATTTGCTATTACAAGAGTTACTACCACTACAGTCAATTCTAAAACATTTATTGAGCTCCTGTTAGTGTTGGCACGGTTACTCCGGCTAAAACTATGATAATCTGATCGGCGTTAGCAATTAAAGTAGTACAATAATTTATTCTGTAGTTTATATTTGCTGCAAAACGTGCTTTTCATACATTTTAACGTACACGAATACTAAACTACTAAACTTGAAATTTTTGGATGCAGAAAAATTTTATATAGAAGTGATACTTAATTAAATGATTTCCATATTTGTAATTACAAGGGCTATTACCACTGCAGTCAATACTAAGCCATTTATTAAGCACCTGTTGGTGTTGGTACGGTTACTCTGGCAAAAATTATTATATTCTGATGGGCGTTAGCTATTAAAGTAGCACAATAATTTTTTTTGTAGTTTATATTTGCTGCAAAACGTGTTTTTCAGACGTTTTTAGGTACCTGAAAACTAAACTATTGCACTTGAAATATTTGGATGCAAAAAAATTTAATATAGTAGTGATATACGGTTAAATGATTTCCATATTTGCTATTACGAGAGTTACTACCACTACAGTCAATTCTAAACCATTTATTGAGTTCCTGTTAGTGTTGGCACGGTTACTCCGGCTAAAACTATGATAATCTGATCGGCGTTAGCTATTAAATCAATACAATAATTTTTCCTGTAGTTTATATTTGCTGCAAAACGTGCTTTTCATACATTTTAACGTACACGAATACTAAACTATTAAACTTGAAATTTTTGGATGCAGACAAATTTAATATAGAAGTGATATTTAATGAAATGATTTCAATATTTGTTATTACAAGGGCTATTACCACTGCAGTTAATACTAAGCCAGTTATTAAACACCTGTTGGTGTTGGTACGGTTACTCTGGCAAAAATTAATATATTCTGATGGGCGTTAGCTATTAAAGTAGCACAATAATTTTTTCTGTAGTTTATATTTGCTGCAAAACGTGTTTTTCAGACGTTTTTACGTACCTGAAAACTAATCTATTACACTTGAAATTTTTGGATGCAGAAAAATTTAATATAGTAGTGATATACGGTTAAATGATTTCCATATTTGCTATTACAAGAGTTACTACCACTACGGTCAATTCTGAACCATTTATTGAGCTCCTGTTAGTGTTGGCACGGTTACTCCGGCTAAAACTATGATAATCTGATCGGCGTTACCTATCAAAGTAGTACAATAATTTTTTCTGTAGTTTATATTTGCTGCAAAACGTGCTTTTCCGACATTTTAACGTAGCTGAATACTAAACTATTAAACTTGAAATTTTTGGATGCAGACAAATTTAATATAGTAGTGATATATATAGTTAAATTATTGCCATATTTGCTATTACAAGGGCTATTATTGCTGCAGTCAATACTAAGCCAGTTATTAACCACCTGTTGGTGTTGGCACGGTAATTCTGGCTAAGAGAATTATATTTTGATCGGCGTTAGCTGTTAAACCAATACAATAACTTTTCCTGTAGTTTATATTTGCTGCAAAACGTGGTTTTCAGACATTTTAACGTACATGAATACTAAACTACTAAACTTGAAATTTTTGGATGCAGAAAAATTTAATATAGAAGTGATATTTAATGGGATGATTTCCATATTTATTATTACAAGGGCTATTACCACTGCATTCAATACTAAGCCAGTTATTAACCACCTGTTGGTGTTGGTACGGTTACTCTGGCAAAAATTATTATATTCTGATGGGCGTTAGCTATTAAAGTAGCACAATAATTTTTTTTGTAGTTTATATTTGCTGCAAAACGTGTTTTTCAGACGTTTTTAGGTACCTGAAAACTAAACTATTGCACTTGAAATTTTTGGATGCAGAAAAATTTATTATAGTAGTGATATACGGTTAAATGATTTCCATATTTGCTATTACAAAAGTTACTACCACTACAGTCAATTCTAAACCATTTATTGAGCTCCTGTTAGTGTTGGCACGGTTACTCCGGCTAAAACTATGATAATCTGATCGGCGTTAGCTATTAAAGTAGTACAATAATTTTTTCTGTAGTTTATATTTGCTGCAAAACGTGCTTTTCCGACACTTTACCGTACCTGAATACTAAACTATTAAACTTGAAATTTTTGGATGCAGACAAATTTAATATAGTAGTGATATATAATTAAATGGTTTCCATATTTGCTATTACAAGGGCTATTATCACTGCAGTCAATACTAAGCCAGTTATTAACCACCTGTTGGTGTTGGCACGGTTATTCTGGCTAAGAGATTTATATTTTGATCGGCGTTAGCTATTAAACCAATACAATAACTTTTCCTGTAGTTTATATTTGCTGCAAAACGTGCTGTTCAGACATTTTAACCTACATAAATACTAAACTATTAAACATGAAATTTTTGGATGCAGAAAAATTTAATATAGTAGTGATATTTAATGAAATGATTTCCATATTTGTTATTACAAGGGCTATTACTACTGCAGTCAATTCTAAACAATTTATTGAGCTCCTGTTAGTGTTGGCTCGGTTACTCCGGCTAAAACTATGATAATCTGATCGGCGTTAGCTATCAAAGTAGTACAATAATTTTTTCTGTAGTTTATATTTGCTGCAAAACGTGCTTTTCTGACATTTTAACGTACCTGAATACTAAACTATTAAACTTGAAATTTTTGGATGCAGACAAATTTAATATATTAGTGATATATAATTAAATGATTTCCATATTTGCTATTACAAGAGTTACTACCACTACAGTCAATTCTAAACCATTTATTGAGCTCCTGTTAGTGTTGGCTCGGTTACTCCGGCTAAAACTATGATAATCTGATCGGCGTTAGCTATCAAAGTAGTACAATAATTTCTTCTGTAGTTTATATTTGCTGCAATACGTGCTTTTCCGACATTTTAACGTACCTGAATACTAAACTATTAAACTTGAAATTTTTGGATGCAGACAAATTTAATATAGTAGTGATATATATAGTTAAATTATTGCCATATTTGCTATTACAAGGGCTATTATTGCTGCAGTCAATACTAAGCCAGTTATTAAACACCTGTTGGTGTTGGCACGGTTATTCTGGCTAAGAGATTTATATTTTGATCGGCGTTAGCTATTAAACCAATACAATAACTTTTCCTGTAGTTTATATTTGCTGCAAAACGTGCTGTTCAGACATTTTAACCTACATAAATACTAAACTATTAAACTTGAAATTTTTGGATGCAGAAAAATTTAATATAGTAGTGATATTTAATGAAATGATTTCCATATTTGTTATTACAAGGGCTATTACTACTGCAGTCAATTCTAAACAATTTATTGAGCTCCTGTTAGTGTTGGCACGGTTACTCCGGCTAAAACTATGATAATCTGATCGGCGTTAGCTATTAAAGTAGTACAATAATTTATTCAGTAGTTTATATTTGCTGCAAAACGTGCTTTTCAGACATTTTAACGTACACGAATACTAAACTACTAAACTTGAAATTTTTGGATGCAGAAAAATTTAATATAGAAGTGATACTTAATGAAATGATTTCCATATTTTTAATTACAAGGGCTATTATTGCTGCAGTTAATACTAACCCAGTTATTAAGCACCTGTTGGTGTTGGTACGGTTACTCTGGCAAAAATTATTATATTCTGATGTGGGTTAGCTATTAAAGTAGCACAATAATATTTTCTGTAGTTTATATTTGCTGCAAAACGTGTTTTTCAGACGTTTTTACGTACCTGAAAACTAAACTATTACACTTGAAATTCTTGGATGCAGAAAAATTTAATATAGTAGTGATATACGGTTAAATGATTTCCATATTTGCTATTACAAGAGTTACTACCACTACAGTCAATTCTGAACCATTTATTGAGCTCCTGTTAGTGTTGGCACGGTTACTCCGGCTAAAACTATGATAATCTGATCGGCGTTAGCTATTAAAGTAGCACAATAATATTTTCTGTAGTTTATATTTGCTGCAAAACGTGTTTTTCAGACGTTTTTAGGTACCTGAAAACTAAACTATTGCACTTGAAATTTTTGGATGCAGAAAAATTTATTATAGTAGTGATATACGGTTAAATGATTTCCATATTTGCTATTACAAAAGTTACTACCACTACAGTCAATTCTAAACCATTTATTGAGCTCCTGTTAGTGTTGGCACGGTTACTCCGGCTAAAACTATGATAATCTGATCGGCGTTAGCTATTAAAGTAGTACAATAATTTTTTCTGTAGTTTATATTTGCTGCAAAACGTGCTTTTCCGACACTTTACCGTACCTGAATACTAAACTATTAAACTTGAAATTTTTGGATGCAGACAAATTTAATATAGTAGTGATATATAATTAAATGGTTTCCATATTTGCTATTACAAGGGCTATTATCACTGCAGTCAATACTAAGCCAGTTATTAACCACCTGTTGGTGTTGGCACGGTTATTCTGGCTAAGAGATTTATATTTTGATCGGCGTTAGCTATTAAACCAATACAATAACTTTTCCTGTAGTTTATATTTGCTGCAAAACGTGCTGTTCAGACATTTTAACCTACATAAATACTAAACTATTAAACATGAAATTTTTGGATGCAGAAAAATTTAATATAGTAGTGATATTTAATGAAATGATTTCCATATTTGTTATTACAAGGGCTATTACTACTGCAGTCAATTCTAAACGATTTATTGAGCTCCTGTTAGTGTTGGCTCGGTTACTCCGGCTAAAACTATGATAATCTGATCGGCGTTAGCTATCAAAGTAGTACAATAATTTTTTCTGTAGTTTATATTTGCTGCAAAACGTGCTTTTCTGACATTTTAACGTACCTGAATACTAAACTATTAAACTTGAAATTTTTGGATGCAGACAAATTTAATATATTAGTGATATATAATTAAATGATTTCCATATTTGCTATTACAAGAGTTACTACCACTACAGTCAATTCTAAACCATTTATTGAGCTCCTGTTAGTGTTGGCACGGTTACTCCGGCTAAAACTATGATAATCTGATCGGCGTTAGCTATCAAAGTAGTACAATAATTTCTTCTGTAGTTTATATTTGCTGCAATACGTGCTTTTCCGACATTTTAACGTACCTGAATACTAAACTATTAAACTTGAAATTTTTGGATGCAGACAAATTTAATATAGTAGTGATATATATAGTTAAATTATTGCCATATTTGCTATTACAAGGGCTATTATTGCTGCAGTCAATACTAAGCCAGTTATTAAACACCTGTTGGTGTTGGCACGGTTATTCTGGCTAAGAGATTTATATTTTGATCGGCGTTAGCTATTAAACCAATACAATAACTTTTCCTGTAGTTTATATTTGCTGCAAAACGTGCTGTTCAGACATTTTAACCTACATAAATACTAAACTATTAAACTTGAAATTTTTGGATGCAGAAAAATTTAATATAGTAGTGATATTTAATGAAATGATTTCCATATTTGTTATTACAAGGGCTATTACTACTGCAGTCAATTCTAAACAATTTATTGAGCTCCTGTTAGTGTTGGCACGGTTACTCCGGCTAAAACTATGATAATCTGATCGGCGTTAGCTATTAAAGTAGTACAATAATTTATTCAGTAGTTTATATTTGCTGCAAAACGTGCTTTTCAGACATTTTAACGTACACGAATACTAAACTACTAAACTTGAAATTTTTGGATGCAGAAAAATTTAATATAGAAGTGATACTTAATGAAATGATTTCCATATTTTTAATTACAAGGGCTATTATTGCTGCAGTTAATACTAACCCAGTTATTAAGCACCTGTTGGTGTTGGTACGGTTACTCTGGCAAAAATTATTATATTCTGATGTGGGTTAGCTATTAAAGTAGCACAATAATATTTTCTGTAGTTTATATTTGCTGCAAAACGTGTTTTTCAGACGTTTTTACGTACCTGAAAACTAAACTATTACACTTGAAATTCTTGGATGCAGAAAAATTTAATATAGTAGTGATATACGGTTAAATGATTTCCATATTTGCTATTACAAGAGTTACTACCACTACAGTCAATTCTGAACCATTTATTGAGCTCCTGTTAGTGTTGGCACGGTTACTCCGGCTAAAACTATGATAATCTGATCGGCGTTAGCTATCAAAGTAGTACAATAATTTTTTCTGTAGTTTATAGTTGCTGCAAAACGTGTTTTTCTGACATTTTAACGTACCTGAATACTAAACTATTAAACTTGAAATTTTTGGATGCAGACAAATTTAATATATTAGTGATATATAATTAAATGATTTCCATATTTGCTATTACAAGAGTTACTACCACTACAGTCAATTCTAAACCATTTATTGAGCTCCTGTTAGTGTTGGCACGGTTACTCCGGCTAAAACTATAATAATCTGATCGGCGTTAGCTATCAAAGTAGTACAATAATTTTTTCTGTAGTTTATATTTGCTGCAATACGTGCTTTTCCGACATTTTAACGTACCTGAATACTAAACTATTAAACTTGAAATTTTTGGATGCAGACAAATTTAATATAGTAGTGATATATATAGTTAAATTATTGCCATATTTGCTATTACAAGGGCTATTATTGCTGCAGTCAATACTAAGCCAGTTATTAAACACCTGTTGGTGTTGGCACGGTTATTCTGGCTAAGAGAATTATATTTTGATCGGCGTTAGCTGTTAAACCAATACAATAACTTTTCCTGTAGTTTATATTTGCTGCAAAACGTGCTTTTCAGACATTTTAACGTACATGAATACTAAACTACTAAACTTGAAATTTTTGGATGCAGAAAAATTTAATATAGAAGTGATATTTAATGAAATGATTTCCATATTTGTTATTACAAGGGCTATTACCACTGCAGTCAATACTAAGCCAGTTATTAAGCACCTGTTGGTGTTGGTACGGTTACTCTGGCAAAAATTATTATATTCTGATGGGCGTTAGCTATTAAAGTAGCACAATAATTTTTTCTGTAGTTTATATTTGCTGCAAAATGTGTTTTTCAGACATTTTTACGTACCTGAAAACTAATCTATTACACTTGAAATTTTTGGATGCAGAAAAATTTAATATAGTAGTGATATACGGTTAAATGATTTCCATATTGGCTATTACAAGAGTTACTACCACTACAGTCAATTCTGAACCATTTATTGAGCTCCTGTTAGTGTTGGCACGGTTACTCCGGCTAAAACTATGATAATCTGATCGGCGTTAGCTATCAAAGTAGTACAATAATTTTTTCTGTAGTTTATATTTGCTGCAAAACGTGCTTTTCCGACATTTTAACGTACCTGAATACTAAACTATTAAACTTGAAATTTTTGGAAGCAGAAAAATTTAATATAGTAGTGATATATAATTAAATGGTTTCCATATTTGCTATTACAAGGGCTATTATCACTGCAGTTAATACTAACCCAGTTATTAAGCACCTGTTGGTGTTGGTACGGTTACTCTGGCAAAAATTATTATATTCTGATGTGGGTTAGCTATTAAAGTAGCACAATAATATTTTCTGTAGTTTATATTTGCTGCAAAACGTGTTTTTCAGACGTTTTTACGTACCTGAAAACTAAACTATTACACTTGAAATTTTTGGATGCAGAAAAATTTAATATAGTAGTGATATACGGTTAAATGATTTCCATATTTGCTATTACAAGAGTTACTACCACTACAGTCAATTCTGAACCATTTATTGAGCTCCTGTTAGTGTTGGCACGGTTACTCCGGCTAAAACTATGATAATCTGATCGGCGTTAGCTATCAAAGTAGTACAATAATTTTTTCTGTAGTTTATATTTGCTGCAATACGTGCTTTTCCGACATTTTACCGTACCTGAATACTAAACTATTAAACTTGAAATTTTTGGATGCAGACAAATTTAATATAGTAGTGATATATATAGTTAAATTATTGCCATATTTGCTATTACAAGGGCTATTATTGCTGCAGTCAATACTAAGCCAGTTATTAAACACCTGTTGGTGTTGGCACGGTTATTCTGGCTAAGAGAATTATATTTTGATCGGCGTTAGCTGTTAAACCAATACAATAACTTTTCCTGTAGTTTATATTTGCTGCAAAACGTGCTTTTCAGACATTTTAACGTACATGAATACTAAACTACTAAACTTGAAATTTTTGGATGCAGAAAAATTTAATATAGAAGTGATATTTAATGAAATGATTTCCATATTTGTTATTACAAGGGCTATTACCACTGCAGTCAATACTAAGCCAGTTATTAAGCACCTGTTGGTGTTGGTACGGTTACTCTGGCAAAAATTATTATATTCTGATGGGCGTTAGCTATTAAAGTAGCACAATAATTTTTTCTGTAGTTTATATTTGCTGCAAAATGTGTTTTTCAGACATTTTTACGTACCTGAAAACTAATCTATTACACTTGAAATTTTTGGATGCAGAAAAATTTAATATAGTAGTGATATACGGTTAAATGATTTCCATATTGGCTATTACAAGAGTTACTACCACTACAGTCAATTCTGAACCATTTATTGAGCTCCTGTTAGTGTTGGCACGGTTACTCCGGCTAAAACTATGATAATCTGATCGGCGTTAGCTATCAAAGTAGTACAATAATTTTTTCTGTAGTTTATATTTGCTGCAAAACGTGCTTTTCCGACATTTTAACGTACCTGAATACTAAACTATTAAACTTGAAATTTTTGGATGCAGAAAAAATAAATAAAGTAGTGATATATAATTAAATGGTTTCCATATTTGCTATTACAAGGGCTATTATCACTGCAGTTAATACTAACCCAGTTATTAAGCACCTGTTGGTGTTGGTACGGTTACTCTGGCAAAAATTATTATATTCTGATGTGGGTTAGCTATCAAAGTAGTACAATAATTTTTTCTGTAGTTTATATTTGCTGCAAAACGTGCTTTTCTGACATTTTAACGTACCTGAATACTAAACTATTAAACTTGAAATTTTTGGATGCAGACAAATTTAATATATTAGTGATATATAATTAAATGATTTCCATATTTGCTATTACAAGAGTTACTACCACTACAGTCAATTCTAAACCATTTATTGAGCTCCTGTTAGTGTTGGCACGGTTACTCCGGCTAAAACTATGATAATCTGATCGGCGTTAGCTATCAAAGTAGTACAATAATTTTTTCTGTAGTTTATATTTGCTGCAATACGTGCTTTTCCGACATTTTAACGTACCTGAATACTAAACTATTAAACTTGAAATTTTTGGATGCAGACAAATTTAATATAGTAGTGATATATATAGTTAAATTATTGCCATATTTGCTATTACAAGGGCTATTATTGCTGCAGTCAATACTAAGCCAGTTATTAAACACCTGTTGGTGTTGGCACGGTTATTCTGGCTAAGAGAATTATATTTTGATCGGCGTTAGCTGTTAAACCAATACAATAACTTTTCCTGTAGTTTATATTTGCTGCAAAACGTGCTTTTCAGACATTTTAACGTACATGAATACTAAACTACTAAACTTGAAATTTTTGGATGCAGAAAAATTTAATATAGAAGTGATATTTAATGAAATGATTTCCATATTTGTTATTACAAGGGCTATTACCACTGCAGTCAATACTAAGCCAGTTATTAAGCACCTGTTGGTGTTGGTACGGTTACTCTGGCAAAAATTATTATATTCTGATGGGCGTTAGCTATTAAAGTAGCACAATAATTTTTTCTGTAGTTTATATTTGCTGCAAAATGTGTTTTTCAGACATTTTTACGTACCTGAAAACTAATCTATTACACTTGAAATTTTTGGATGCAGAAAAATTTAATATAGTAGTGATATACGGTTAAATGATTTCCATATTGGCTATTACAAGAGTTACTACCACTACAGTCAATTCTGAACCATTTATTGAGCTCCTGTTAGTGTTGGCACGGTTACTCCGGCTAAAACTATGATAATCTGATCGGCGTTAGCTATCAAAGTAGTACAATAATTTTTTCTGTAGTTTATATTTGCTGCAAAACGTGCTTTTCCGACATTTTAACGTACCTGAATACTAAACTATTAAACTTGAAATTTTTGGAAGCAGAAAAATTTAATATAGTAGTGATATATAATTAAATGGTTTCCATATTTGCTATTACAAGGGCTATTATCACTGCAGTTAATACTAACCCAGTTATTAAGCACCTGTTGGTGTTGGTACGGTTACTCTGGCAAAAATTATTATATTCTGATGTGGGTTAGCTATTAAAGTAGCACAATAATATTTTCTGTAGTTTATATTTGCTGCAAAACGTGTTTTTCAGACGTTTTTACGTACCTGAAAACTAAACTATTACACTTGAAATTTTTGGATGCAGAAAAATTTAATATAGTAGTGATATACGGTTAAATGATTTCCATATTTGCTATTACAAGAGTTACTACCACTACAGTCAATTCTGAACCATTTATTGAGCTCCTGTTAGTGTTGGCACGGTTACTCCGGCTAAAACTATGATAATCTGATCGGCGTTAGCTATCAAAGTAGTACAATAATTTTTTCTGTAGTTTATATTTGCTGCAATACGTGCTTTTCCGACATTTTACCGTACCTGAATACTAAACTATTAAACTTGAAATTTTTGGATGCAGACAAATTTAATATAGTAGTGATATATATAGTTAAATTATTGCCATATTTGCTATTACAAGGGCTATTATTGCTGCAGTCAATACTAAGCCAGTTATTAAACACCTGTTGGTGTTGGCACGGTTATTCTGGCTAAGAGAATTATATTTTGATCGGCGTTAGCTGTTAAACCAATACAATAACTTTTCCTGTAGTTTATATTTGCTGCAAAACGTGCTTTTCAGACATTTTAACGTACATGAATACTAAACTACTAAACTTGAAATTTTTGGATGCAGAAAAATTTAATATAGAAGTGATATTTAATGAAATGATTTCCATATTTGCTATTACAAGGGCTATTATCACTGCAGTTAATACTAACCCAGTTATTAAGCACCTGTTGGTGTTGGTACGGTTACTCTGGCAAAAATTATTATATTCTGATGTGGGTTAGCTATTAAAGTAGCACAATAATATTTTCTGTAGTTTATATTTGCTGCAAAACGTGTTTTTCAGACGTTTTTACGTACCTGAAAACTAAACTATTACACTTGAAATTTTTGGATGCAGAAAAATTTAATATAGTAGTGATATACGGTTAAATGATTTCCATATTTGCTATTACAAGAGTTACTACCACTACAGTCAATTCTGAACCATTTATTGAGCTCCTGTTAGTGTTGGCACGGTTACTCCGGCTAAAACTATGATAATCTGATCGTCGTTAGCTATCAAAGTAGCACAATAATTTTTTCTGTAGTTTATATTTGCTGCAAAACGTGCTTTTCTGACATTTTAACGTACCTGAATACTAAACTATTAAACTTGAAATTTTTGGATGCAGACAAATTTAATATATTAGTGATATATAATTAAATGATTTCCATATTTGCTATTAAAAGAGTTACTACCACTACAGTCAATTCTAAACCATTTATTGAGCTCCTGTTAGTGTTGGCACGGTTACTCCGGCTAAAACTATGATAATCTGATCGGCGTTAGCTATCAAAGTAGTACAATAATTTTTTCTGTAGTTTATATTTGCTGCAAAACGTGCTTTTCCGACATTTTAACGTACCTGAATACTAAACTATTAAACTTAAAATTTTTGGATGCAGAAAAATTTAATATAGAAGTGATATTTAATGAAATGATTTCCATATTTGTTATTACAAGGGCTATTACCACTGCAGTCAATACTAAGCCAGTTATTAAGCACCTGTTGGTGTTGGTACGGTTACTCTGGCAAAAATTATTATATTCTGATGTGGGTTAGCTATTAAAGTAGCACAATAATATTTTCTGTAGTTTATATTTGCTGCAAAACGTGTTTTTCAGACGTTTTTACGTACCTGAAAACTAAACTATTACACTTGAAATTCTTGGATGCAGAAAAATTTAATATAGTAGTGATATACGGTTAAATGATTTCCATATTTGCTATTACAAGAGTTACTACCACTACAGTCAATTCTGAACCATTTATTGAGCTCCTGTTAGTGTTGGCACGGTTACTCCGGCTAAAACTATGATAATCTGATCGGCGTTAGCTATCAAAGTAGTACAATAATTTTTTCTGTAGTTTATAGTTGCTGCAAAACGTGTTTTTCTGACATTTTAACGTACCTGAATACTAAACTATTAAACTTGAAATTTTTGGATGCAGACAAATTTAATATATTAGTGATATATAATTAAATGATTTCCATATTTGCTATTACAAGAGTTACTACCACTACAGTCAATTCTAAACCATTTATTGAGCTCCTGTTAGTGTTGGCACGGTTACTCCGGCTAAAACTATAATAATCTGATCGGCGTTAGCTATCAAAGTAGTACAATAATTTTTTCTGTAGTTTATATTTGCTGCAATACGTGCTTTTCCGACATTTTAACGTACCTGAATACTAAACTATTAAACTTGAAATTTTTGGATGCAGACAAATTTAATATAGTAGTGATATATATAGTTAAATTATTGCCATATTTGCTATTACAAGGGCTATTATTGCTGCAGTCAATACTAAGCCAGTTATTAAACACCTGTTGGTGTTGGCACGGTTATTCTGGCTAAGAGAATTATATTTTGATCGGCGTTAGCTGTTAAACCAATACAATAACTTTTCCTGTAGTTTATATTTGCTGCAAAACGTGCTTTTCAGACATTTTAACGTACATGAATACTAAACTACTAAACTTGAAATTTTTGGATGCAGAAAAATTTAATATAGAAGTGATATTTAATGAAATGATTTCCATATTTGTTATTACAAGGGCTATTACCACTGCAGTCAATACTAAGCCAGTTATTAAGCACCTGTTGGTGTTGGTACGGTTACTCTGGCAAAAATTATTATATTCTGATGGGCGTTAGCTATTAAAGTAGCACAATAATTTTTTCTGTAGTTTATATTTGCTGCAAAATGTGTTTTTCAGACATTTTTACGTACCTGAAAACTAATCTATTACACTTGAAATTTTTGGATGCAGAAAAATTTAATATAGTAGTGATATACGGTTAAATGATTTCCATATTGGCTATTACAAGAGTTACTACCACTACAGTCAATTCTGAACCATTTATTGAGCTCCTGTTAGTGTTGGCACGGTTACTCCGGCTAAAACTATGATAATCTGATCGGCGTTAGCTATCAAAGTAGTACAATAATTTTTTCTGTAGTTTATATTTGCTGCAAAACGTGCTTTTCCGACATTTTAACGTACCTGAATACTAAACTATTAAACTTGAAATTTTTGGAAGCAGAAAAATTTAATATAGTAGTGATATATAATTAAATGGTTTCCATATTTGCTATTACAAGGGCTATTATCACTGCAGTTAATACTAACCCAGTTATTAAGCACCTGTTGGTGTTGGTACGGTTACTCTGGCAAAAATTATTATATTCTGATGTGGGTTAGCTATTAAAGTAGCACAATAATATTTTCTGTAGTTTATATTTGCTGCAAAACGTGTTTTTCAGACGTTTTTACGTACCTGAAAACTAAACTATTACACTTGAAATTTTTGGATGCAGAAAAATTTAATATAGTAGTGATATACGGTTAAATGATTTCCATATTTGCTATTACAAGAGTTACTACCACTACAGTCAATTCTGAACCATTTATTGAGCTCCTGTTAGTGTTGGCACGGTTACTCCGGCTAAAACTATGATAATCTGATCGGCGTTAGCTATCAAAGTAGTACAATAATTTTTTCTGTAGTTTATATTTGCTGCAATACGTGCTTTTCCGACATTTTACCGTACCTGAATACTAAACTATTAAACTTGAAATTTTTGGATGCAGACAAATTTAATATAGTAGTGATATATATAGTTAAATTATTGCCATATTTGCTATTACAAGGGCTATTATTGCTGCAGTCAATACTAAGCCAGTTATTAAACACCTGTTGGTGTTGGCACGGTTATTCTGGCTAAGAGAATTATATTTTGATCGGCGTTAGCTGTTAAACCAATACAATAACTTTTCCTGTAGTTTATATTTGCTGCAAAACGTGCTTTTCAGACATTTTAACGTACATGAATACTAAACTACTAAACTTGAAATTTTTGGATGCAGAAAAATTTAATATAGAAGTGATATTTAATGAAATGATTTCCATATTTGTTATTACAAGGGCTATTACCACTGCAGTCAATACTAAGCCAGTTATTAAGCACCTGTTGGTGTTGGTACGGTTACTCTGGCAAAAATTATTATATTCTGATGGGCGTTAGCTATTAAAGTAGCACAATAATTTTTTCTGTAGTTTATATTTGCTGCAAAATGTGTTTTTCAGACATTTTTACGTACCTGAAAACTAATCTATTACACTTGAAATTTTTGGATGCAGAAAAATTTAATATAGTAGTGATATACGGTTAAATGATTTCCATATTGGCTATTACAAGAGTTACTACCACTACAGTCAATTCTGAACCATTTATTGAGCTCCTGTTAGTGTTGGCACGGTTACTCCGGCTAAAACTATGATAATCTGATCGGCGTTAGCTATCAAAGTAGTACAATAATTTTTTCTGTAGTTTATATTTGCTGCAAAACGTGCTTTTCCGACATTTTAACGTACCTGAATACTAAACTATTAAACTTGAAATTTTTGGATGCAGAAAAAATAAATAAAGTAGTGATATATAATTAAATGGTTTCCATATTTGCTATTACAAGGGCTATTATCACTGCAGTTAATACTAACCCAGTTATTAAGCACCTGTTGGTGTTGGTACGGTTACTCTGGCAAAAATTATTATATTCTGATGTGGGTTAGCTATCAAAGTAGTACAATAATTTTTTCTGTAGTTTATATTTGCTGCAAAACGTGCTTTTCTGACATTTTAACGTACCTGAATACTAAACTATTAAACTTGAAATTTTTGGATGCAGACAAATTTAATATATTAGTGATATATAATTAAATGATTTCCATATTTGCTATTACAAGAGTTACTACCACTACAGTCAATTCTAAACCATTTATTGAGCTCCTGTTAGTGTTGGCACGGTTACTCCGGCTAAAACTATGATAATCTGATCGGCGTTAGCTATCAAAGTAGTACAATAATTTTTTCTGTAGTTTATATTTGCTGCAATACGTGCTTTTCCGACATTTTAACGTACCTGAATACTAAACTATTAAACTTGAAATTTTTGGATGCAGACAAATTTAATATAGTAGTGATATATATAGTTAAATTATTGCCATATTTGCTATTACAAGGGCTATTATTGCTGCAGTCAATACTAAGCCAGTTATTAAACACCTGTTGGTGTTGGCACGGTTATTCTGGCTAAGAGAATTATATTTTGATCGGCGTTAGCTGTTAAACCAATACAATAACTTTTCCTGTAGTTTATATTTGCTGCAAAACGTGCTTTTCAGACATTTTAACGTACATGAATACTAAACTACTAAACTTGAAATTTTTGGATGCAGAAAAATTTAATATAGAAGTGATATTTAATGAAATGATTTCCATATTTGTTATTACAAGGGCTATTACCACTGCAGTCAATACTAAGCCAGTTATTAAGCACCTGTTGGTGTTGGTACGGTTACTCTGGCAAAAATTATTATATTCTGATGGGCGTTAGCTATTAAAGTAGCACAATAATTTTTTCTGTAGTTTATATTTGCTGCAAAATGTGTTTTTCAGACATTTTTACGTACCTGAAAACTAATCTATTACACTTGAAATTTTTGGATGCAGAAAAATTTAATATAGTAGTGATATACGGTTAAATGATTTCCATATTGGCTATTACAAGAGTTACTACCACTACAGTCAATTCTGAACCATTTATTGAGCTCCTGTTAGTGTTGGCACGGTTACTCCGGCTAAAACTATGATAATCTGATCGGCGTTAGCTATCAAAGTAGTACAATAATTTTTTCTGTAGTTTATATTTGCTGCAAAACGTGCTTTTCCGACATTTTAACGTACCTGAATACTAAACTATTAAACTTGAAATTTTTGGAAGCAGAAAAATTTAATATAGTAGTGATATATAATTAAATGGTTTCCATATTTGCTATTACAAGGGCTATTATCACTGCAGTTAATACTAACCCAGTTATTAAGCACCTGTTGGTGTTGGTACGGTTACTCTGGCAAAAATTATTATATTCTGATGTGGGTTAGCTATTAAAGTAGCACAATAATATTTTCTGTAGTTTATATTTGCTGCAAAACGTGTTTTTCAGACGTTTTTACGTACCTGAAAACTAAACTATTACACTTGAAATTTTTGGATGCAGAAAAATTTAATATAGTAGTGATATACGGTTAAATGATTTCCATATTTGCTATTACAAGAGTTACTACCACTACAGTCAATTCTGAACCATTTATTGAGCTCCTGTTAGTGTTGGCACGGTTACTCCGGCTAAAACTATGATAATCTGATCGGCGTTAGCTATCAAAGTAGTACAATAATTTTTTCTGTAGTTTATATTTGCTGCAATACGTGCTTTTCCGACATTTTACCGTACCTGAATACTAAACTATTAAACTTGAAATTTTTGGATGCAGACAAATTTAATATAGTAGTGATATATATAGTTAAATTATTGCCATATTTGCTATTACAAGGGCTATTATTGCTGCAGTCAATACTAAGCCAGTTATTAAACACCTGTTGGTGTTGGCACGGTTATTCTGGCTAAGAGAATTATATTTTGATCGGCGTTAGCTGTTAAACCAATACAATAACTTTTCCTGTAGTTTATATTTGCTGCAAAACGTGCTTTTCAGACATTTTAACGTACATGAATACTAAACTACTAAACTTGAAATTTTTGGATGCAGAAAAATTTAATATAGAAGTGATATTTAATGAAATGATTTCCATATTTGCTATTACAAGGGCTATTATCACTGCAGTTAATACTAACCCAGTTATTAAGCACCTGTTGGTGTTGGTACGGTTACTCTGGCAAAAATTATTATATTCTGATGTGGGTTAGCTATTAAAGTAGCACAATAATATTTTCTGTAGTTTATATTTGCTGCAAAACGTGTTTTTCAGACGTTTTTACGTACCTGAAAACTAAACTATTACACTTGAAATTTTTGGATGCAGAAAAATTTAATATAGTAGTGATATACGGTTAAATGATTTCCATATTTGCTATTACAAGAGTTACTACCACTACAGTCAATTCTGAACCATTTATTGAGCTCCTGTTAGTGTTGGCACGGTTACTCCGGCTAAAACTATGATAATCTGATCGTCGTTAGCTATCAAAGTAGTACAATAATTTTTTCTGTAGTTTATATTTGCTGCAAAACGTGCTTTTCTGACATTTTAACGTACCTGAATACTAAACTATTAAACTTGAAATTTTTGGATGCAGACAAATTTAATATATTAGTGATATATAATTAAATGATTTCCATATTTGCTATTAAAAGAGTTACTACCACTACAGTCAATTCTAAACCATTTATTGAGCTCCTGTTAGTGTTGGCACGGTTACTCCGGCTAAAACTATGATAATCTGATCGGCGTTAGCTATCAAAGTAGTACAATAATTTTTTCTGTAGTTTATATTTGCTGCAAAACGTGCTTTTCCGACATTTTAACGTACCTGAATACTAAACTATTAAACTTAAAATTTTGGATGCAGAAAAATTTAATATAGAAGTGATATTTAATGAAATGATTTCCATATTTGTTATTACAAGGGCTATTACCACTGCAGTCAATACTAAGCCAGTTATTAAGCACCTGTTGGTGTTGGTACGGTTACTCTGGCAAAAATTATTATATTCTGATGGGCGTTAGCTATTAAAGTAGCACAATAATTTTTTCTGTAGTTTATATTTGCTGCAAAATGTGTTTTTCAGACATTTTTACGTACCTGAAAACTAATCTATTACACTTGAAATTTTTGGATGCAGAAAAATTTAATATAGTAGTGATATACGGTTAAATGATTTCCATATTGGCTATTACAAGAGTTACTACCACTACAGTCAATTCTGAACCATTTATTGAGCTCCTGTTAGTGTTGGCACGGTTACTCCGGCTAAAACTATGATAATCTGATCGGCGTTAGCTATCAAAGTAGTACAATAATTTTTTCTGTAGTTTATATTTGCTGCAAAACGTGCTTTTCCGACATTTTAACGTACCTGAATACTAAACTATTAAACTTGAAATTTTTGGATGCAGAAAAATTTAATATAGTAGTGATATATAATAATAATAATAATAATAATAATAATGAATTTATTTCTCAATGGTTACAGAACTATATACAAAACAAATAACTGAAGTATCATACAATTGAGAAATCGCAAGGATTTAATTCAAGTAGGTAGATGACCACCTTTGATCTTCCATTAAACCCTGGAGTAATCGAGAATATATAATTCATAAAAAATGCTAATATACATCTAAAGTAAAAAGAAACGTTTGAACAAAAAAATAATTAAAAAACTAAAATAAAAGATTCTGTGATTATGCTATGTTAGTAGTCCACAAAATGTTGTTAATTAATGTTATTTTTTATTTACAATTTTTATCTTATCTGCAATTTATAAAGATGGTCATGCATATTAGCTTTAAGTGTAATTAAATTAAGTAGCTTAAACGCAGGAGGAAGATTATTGTAGATTTTATAAATTTGGTATTGAAACGAACGCTCAAATAAGGCCGTTTTATGTGAAGGTGGAGATATTATACCTTTGAATCTTAAATTTATGGCATGGACATCAGTCCTATACGTTATTTTATTATATAAGTAAGCCGGCAGCTTTGTTGTAATAATTTTGTGACAAAGAGTAGCAAATTGTAAATGACGCCTATTTTGCATATTTAACCATCGCAAATCTGTTAATTTGTGAGAAATATGGTCGAATTTTTTTATTCCGTATATTAAGCGTAAACACGAATTTTGAACTCTTTGTATTTTATTAGCAACATCCTGGGTAATGGATGAACCATAAATTTCGCTGCAGTAGGAAAAATTAGATAAAACCAGTGAGTTGCAAAGCAAGGATTTAGTTTCTGTCGATAAATCGTGTCTGTGAGGATAAATTAATTTTAGGGCTTGAACGCTTTTTTTAATAGAGTTATTGACATGTTTTTCATATCTGAACGTATTGTCCATGATGAGACCTAAGTTCTTAGCTTCTTGCTTAATGGGAATAGGAATATCATCAATCGTCACGCTAATTTTATCAGATAAAAATGAAACAACATCTTTTTTCCCAAACAAAAGTACAACCGATTTTTGAGGATTAATAATTAGAGAGTGCTGTCGTGATACTAGGCTTATTGCATTGAGGTCGTTGTTAATATCACTTACACTTTCTTTATAATTATCAGGAGTAAACGAATATAGCAGTTGAGAATCGTCTGCAAACATTTTTAGTTTGCAGGTTTTAATAGATTTCCAAAAATTTGATGTATATATTATAAACATTAAGGGTCCTAAAATAGATCCTTGAGGAACTCCTTTTACAACTGGTAAGAAGTCGGATGCATTGCCAAAAGTTTTCACACATTGCATACGCCCTGTTAGGTAACTTTTCAATAGCGAAACAGCAGAAGTAGACAAACCAATGTAGTGAAGAATGGAAAGCAAAATTTGGTGATTAATTGTATCGAAAGCCTTACTATAATCAAGTAGTGTGAGGATCGACACTTTGCCTTGATCAGAAGCAGTTAACAATTCATCTACGATATATAGCAGGGCTGTCGAACAACTTCGATTAGGCCTGAAACCAGATTGAATGTCTGGTAGTATTTTATTTTCATTCAGATATTCTCGCAGTTGCGAATTCATTACTTTTTCTAGAACCTTTGACATAACAGGCAGTATACTAATTGGCCTAAGATCTTTAAATTCTTCCGGATTTGACGTTTTAGGTAATGGCAATACTACCGCCTTCTTCCAACTGTCAGGAAAAGTATTTGTAAGCAACGCATAATTAATCACATGAGTCAAGTAGGGGAGCAGTATAGGTAGGCAGAGTTTTATAATTTCAATATTTAGGCCCTCATGGCCGGTAGCATTGCTTTTAATATCATCAATAATTTTAAGTACACTTTCAGTATCCACTACTTTAAATTGAAATTCAATTTCACTTGAAATTAATTTATTAGTTTTATAAAACTGCATTATCGTATCAGAATCGATAGTGGCAGTATCGGGAATAGAGTTTAAATAAAAGTTATTTATTGCATTAGAGTTAGCTAAATGTGGTGGAATTTCAATTTTTGGTTTTGTGTCAATGCTTAGATTTCTTAGTTTATTCCACATTTCTCTAGAACTACAATTTTTAGCAGAAAACTGAAAATATGCCTTTTTCTCTGTTTTAAGCATATGATTAACATGATTACGTAACGATTTATAATACTCCCATTTACTACAAGACTTAGTTTGGCGATATTTAGCTAAGGCTTGATCTCTAAGTTTCATTGCAACTCGAATGGTATCTGTCAGCCACGGAATGCTAGGTTATAATTAAATGGTTTCCATATTTGCTATTACAAGGGCTATTATCACTGCAGTTAATACTAACCCAGTTATTAACCACCTGTTGGTGTTGGCACGGTTACTCTGGCAAAAATTATTATATTCTGATGTGGGTTAGCTATTAAAGTAGCACAATAATATTTTCTGTAGTTTATATTTGCTGCAAAACGTGTTTTTCAGACGTTTTTACGTACCTGAAAACTAAACTATTACACTTGAAATTTTTGGATGCAGAAAAATTTAATATAGTAGTGATATACGGTTAAATGATTTCCATATTTGCTATTACAAGAGTTACTACCACTACAGTCAATTCTGAACCATTTATTGAGCTCCTGTTAGTGTTGGCACGGTTACTCCGGCTAAAACTATGATAATCTGATCGGCGTTAGCTATCAAAGTAGTACAATAATTTTTTCTGTAGTTTATATTTGCTGCAAAACGTGCTTTTCTGACATTTTAACGTACCTGAATACTAAACTATTAAACTTGAAATTTTTGGATGCAGACAAATTTAATATATTAGTGATATATAATTAAATGATTTCCATATTTGCTATTAAAAGAGTTACTACCACTACAGTCAATTCTAAACCATTTATTGAGCTCCTGTTAGTGTTGGCACGGTTACTCCGGCTAAAACTATGATAATCTGATCGGCGTTAGCTATCAAAGTAGTACAATAATTTTTTCTGTAGTTTATATTTGCTGCAAAACGTGCTTTTCCGACATTTTAACGTACCTGAATACTAAACTATTAAACTTAAAATTTTTGGATGCAGACAAATTTAATATAGTAGTGATATATATAGTTAAATTGTTGCCATATTTGCTATTACAAGGGCTATTATTGCTGCAGTCAATACTAAGCCAGTTATTAAACACCTGTTGGTGTTGGCACGGTTATTCTGGCTAAGAGAATTGTATTTTGATGGGCGTTAGCTGTTAAACCAATACAATAACTTTTCCTGTAGTTTATATTTGCTGCAAAACGTGCTTTTCCGACATTTTAACGTACATGAATACTAAACTACTAAACTTGAAATTTTTGGATGCAGAAAAATTTAATATAGAAGTGATATTTAATGAAATGATTTCCATATTTGTTATTACAAGGGCTATAACCACTGCAGTCAATACTAAGCCAGTAATTAAGCACCTGTTGGTGTTGGTACGGTTACTCTGGCAAAAATTATTATATTCTGATGGGCGTTAGCTATTAAAGTAACACAATAATTTTTTCTGGAGTTTATATTTGCTGAAAAACGTGTTTTTCAGACGTTTTTACGTACCTGAAAACTAATCTATTACACTTGAATTTTCTGGATGCAGAAAAATTTAATATAGTAGTGATATACGGTTAAATGATTTCCATATTTGCTATTGCAAGAGTTACTACCACTACAGTCAATTCTGAACCATTTATTGAGCTTCTGTTAGTGTTGGCACGGTTACTCCGGCTAAAACTATAATAATCTGATCGGCGTTAGCTATCAAAGTAGTACAATAATTTTTTCTGTAGTTTATATTTGCTGCAAAACATGCTTTTCCGACATTTTAACGTACTGAATACTAAACTATTAAACTTGAAATTTTTGGATGCAGACAAATTTAATATATTAGTGATATATAATTAAATGATTTCCATATTTGCTATTACAAAAGTTACTACCACTACAGTCAATTCTAAACCATTTATTGAGCTCCTGTTAGTGTTGGCACGGTTACTCCGGCTAAAACTATGATAATCTGATCGGCGTTAGCTATCAAAGTAGTACAATAATTTTTTCTGTAGTTTATATTTGCTGCAAAACGTGCTTTTCCGACATTTTAACGTACCTGAATACTAAACTATTAAACTTGAAATTTTTGGATGCAGAAAAATTTAATATAGTAGTGATATATAATTAAATGGTTTCCATATTTGCTATTACAAGGGCTATTATCACTGCAGTTAATACTAACCCAGTTGTTAAGCACCTGTTGGTGTTGGTACGGTTACTCTGGCAAAAATTATTATATTCTGATGTGGGTTAGCTATTAAAGTAGCACAATAATATTTTCTGTAGTTTATATTTGCTGCAAAACGTGTTTTTCAGACGTTTTTACGTACCTGAAAACTAAACTATTACACTTGACATTTTTGGATGCAGAAAAATTTAATATAGTAGTGATATACGGTTAAATGATTTCCATATTTGCTATTACAAGAGTTACTACCACTACAGTCAATTCTGAACCATTTATTGAGCTCCTGTTAGTGTTGGCACGGTTACTCCGGCTAAAACTATGATAATCTGATCGGCGTTAGCTATCAAAGTAATACAATAATTTTTTCTGTAGTTTATATTTGCTGCAAAACGTGCTTTTCCGACATTTTAACGTACCTGAATACTAAACTATTAAACTTGAAATTTTTGGATGCAAACAAATTTAATATATTAGTGATATATAATTAAATGATTTCCATATTTGCTATTACAAGAGTTACTACCACTACAGTCAATTCTAAACCATTTATTGAGCTCCTGTTAGTGTTGGCACGGTTACTCCGGCTAAAACTATGATAATCTGATCGGCGTTAGCTATCAAAGTAGTACAATAATTTTTTCTGTAGTTTATATTTGCTGCAAAACGTGCTTTTCCGACATTTTAACGTACCTGAATACTAAACTATTAAACTTGAAATTTTTGGATGCAGAAAAATTTAATATAGTAGTGATATATAATTAAATGGTTTCCATATTTGCTATTACAAGGGCTATTATCACTGCAGTTAATACTAACCCAGTTGTTAAGCACCTGTTGGTGTTGGTACGGTTACTCTGGCAAAAATTATTATATTCTGATGTGGGTTAGCTATTAAAGTAGCACAATAATATTTTCTGTAGTTTATATTTGCTGCAAAACGTGTTTTTCAGACGTTTTTACGTACCTGAAAACTAAACTATTACACTTGACATTTTTGGATGCAGAAAAATTTAATATAGTAGTGATATACGGTTAAATGATTTCCATATTTGCTATTACAAGAGTTACTACCACTACAGTCAATTCTGAACCATTTATTGAGCTCCTGTTAGTGTTGGCACGGTTACTCCGGCTAAAACTATGATAATCTGATCGGCGTTAGCTATCAAAGTAATACAATAATTTTTTCTGTAGTTTATATTTGCTGCAAAACGTGCTTTTCCGACATTTTAACGTACCTGAATACTAAACTATTAAACTTGAAATTTTTGGATGCAGACAAATTTAATATATTAGTGATATATAATTAAATGATTTCCATATTTGCTATTACAAGAGTTACTACCACTACAGTCAATTCTAAACCATTTATTGAGCTCCTGTTAGTGTTGGCACGGTTACTCCGGCTAAAACTATGATAATCTGATCGGCGTTAGCTATCAAAGTAGTACAATAATTTTTTCTGTAGTTTATATTTGCTGCAAAACGTGCTTTTCCGACATTTTAACGTACCTGAATACTAAACTATTAAACTTGAAATTTTTGGATGCAGAAAAATTTAATATAGTAGTGATATATAATTAAATGGTTTCCATATTTGCTATTACAAGGGCTATTATCACTGCAGTTAATACTAACCCAGTTGTTAAGCACCTGTTGGTGTTGGTACGGTTACTCTGGCAAAAATTATTATATTCTGATGTGGGTTAGCTATTAAAGTAGCACAATAATATTTTCTGTAGTTTATATTTGCTGCAAAACGTGTTTTTCAGACGTTTTTACGTACCTGAAAACTAAACTATTACACTTGACATTTTTGGATGCAGAAAAATTTAATATAGTAGTGATATACGGTTAAATGATTTCCATATTTGCTATTACAAGAGTTACTACCACTACAGTCAATTCTGAACCATTTATTGAGCTCCTGTTAGTGTTGGCACGGTTACTCCGGCTAAAACTATGATAATCTGATCGGCGTTAGCTATCAAAGTAATACAATAATTTTTTCTGTAGTTTATATTTGCTGCAAAACGTGCTTTTCCGACATTTTAACGTACCTGAATACTAAACTATTAAACTTGAAATTTTTGGATGCAGACAAATTTAATATATTAGTGATATATAATTAAATGATTTCCATATTTGCTATTACAAGAGTTACTACCACTACAGTCAATTCTAAACCATTTATTGAGCTCCTGTTAGTGTTGGCACGGTTACTCCGGCTAAAACTATGATAATCTGATCGGCGTTAGCTATCAAAGTAGTACAATAATTTTTTCTGTAGTTTATATTTGCTGCAAAACGTGCTTTTCCGACATTTTAACATACATGAATACTAAACTACTAAACTTGAAATTTTTGGATGCAGAAAAATTTAATATAGAAGTGATATTTAATGAAATGATTTCCATATTTGTTATTTCAAGGGCTATTACCACTGCAGTCAATACTAAGCCAGTTATTAAACACCTGTTGGTGTTGGCACGGTTATTCTGGCTAAGAGAATTATATTTTAATCGGCGTTAGCTGTTAAACCAATACAATAACTTTTCCTGTAGTTTATATTTGCTGCAAAACGTGCTTTTCAGACATTTTAACGTACATGAATACTAAACTACTAAACTTGAAATTTTTGGATGCAGAAATATTTAATATAGAAGTGATATTTAATGAAATGATTTCCATATTTGTTATTACAAGGGCTATTACCACTGCAGTCAATATTAAGCCAGTTATTAAGCACCTGTTGGTGTTGGTACGGTTACTCTGGCAAAAATTATTATATTCTGATGGGCGTTAGCTATTAAAGTAGCACAATAATTTTTTCTGTAGTTTATATTTGCTGCAAAACGTGTTTTTCAGACGTTTTTACGTACCTGAAAACCAATCTATTACACTTGAAATTTTTGGATGCAGACAAATTTAATATAGTAGTGATATATATAGTTAAATTATTGCCATATTTGCTATTACAAAGGCTATTAGTGCTGCAGTCAATACTAAGCCAGTTATTAACCACCTGTTGGTGTTGGCACGGTTATTCTGGCTAAGAGAATTATATTTTGATCGGCGTTAGCTGTTAAACCAATACAATAACTTTTCCTGTAGTTTATATTTGCTGCAAAACGTGCTTTTCAGACATTTTAACGTACATGAATACTAAACTACTAAACTTGAAATTTTTGGATGCAGAAAAATTTAATATAGAAGTGATATTTAATGAAATGATTTCCATATTTGTTATTACAAGGGCTATTACCACTGCAGTCAATACTAAGCCAGCTATTAAGCACCTGTTGGTGTTGGTACGGTTACTCTGGCAAAAATTGTTATATTCTGATGGGCGTTAGCTATTAAAGTAGCACAATAATTTTTTCTGTAGTTTATATTTGCTGCAAAACGTGTTTTTCAGACGTTTTTACGTACCTGAAAACTAATCTATTACACTTGAAATTTTTGGATGCAGAAAAATTTAATATAGTAGTGATATACGGTTAAATGATTTCCATATTTGCTATTACAAGAGTTACTACCACTACAGTCAATTCTGAACCATTTATTGAGCTCCTGTTAGTGTTGTCACGGTTACTACGGCTAAAACTATGATAATCTGATCGGCGTTAGCTATCAAAGTAGTACAATAATTTTTTCTGTAGTTTATATTTGCTGCAAAACGTGCTTTTCCGACATTGTAACGTACCTGAATACTAAACTAATAAACTTGAAATTTTTGGATGCAGACAAATTTAATATAGTAGTGATATATATAGTTAAATTATTGCCATATTTGCTATTACAAGGGCTATTATTGCTGCAGTCAATACTAAGCCAGTTATTAACCACCTGTTGGTGTTGGCACGGTTATTCTGGCTAAGTGAATTATATTTTGATCGGCGTTAGCTGTTAAACCAATACAATAACTTTTCCTGCAGTTTATATTTGTTGCAAAACGTGCTTTTCAGACATTTTATTGTACATGAATACTAAACTACTAAACTTGAAATTTTTGGATGCAGAAAAATTTAATATAGAAGTGATATTTAATGAAATGATTTCCATATTTGTTATTACAAGGGCTATAACCACTGCAGTCAATACTAAGCCAGTTATTAAGCACCTGTTGGTGTTGGTACGGTTACTCTGGCAAAAATTATTATATTCTGATGGGCGTTAGCTATTAAAGTAGCACAATAATTTTTTCTGTAGTTTATATTTGCTGCAAAACGTGTTTTTCAGACGTTTTTACGTACCTGAAAACTAATCTATTACACTTGAAATTTTTGGATGCAGAAAAATTTAATATAGTAGTGATATATAATTAAATGGTTTCCATATTTGCTATTACAAGGGCTATTATCACTGCAGTTAATACTAACCCATTTATTAAGCACCTGTTGGTGTTGGTACGGTTACTCTGGCAAAAATTATTATATTCTGATGGGCGTTAGCTATTAAAGTAGCACAATAATTTTTTCTGTAGTTTATATTTGCTGCAAAACGTGTTTTTCAGACGTTTTTACGTACCTGAAAACTAATCTATTACACTTGAAATTTTTGGATGCAGAAAAATTTAATATAGTAGTGATATACGGTTAAATGATTTTCATATTTGCTATTACAAGAGTTACTACCACTACAGTCAATTCTGAACCATTTATTGAGCTCCTGTTAGTGTTGGCACGATTACTCCGGCTAAAACTATGATAATCTGATCGGCGTTAGCTATCAAAGTAGTACAATAATTTTTTCTGTAGTTTATATTTGCTGCAAAACGTGCTTTTCCGACATTTTAACGTACCTGAGTACTAAACTATTAAACTTGAAGTTTTTGGATGCAGAAAAATTTAATATAGTAGTGATATTGTTACGGTTCTTTTGTAGCTTTCCCTGTACTAGTAAAATTTTGATAGCTGAACGTTTATTCCTAAGTATTAGCCAGTAGTTTCAGTTGGTGATTTTGCATGCATTAGTATAGTTAATATGTGGTTACGTATGCAACTCCCCTAGTAATCAGCTGGATGTCATTATTTAAACTTATTTTGCTCCAATTCTACAACAGTACGTACATTAATTATAATCTAGGTTCCTGGCCTGATTTGTTGCTAGGGTATAACGTTGTTATTTTAGAAGTCAGTCAGATTTTATTTTGGAAGAATTTTGATGTCCTGGAATTTGTGCAAGCTCTGCCCCGGCTCTGTACTTCATTTATGAGCTAATTGGTTTAGCTGCTCTCCGATTTGATTTGATGGAGGATCTACAAGTATAGGAGCCCTCTTTAAGACGTTAGTAATTGGTGTGTTAGTACTTACGTCAATTTCGCCTCTGCGGATTTATTGATGTCAGTTCTTTCTGGCGCGTTCAACATGGCTTTCCTCCAGCAAAAGCCAATTTTGACGGGACTCAATTATGCCGAGAACCAGTCATGTGTTCCTGTAATTTGATGTGTTGCACTTGGATTTCGCAATCTGCCTGTCACGGTTCCTGCTAGGAAATAGGAGCTCGCTCATAGCCACCCTCTCGCATCTCCTTCGGCTTCCAAAGTAAGGCCCCCTGCGCTGCTTGATCTACTGCAGGAAGCGAGCGCACTCGACTCCAGCCATCTCGGAAGTCCCAGTTGTGATATTGCAAGGAAACCTGCGGGATAATTAGACTTGGGTGTGTACCTTTCGCATAGTTATAGGGCATGCTATACCAATCGCCCCTCTCTTGTGTATTATTTTTGTGATTAGGCGAACCTTTCGCATAGATATTGACATGGAATTTCATACAGCTCGACCCACTTGATGTATTTTTAGATTAGTTTAGGGGCTGGCTGTACCATTTGTGCTCGTCGTTTACTGAAATACTACTGTTTGAAGTTATCTCGGCTCACCTTAATTATGCTAAATTATAACCTCGGGTTGTCGGTACCGTGTGTGCTAACTGCTACACTAGCAGGCTAGCTTTTTAGCTTCTAGGCCCCACATCGGTAGTGTCATCGACTCCGTTTAAATAGATAATCGGACTCCTATAAAATTATAGCAGACCAGTACATTAGAATTTTGCTTTAAGCTGTAAGACATTGTAGTTGGATGTTCAGACTTACTTGTGGCACGTTTTAGCGAAGTCTCGCGACACTTTGGGCCCCCTCCATTTGCATAAGCTCAAAATCAAGGTTAAATTTTGTGACAACCACCGCGCATTACGTGTGAAGTTGGAGCTTTAATTAGATTGTGGTTAAGGACCCGACGTCGGCAACGTATCGCTTTGAGTACAATCTCCCGCGAATTATTTGCGGAATTTCACGGTCAATCAATATTGTAAGGGCATATTCAAGCTGTTTTGTTTTTTTTTAAATCATCCCATAGAGTATAATGAGTTTGCATTAACCTTCGTTCTCGTATGACCATACAAACGCACGGTGTTTCTCTACTCTAGAAATTTTGAAGTAACGTCTTAGTATCCATTGGAGCTAACTCTCGGGATTGTAAGTTAGCTTTACGCTTGCATAACCTCGTTTCGCCGCGCACTGCCTCACAGGGCGTGTAATAATTATTGTACCTGCGTGAATATATTCTGAGTTATGATAGATATTGCGATAGTTTAAAGCCTGCCTTGTTTTATTTTATTTCATCCATTAATGTATATATGTTTATGTGTATCTTTTATTTGCGGGTTTGCACTATAGCACCGAATAGTTAATAAACGCTGTGATAAGTTATTTGGTCTTTAATAATTTGAATTGCTGGATTTATTTCTTACCTTGTGGAGGTCCGACGCAAGGATTAGTCAACGTCGAGGACCTGGCGCCGTCTCCTTTAGTTTTGTTGCAGCTTTGGTGGAACCCCGACCCTCTCGGCGAGTTAGCCCAATTAGGCCGATAGATACCAGCCGGCAAAATATCTAATATAACTTTCGCCAACAGGTAAGGCCAAACCTTTATCCTTCATTACAAAAGGATTTTGGCGCCCAACGTGGGGCCTGAAAGGGTTTTTGTAGTGCCCTATCTACGTTGGTTAGGTGGTACTATAGTGCAGACAAATTATTAGGTTGTTAGGATTTATTAGTACTAGGCATTGTTTACTAGGTGTAATTTTTACATTTGGTATATTTGGTTATTTCAAGCTATAGGATTTTTTATTGCTATTCACAGGTTTTGCTTGGGTTAGATTTAAGTCTAGATTAAGTTTTTTTGGATCATCTTGTCTTGTTAGAACAGCAAGATGGTATTTCGGTTTGATATTAACCGTTTGCTTGTCGACGAGCTCGACTGTGAGCTACGAGTTAGAGACATTGCCATCCAGGGTAATGTCCAAGATAAACGTAAACTACTCCGTGCCCGTATGAAGATAGATCTTCTTATGAACGTCATTTTCACTCCCGTATCTCTGGACGCTATTGAAGAACTCGCGGTTTGCGAAAACAAACTGTCTATTTTAGCTGCCGAAGTTGATAGTTGTACCTCTAGGAACCTGGACAATGAGGCTCAACGTTTAGGTACTCGCCTTCTTTATGTACAAGGTCGCCTAGGCCATATTACAGCAGAACCAGATTCCGCGTCTCGGTTAGAGACCCTGAAGGAGGGATGCGAACAATTACTTGCTGCCTTGGAAGCGAAACTTCAACTTTACGCTGATGCCCAAGCTCGTAACGACACGACAGACGCACCGAGTGATTCAAGCTCGGAGGATGGTTCAATAGCTTCGTCTCCGGAAACTCAAATTCGCCCCCATAGTTCTGTTGCCGCTACGTCTCAGGAAGATGCTTCCTTGCCTATTCGTTCGACTGGTAGTTCGGTTACGTGGAGTCACCCTTTGTTCACTTCTCAGTTCTCTGCCCCTCAGTCTATTCCCAGTAGCTCAGCCATGCAGCCTGGCATGTCTTTGAATTATCCACCCTTTGCTGATGCTGTCAATCGACGTTCTTCTGCCGCTGACGATGGTAACCATTCTGCGTCGTATAGGCACACTTCGACTGCCAATTATCTAGCCATCAATAAATGGAGGATCACCTTCGATGGAGGATCCGGCTTGACTAGCTTCCTAGAAGAGATCGAAGAAACCCGCATAGCTCGGAATGTGTCCAAGGATCAACTTTTTGCTGCTGCTATTGAATTGTTTACGGGCAATGCTCGTATTTGGTTCCGCTCGATTCGTAGCACTATCCGTTCTTGGGATGAACTCGTCATCGCTCTTAAAGCCGCTTTTCTGCCATGTGATTACGAAATCAGCCTATGGGATGAGATCCGTAGTAGGACTCAAGGACCCGATGAGCCCGTGACGGTTTATGTCGCTGTTATGGAGAACCTTTTCAGTCGCCTTTCTCGCTTACCTGTGGAGATGGAGCGTATAGTTATTATGCGTAGGAACTTACAACCTTACCTACAAGCTCAATTGGCTCTCTACACCCCAACGAGTATCTCTCAGCTTAGACAGCTAGGCAAACTGATCGAGGATGCTAAGGTGCGATCTTGAAGGTTCAAGGACCCTCCTCTACCTCATCAGGCCTTTGAACCCGATCTGGCTTATCATAAGCCCCGTTTTGGAGCAAGAGCTGCTGCTATCGAAGAGACGAGTTCCACTCCTAGTCCCGCTGCTGAAGAACAAGTCTTCAACGTTACAGCTACTCGACCCTATGGTGTTTGCTGGAACTGCGGAAAGCCTGACCATCGCGTAGCCCAGTGCCCATCACCGCGCAAGTTGAAATGCTATCGCTGCGGTAAGGCCGACGTCACGATCCGTACCTGCCCTTCCTGTTCGGGAAACGGAAACGGAAGGCGTTAAGAGGCCAATTAACGTCTTCACCTGCAACCATTTCTGAGGCCAATGTCGTCTCCCAATCTCGAGCAATAAACCCCATATCCTCGGAACATCGCATACTGCTCGACTTCATTTTAGGGCACGCCAGCAAAGACGAGAGGCCCTATCTTCGTGTCTCTATTTATGGCAAAGAACTACTTGGCTTGTTGGACTCCGGTGCGAGCCGTACCATCTTAGGTCGTCAAGGATGGGATGCATTGAAGGATGTCTGCAAAGTAAGTTCTAATAGATCTACTATCTGCAGCGTCGCCAACGGTGAGAAATGCTACAGCATAGGTACACTTACCGTTCCCATCGTCTTGAGAGATCGTGTGAGAACCTTCGAAGTCTTGGTTATCCCTACACTTCCACATACGCTTATTTTGGGCACCGACTTTTGGAAGAGAATGGCCCTTGTGCCAGACCTTCGCCATGGAGAATGGACCTTCTCCAAAGCCTCGGATGACGAGCAGATCACCGCAATCCGTTCGGCTGAACACGGACAAAGAACAAGCCGTGCTTGACCAGACGATTAGCGAAGCTTTTTCCATGATAGGAGATGGCGTAGGATGTACCCATCTAGTGGAACACGTGATTAAAACTGATGCTGAACCAATTAAGCAGCGCTATTACCCCATCTCGCCTGCTCTTCAGAAACACGTGAACCAGGAGCTCGACGATATGCTCGAAAAGGGCATTGTAGAACCTTCAAACTCTGCTTGGTCCTCGCCCATCGTAATGATCAAGAAGAAGGATGGTTCTTACCGCTTCTGTGTAGACTATCGGAAGCTCAACAAGGTTAGCCAACCTGATGCCTATCCACTCCCGTATATCAGCAATATTCTGGACAAGCTGCGCGATGCACAATACTTGACCACGTTAGATGTCAAGTCAGCTTACTTTCAGGTGCCGGTTTCCGTCTCTAGCCGCCCGCTAACTGCTTTCACTGTTCCCAATCGTGGGTTGTTTCAATTTTGTCGCCTCCCGTTCGGGCTTCATACCGCTGCGGCGACTTGGCAACGTCTCATCGACAGAGTAATTGGTGCCGACCTAGAACCATATGCGTTTACATACCTAGATGATGTTATTATTTGTACTTCTACCTTCGACAAACACCTGGAGATCTTGAACGAAGTCATATCCAGGATCGCCAAGGCCGGCCTAACATTGAACCGGGAAAAATGTCATTTTTGTAAGCCCGAATTGAAATATCTGGGGTACGTCGTAAACTCCAAAGGTCTACTCGTCGACCCGGAAAAGGTTGAAGCCATTTTAAGCATCCCTAACCCCAAAACAGTCCCACAGGTCAGAAGAATATTGGGAATGGCATCTTGGTATCGGCGCTTTGTGCCTAACTTCTCTTCAGTTGTGTCACCTATGACTCGTCTGCTTCGTAAGAACCAGAAGTTTGTTTGGACTGAAGAATGTCAGACTGCCTTCAATACCATCAAAGATTGTCTCGTTTCGGCCCCTGTGATCTCCTGCCCAGATTTTAGTCGACCCTTCACGATACAGACGGACGCCTCTGGCTATGGGCTTGGAGCCGTCCTATCCCAGACATATCCTGAGGGAGAAAAGGTCGTCTGCTATATCAGTCGTTCGCTCACGAAGAACGAGCGGAAGTTCAGCACGACAGAGCGAGAATGTCTTGCGGTCCTCTTCGCCATTGAGAAACTTCGTCCGTACATCGAAGGAACTAAGTTCGACGTTGTAACCGACCATTACGCTTTAAAATGGTTACACAACATCAAAGACCCTATAGGACGTATTGCGCGTTGGGCCATACGCCTACAACAATATAATTTCAACGTTATACATCGCAAGGGCAAAGACAATGTCGTACTTGATGCTCTATCCAGGTCCGTACCTATTATTGATGAGGTAACTGTGGGCGATGATGTTCGAGATCGCTGGTATGCTCGGATGCTTCTAAAGGTCAAAAACGATCCGCAACACTATCCTGCTTGGCGCGTGTCAAACTTACAACTCTACAAGCACGTTAGGAGCCCATATCCAAAACTCATGCAGGCAGATGAAGATTGGAAGATGGTACTACCCAAAGACAGACGTACAGAAGTACTTAGACGCAATCATGACGATCCTATCTCAGGACATCTTGGCGTGTCGAAAACTTTACACCGTGTAGCTCAGAGGTACTACTGGCCCAAAATGCGAACAGACGTTCTGCGATACATCCGCAACTGCAAGGTGTGTTCCCGCACGAAACCTGACCAACGACCACCTGCTGGACATATGGGAGGACACACAAACATCTCGAAGTCCTGGGAGGTCATCTGTATGGACCTCATAGGACCTCTACCTCGCTCTTCTCGTGGGTATCAATATATACTTGTAGTGGCCGACAGTTTCACTAAGCTTCCTCTGGTGTTTCCCCTCCGTAAGGCTACGGCTGCTTCAGTCGTACGTCACGTCGAAGAGAACGTGTTCTTATTGTTTGGCGCTCCGAAACGAATTATCTGCGACAACGGTGTTCAGTTCAAGAGTCGAGAATTTACTGCCTTGGCTAGAAACTACGGCTGTAGAATAGCGTTTACAGCTTTGTATCATCCTCAGGCCAATCCAACGGAACGCATCAATCGTGTTCTGAAAACAATGCTTACAGCATACGTGTCCGATAAACAACGTGAGTGGGATAAATACTTGCAACAAGTCGCTTGTGCCATAAGAACCTCCAAGCATGTCACTGGTCATAGCCCTTACTTTTTGAATTTTGGTCGAGAGGTTACGCTCGACGGGAATCCTGAAGGACGACCTGAAGATGAAGGTCCCGAACTTCGTGTCGTAAGGGATGAAAACCCCAATATCAGAGCCCAAGCGCTGCAACGATTGTACGAAGAAGTAAAAGTTCGTCTTGCTAGGGCCTACGATCGCTCGAAGGTATACTACAACCTGCGAAGACGACCTGATGAATATCAGGTAGGCAACTCTGTTTGGAGAAGAAACTTTACGCAATCAGATGCTGTCAACCACTATACAGCTAAATTGGCACCCAAGTTCATTGGACCCTTTACAATCCATAAGAAGTTGTCGCGATTCATTTATCAACTTAAGGATCCGGACGGTTGTTTACGTGGGAATTGGCACGCCAAAGACTTGAAGCTCAACAATGCTGTCGACAATGATAATGATTTGGTTTAGTCCACGTTTTCTTTTTGCGAGGTTGGCTGGGGACGTCGGACGGACCTTTGGGATTCAATTCCTCTTTCCCTTTTCTTGAATTGGAATTCCGACCTAAACATCAGGTCCCTTCTCTTCTCGTGTCTTTCTCATTTTTTTTTGTTTGAAAGGGATGTTCCCTCATATAGCTGTGTTCGTTTTCTTTACGATATTTTGTATTTTTGGATATTCGCTCTGTCTTCGGTAATTTGGAGATAGTTTTACTGTTGTAGGCTGATCTTGGGACTAAGCACTTATCCCTGGCTGAGGTTGATTTTCCCTTCCCTTCCACCGGCGCAGCTCACGTCATCTAGCAGCGACGGAAGAGGTTGGTGTCTCTTTGCTTTCGGTGGTGTGCTTGGACTCTTACATCCTCTCTTCCTAGATACTCTTTTAAGTTCTCTGTTTCGTTCTTCTGTATTTTCTTTTAGCAGGCATTGAATTTTTCTGGCGATTTGTTTTGATGGCAGTTGTATGGTCGGGTAAATCTGGAGTGATTTACCCTCCCTTTTGTGGGGGGAGAATTTGTTACGGTTCTTTTGTAGCTTTCCCTGTACTAGTAAAATTTTGATAGCTGAACGTTTATTCCTAAGTATTAGGCAGTAGTTTCAGTTGGTGATTTTGCATGCATTAGTATAGTTAATATGTGGTTACGTATGCAACTCCCCTAGTAATCAGCTGGATGTCATTATTTAAACTTATTTTGCTCCAATTCTACAACAGTACGTACATTAATTATAATCTAGATTCCTGGCCTGATTTGTTGCTAGGGTATAACGTTGTTATTTTAGAAGTCAGTCAGATTTTATTTTGGAAGAATTTTGATGTCCTGGAATTTGTGCAAGCTCTGCCCCGGCTCTGTACTTCATTTATGAGCTAATTGGTTTAGCTGCTCTCCGATTTGATTTGATGGAGGATCTACAAGTATAGGAGCCCTCTTTAAGACGTTAGTAATTGGTGTGTTAGTACTTACGTCAATTTCGCCTCTGCGGATTTATTGGGGTCAGTTCTTTCTGGCGCGTTCAACATGGCTTTCCTTTAGCAAAAGCCAATTTTGACGGGACTCAATTATGCCGAGAACCAGTCATGTGTTCCTGTAATTTGATGTGTTGCACTTGGATTTCGCAATCTGCCTGTCACGGTTCCTGCTAGGAAATAGGAGCTCGCTCATAGCCACCCTCTCGCATCTCCTTCGGCTTCCAAAGTAAGGCCCCCTGCGCTGCTTGATCTACTGCAGGAAGCGAGCGCACTCGACTCCAGCCATCTCGGAAGTCCCAGTTGTGATATTGCAAGGAAACCTGCGGGATAATTAGACTTGGGTGTGTACCTTTCGCATAGTTATAGGGCATGCTATACCAATCGCCCCTCTCTTGTGTATTATTTTTGTGATTAGGCGAACCTTTCGCATAGATATTGACATGGAATTTCATACAGCTCGACCCACTTGATGTATTTTTAGATTAGTTTAGGGGCTGGCTGTACCATTTGTGCTCGTCGTTTACTGAAATACTACTGTTTGAAGTTATCTCGGCTCACCTTAATTATGCTAAATTATAACCTCGGGTTGTCGGTACCGTGTGTGCTAACTGCTACACTAGCAGGCTAGCTTTTTAGCTTCTAGGCCCCACATCGGTAGTGTCATCGACTCCGTTTAAATAGATAATCGGACTCCTATAAAATTATAGCAGACCAGTACATTAGAATTTTGCTTTAAGCTGTAAGACATTGTAGTTGGATGTTCAGACTTACTTGTGGCACGTTTTAGCGAAGTCTCGCGACACTTTGGGCCCCCTCCATTTGCATAAGCTCAAAATCAAGGTTAAATTTTGTGACAACCACCGCGCATTACGTGTGAAGTTGGAGCTTTAATTAGATTGTGGTTAAGGACCCGACGTCGGCAACGTATCGCTTTGAGTACAATCTCCCGCGAATTATTTGCGGAATTTCACGGTCAATCAATATTGTAAGGGCATATTCAAGCTGTTTTGTTTTTTTCTAAATCATCCCATAGTGTTTAATCTTGTCTTTTACAGATTAACCAGATATAAATTTATAATTATTCATTTAAATTTTACGAAACATTCTAAAAGTTAAAAGCCACCAAAAACGCAATATTGCATTATGCAAGCGCGGCGACCTACTCACAGTCAAGTTTAAACACCTCGCAGTCGCCGCTCAGCATTTTTACACGGCTTCGCGTACACAATTACGCAAGGCCGTGACAAGGTTTAAATGCCTACAATCGCAGCTCAGCATAAAAGACGCTCGAGTTCATGGAGTCCATATCATATCACGGAAGCAAAACCACTGAGTATTGTTTTGCAATACTAGTAAATTAACCTACTGAATATAATACATTGCACCTGTTATTAGAAATGAACTTTGTATATTACTATGATCTAAGCAAATTTGTTTGTATATATAGAACAATTATTTTTGTAATAAACCAGTCTGCATTTACTTGTTAGATTCACTTACTGCGTCGCTGTGGGTCCAAGCCTATAAATAATTAAGGGATGTGAGGCTGCATCTCACACAGTGACGAATTATCATCCCGTTAAGTGGCATGACTAAGCTGTCTTAAAGCGGAAACTGCTGTCTCAGTTCTGCGCTTAACATAAGGGATGGAACCAGCAAAATAACGTAACGGACGCCTGATTTCCACAGCCTCCAGGCGATTCTGTTCATGGTCCTTCGAGCCGGATCTGTCTACAACTAAGAAGAGGTACATCCTGAAAAGAAAACAACATCTACCAACCCACCCGGTTCCCCGAAAATGGCAAACAATATGGAGGAATTCAATCAGCTAGCTGTCGCCCAAGAAGAACTCGGCCAGAAGATCACGCAGGTATTTTCCAACAGCAAAAAGGACCCTGCCAGCCGAAAAACAGAAGCTTACATCGCCAGCCGAAACAAGACGCTGGACGAAACTTGGAACGCCGTGACCAAAAATCACGCCAAAATGGTGCAGCTAAGTATTCCTACACATAATTATTTTACCACAGGGTATTACGAACAAATTAAAGCCATCTACTGCGAAGCAAAAAGTTATTTGCAGAGCTGTTTAAAGGCAACTGAAAATCCCGACCCCTCTGAAACTAGGAGGCGAGAGGAAACAGTTGTAAATCCCGAGCAAAAGGTTCGTATCCGAAAACTGCAGATTCGGATGCAGAATTTTAAGCAATCTTTGGACGACGCCGAACTGGAACAAGCACTCGGAAGGCCCGCCATCACAAAGAGGGAATTAAAGGAAGAATGGGACCGGGTGATCGAGATGGACGAAGAAGTCATGTCTAACGAGATGGATTCAAACCAGACGCACTTCAGTCCTGAATTTACTACGTTGAAAGACAGGTACCGAAATTTAATTAATTTGTTACAAGCACCAACAAGGAACGAGCAAGCATCAGCCATCTCGCTTCCTCAAGTTAAAATCCCCATATACGAGGGAAATTATGAGGAATGGGCCACTTTTAAGGACCTATTCACCAAATTAGTAGATGACAACCAAAACATGGATGATGTCATCAAAATGCAGTATTTAAAAACGCATGTCAAGGGAGAGCCCAGCCGACTAATCCAGCATCTCGCAGTGACTCAAGCCAACTACAACACCGCTTGGAATTCGCTGCAACAAAGGTATCAAAATAATCGCCTTATTCTAACCAAATTGCTAGACACCATCTTCGATCAGCCGGTCCTCTCCAAGGAATCAGCCCAAGGGTTGAAAAGATTGCATGACTCCACTAAGGAATGTGTGGAAGCAATCAAAAATTTGGGCATTTCCACCGACAGCTGGGGTCCGTGGATTAACCGAGTTATTACTCGAAAATGGGATCCTGAAACTAACAAATTATATGAGCAATCGCTTCAGTGCCCAAATGAAGTTCAGGATCACCAAACTCTAATGGCCTTCTTACAAATGCGGTTCCAATTCTTGGAATCCATTGATGGAGCTCGAAAACCAACTCAGGACAAGCCACAGAAAAATTACGCTGCCGGATATCTCAACTGCAAGATGTGCAATGGGGATCATTACATCGATAACTGTGGTCAATTCCAGAGGCTCTCCACCCACGAAAAGCAAGAAGTGGTAAGAACCTACCGATTGTGCTTTTGATGTTTGCGACACGATTCTAATATACAATGTCGTTCGTATTATAACTGCAAAATCTGCCGCTTTCCACACCATACTCTGCTTCACAAGGCACAGCCGCCATCAAAGCCGATACCTGCTCCGAAGATGAAGACGTTTTCTCACGCAGCAGCCATGCAGACCTCCAACGCTCCAGAGAAGAAGCCAAAACCCACAATCATTGCCGCCAACCTAGGCGCAAAGAAGAGCCAAGTGCTACTGGCCACAGCAACGGTTCAAGTTAAGGCAGCATCCGGGATGACTCATCTCTTGAGGGTCTTGATAGATCCAGGGTCTCAAGGTTCCTTCATCACCGAAGCCGCAGCCGAATTATTAGCGCTACCCAGGACCAAGGTTCGAGCAGAAATCTCCGGAATTGGGAACAGCGAAACAAAAGTCGCAAAATGGAAAATCACAGGTTTGATTACGCCAAGATTTCCAAGTAAATTTTCCTTACCTGTTACTTTACTGGTACTTCCCAAACTTACAAAAACCATGCCTTCATCACCCATTCCGAACATAAAAATGGATGCCTGGAAACATGTCTTCATCGCCGATCCAACCTTCAACCGACCTGGCCCCATAGATATACTTCTAGGCGCTGAAGAATATTCCCAAATAATTCTCGAAGGAATCAAGAAATCCAAAGATGGCATCCTAGGACAGAATACCGAATTGGGATGGATCTTATCAGGAACCATGGGAAGACGACCTCCCACCAGCCTTAAGGTCAACACCATGGTTGCCAAAATTGAAGAGGATGAGCAGTTGCAGAAATTCTGGAACATTGAAGAGGCTTCTCCTCAAAGGAAACTTTCCCCAGATGATCAGGTATGTGAAAATAGATTCACAGACACAGTCCAGCGAGACGTAGATGGAAGATACGTAGTAAGGATTCCATTCAAACAAACTCCAGTACACATAGGAAGGTCCAAACCCTCAGCATTGGCACGATTCATACATCTGGAGAAGAAATTAGGACAAGATCAAGATCTAGCAGTCCAATACAAGAAATTCATGCAAGAATACTTGGATTTAGGACATATGGAAAAGGTGGCAAAGGAAGATGAGAATAACGGCAAGTATTACATTCCCCACCATGGCGTCATCCGAGAAGCAAGTTCATCAACCAGGCTTCGTGTCGTTTTCGATGCCTCTAGCAAGGCCTCTCACGGAAAATCCTTAAATGAGATGATGTACGCTGGACCTAAACTTCAGCAAGAACTGGTCGACATTCTACTTCGATGGAGAACACACAGGATTGTTTTTTCTGCAGACATTGAAAAAATGTACCGACAAATCAGAATGAACAACCAAGACCAGGAGTACCAAAGAGTCCTATGGAGATTCGACAAATCACAGCCAATCAGGGAATATAAGCTGTGCACCGTCACTTATGGAACCGCATCAGCTCCCTATCTTGCCATTCGAACCTTGCATCAACTCGCAGAGGACGAAAAGGTCTCATTTCCATTAGCTTCAGAAGCAGTGAAGAAAGATTTCTACGTGGACGACGTGCTTTCTGGGGCCGACACTGTGGAAGAAGCGATCCAACAACAAGGTCAGCTCATTTCCTTACTAAAGCGTGGAGGCTTTACTCTACATAAATGGTGCAGTAATGAGTCAGCCATCATTCAAGAACTCCCAGAAGAGTTAAAGGAACAAACATACCTCGAAATAAGTGAAGACGGCGTAAAAAAGTCCTTGGGCATTCACTGGTCTCCATATGAAGATGTTTTCTGTTTTAAGGTAGACGTTAAGCAACAGGAATCCACCAAACGCACCATACTATCCGAAGTTGCCAAAATTTTCGACCCATTGGGATGGTTAGCACCCGTCATCATCACTGCCAAGCTACTCATCCAAGAACTATGGCTCGAAAATATCAAATGGGATGACCCAGTGTCTGAAAATATCCAAGGCAAATGGGAGACGCTCAGGTCTCAACTCAAGGCAGTGGAAGAAATTACCTTACCAAGGTGGTTGTTTATCAAAAGGGAATCTCTAGTAGAGCTGCATGGATTCTGTGACGCCTCCGAAAGAGCTTTCGGGGCCGCGATTTATACCAGAGTCACCACATCATCCGGCCAAGTCAAGGTATCCTTATTAATAGCCAAATCCAAGGTGGCACCAGCCCGAGCCAAGACGACATTACCAAGACTGGAACTCTGCGCAGCAGTACTCCTTTCCAATCTACTTCAAAGGGTAATTGCAGCATTAGACCTTCCTAAGGTGTCTATCTTCGCATGGACCGACTCCATGGTTACATTAGGATGGATAAAAGGAGACCCGGTACGATGGAAGACGTTCGTCGCGAATCGAGTAGCCGAAATCAACAATCAAATTCCGGCTCAACATTGGAACCACGTCAAATCCGAAGAGAATCCTGCAGACGTCATCTCCCGAGGCACTAGTCCAGAAAAACTAAAGAATCATCTCCTATGGTGGGACGGACCGAGCTGGCTAGTTAACAAGAGTTCATGGCCGTGTCAACCAGACACCGCAACCACCGAGGAAGAAGCAAGAAGTTACACTGTGCATCAAACTACCATTCATCAAGACGAGAACGAAGTCGTTCATCGTTTTTCTTCTCTAACAAGAATGGTACGAGTCATGTCACATTGCCGAAGATTCATCAACAAGTGTAAGCGACTTCCCACCCAATCAGGATGCCTATCAGTGAAGGAAATGGATGACACCATCCTCCTACTCGTTAAGGTCATCCAAGGAAGTGATCCTATTTTGAGGGCAACAGGATCTCAACTCCGGCAGAACAAATATGTGAGTTCCAGTAACAAGCTTGCCAACCTCAATCCCTTCATCGATCAGCATGGAATAATCCGTGTTGGAGGAAGATTAGAAAATTCCACCTTGTCCTTCAATGAAAAACACCCAATCATACTCCCGTACTCCAGTCATATTTCCAAACTAATAATCCAAGAGGCGCATCTACGCACGCTGCACGGTGGCACCCAACTCACTCTCTCATATATCCGAAGAAAATATTGGATCATCAACGCGAAGAAAGCAGTCAGTTCCAGCATCCAGAAGTGTTTCCGATGTCTACGATACAAAGCAGAGGCAGCACAGCAACTGATGGGAAATCTTCCATCAACCAGAGTGAATTCAACTCCTCCATTCTTCCATTCCGGAGTGGACTACGCCGGCCCAATACAGATCCGAACATCCAAGGGAAGAGGGCATTCTTCGCACAAAGGGTACATTGCTGTTTTTGTCTGTCTATCAACCAAGGCAATCCACCTAGAGGCCGTCAGCGACATGACAACCAACAGCTTCCTAGCAGTCTTCAGGAGGTTTACTGCCCGAAGAGGACGCTGTGCACACCTATACAGCGACAACGGAACAAACTTCGTTGGCGCAAGAAAAGTGTTGGACAAGGAGACCCGCCAAACAATTGAAGGCCCAGTTGTCCAAGAAACCTTAGCAACCGGTGGTACCCAATGGCACTTCATCCCTCCAATAGCCCCTCACTTCGGAGGGATATGGGAAGCAGGGGTAAAATCAATGAAGCATCATCTGAAGAGAACTATTGGCCACGCTACTCTCACCTTTGAAGAGTTAACAACTCTTCTCTGCCAAATTGAGGCCTGCCTAAACTCACGTCCTCTATGTCCACAAGGCAACGATATTGAGGACACAACTGCTCTGACGCCAGGCCATTTCCTAATAGGGAGGGAAATCATATCGCCACCAGACCCAATCAACACTCCAATATCTTCAAATCTATCGAATCGTTGGAGGATAATCCAAAAGATCAAGCAAGATTTTTGGAAATCATGGAGCTCGGACTACCTTCATGGACTACAGCAACGAAACAAATGGAAGAAACCATTGGAGAACACTAAAGTTGGAGATTTAGTGTTAATCAAAGAAAATAGTATCAATCCTAGTAAGTGGCCTTTAGCAAGAGTCACTGCAACTCATCCAGCAGCCGATGGATCAGTACGAGTAGTGACGCTCCAGAAATCAGGAGGACATCAGCTAAAACGATCCATAGGCAGCATCATTCCATTACCAGCAACTACCGAGGAATCGCAGGAACCAGAGGCAGAAGATAAAATTTCAACTAACATTATCCAGACACGATCATCCCCAGCACCAAGGAAATCTGTCGCGTCCAAATGGAAACTGCTGTTACTCATCTTTACCCTTCTTACCACCAATACATTAAGTAAAGCAGAATTTAATATCCAAAAACCAGACAGCGGGTACTATGTAGAACACATTGGACACGGGAAGATTGAGAGAGGAACATTCCGGATCGAAATCCAGTTCGAGAGGGGGAAGATCGAAGAAGACTTCGAAACAGTCACAGACATGGTAGACAAATTCGACAATCTCTGCGACTCTGCAAAAGAACTGTCCGAAGACACATTATACAAGACACTGGTGCATCATCTTCTGGAACAGAAAAAGCATATGGAATGGATTAGAGATGGTATGGAAGAAATAATAACAAGACGAGAAAAAAGAGGAGTCCTTGGCACAGTATTAACATCAATTTTTGGAGTCAACGATGAAGTCTATCAAGATATAGACAGGCTAGACAAGAATCAACAGGAACTAATAAAAATGGACAGTCAACAATCCAAATTCTTGCTATCAGCACTTTCCAGGTTTAATGAGACCGAAGAACGAATCGACAAGAAGCTGGAACATTTCCAAGAAAAATTAAACCAAGGAATCCGGGCCATTAACAACATGGACAAATGGTATAAAGCAACCGACTCCAACCGACTAAATATTCACATCATCAGTGTGTACCAAGTCGCCACAAATGTAATTAGCGAACTGTGCAACTACCATATTCACATCTTAAACGTTCACTTCCAGCAAGGTAATCTGTACGAGCTAATAACACCTGCTCAAATTAAACAGATCCTCGCTAATGCAACCAGTAAACTTTCACCAAATTTGGAGATATTACCAACGCCAATTCTAAAGGTTGACATTGGGCATGACGACATCTACATCAACGTCCAAGGGTATTTCATCATAGTGGAAAAAACGGAATACTCCTTAATTAAAGTGACACCAATTCCTCTCCAAATCAGCAATGGATCCTACTGGATGATCGATGTGCCGAAAGGAATCTTCGCTGTGGATTACAACCTACAAATGTACTTCCACGAAACAGATGAAGAATTCAAAGAAGAGCTACAAATTTCTCCCACTACCTATGTTTGCAGTCCAACGGTAGTTAAAGGAATTGAAAACAACCCAAACTGCATCATTGACGATATATATCACCGAGTAGAAACCAGTCAATGTCTCCTACGAAGACATCGCATCCAGTCCATTATTTGGAAACAATTGTACATGGAAAACACCTGGCTATTTGTAGTCAGTAAGCCAACCCGCATAGCAATCACTTGTAGTGGAAACAGGGAAGAAGTCACCGTCAACACTACAGGTGTCATTCAAATTTCATCGGATTGCATCATCCAAACTGCGAGGAATACATTAACCCCAAGGCACAACAGAAAATACAAGATCCTGGCTGGATACTCCAAGGCTATCAGTATCAATATTACCAACCCAATCACAACAAACTCATTTTCAGAAATCGCAGAGGAACCTGTACTAACTCAGTCAGACCACTTCGAAGACCTACAAGCATCGCAGTTAGATTTCCAGGAGCATATAAAAAACTTCACCTGGAAAGCCATCCGACATCATTCTCACCTGTCTATTGGGGTCACAGGCAGCCTTTTGGGAACCGCTGCCCTACTAGGAGCTATCTACTACATTCGGCAACGAATAACACGAAGGAAGCCACCACCCGCACAACCCCAGGCAGAAGAATATCCTCTCAAAACGCTCAATCTCGAAGAAACAATATAATTTATCGGTTTGCTTTTTTGTGGCTTAAAATTGGCAATATGTTTAATCTTGTCTTTAACAGATTAACCAGATATAAATTTATAATTATTCATTTAAATTTTACGAAACATTCTAAAAGTTAAAAGCCACCAAAAACGCAATATTGCATTATGCAAGCGCGGCGACCTACTCACAGTCAAGTTTAAACACCTCGCAGTCGCCGCTCAGCATTTTTTACACGGCTTCGCGTACACAATTACGCAAGGCCGTGACAAGGTTTAAATGCCTACAATCGCAGCTCAGCATAAAAGACGCTCGAGTTCATGGAGTCCATATCATATCACGGAAGCAAAACCGCTGAGTATTGTTTTGCAATACTAGTAAATTAACCTACTGAATATAATACATTGCACCTGTTATTAGAAATGAACTTTGTATATTACTATGATCTAAGCAAATTTGTTTGTATATATAGAACAATTATTTTTGTAATAAACCAGTCTGCATTTACTTGTTAGATTCACTTACTGCGTCGCTGTGGGTCCAAGCCTATAAATAATTAAGGGATGTGAGGCTGCATCTCACACAGTGACGAATTATCATCCCGTTAAGTGGCATGACTAAGCTGTCTTAAAGCGGAAACTGCTGTCTCAGTTCTGCGCTTAACATAAGGGATGGAACCAGCAAAATAACGTAACGGACGCCTGATTTCTACAGCCTCCAGGCGATTCTGTTCAGCAAGCAAACACTAGGATAATGTTAAACAGTTTAATTATAATGTTAAATATGTACAAACATAGGTTTTGTTCTTAAGAAATCAAACAAAATGTATTTAACAATAATTTTTCAATAATTGCGCTGGTTGCTCGGTTGTTCGTTCCTTACGCCTCGGCAACCCGTACTGCGTCCATGTAACGAAGGTCCGGTGAGCCGCCCTCTGGGGAAATTGGCGGAACGCCACTGGTCGGGAATGCCGGTTCGGATTTGGTTTCAATGCTGCCAACCACTACGTTCGAAACTCGGTCAGGAATGTCAAAATACACGTGCAACTGTGAACAGAAGTTTTTAGCGGTTATATCAGGATTAAATACTTACAACGCCGGGATAGAGCGGCGTTTGGCAAGTGCCCGGTGGCATGGGTGTTGTGCTAGTTCGTGATGCGGCAGGATGGGAAGTTGACGACGTTTATCCACCTGGAGCTCGGCTTCGTGTCTTCAGCGAACGTGGAGACAACGTCGTCACGGCAGTCGCCCTCCGGAGATGCGGTGGGATCTGGTTTGTACGGTGAGTAAAACCTGTAGTCAAACAGAAATTAAACGTGATCTTATCGGGACTTGCAGAAGGTCGGCTACATGAAATCTAATATATCCGGACTGAACAAATGTTATATAGGTTTGTAGAATTATTGTTACTTAATTGACATATGAAACGGCTTGGTGGTTACCCCTTCGCCTCGAATATGCCTTGCAGGGAAGTTTGATATAGTTATTGGCCAACGTCCTCCCGGAGAATTTTGAATATAATTTTTATACCGGATTTTTAACAGGGTTTAGCAATTTATTTATTATTACGAAGTCGGCATATGAAACAGCTTGGTTGTTAGCCCGTCGTCTCGAATACGCCTTGCAGGGAAATTTGTATTATAAATATTAATACCGGGTGTTAACAGGGATTAGTGATTTAATTATTACGAGATCGACATATGAAACGGTTTGGCGGTGAACCCTTCGTCTCGAATATGTCAGGTATGTAATTTAGATATGATTAAAACGTTAAGGCCTCGGGTTCGGTTGTAGCAACGGGAAACTACTACTGGAAATCGGGATCTGGAGCTTAGGCAGGAATAATAATTCTCTTTAAACGGACGGACAGGATCAGGAAGGGAATGAAGGGAGGGAATGAATGAAGTCTCAATGAAGTCTGCCCCTTGGAACGGACGAGAAGCGGCTTTTATAGCTTTTTCTTCGGGCTTCGTGCATCAAACAATCACCTCGGCCATTCTAAGTGGGGGATACGTGGAGCAGGGATCTCTTGATGACGTAGCCGGCCGCGCGTGCGAAAAATTCAAATTTGTAACGTAGAAATCGCTAGGCTGGAACGCGCGAATTGATTTCAATTCAGAAAAACGCGTTTCTACTGGGCGAATCGTTACATTGTAGTCATAACAAAAATACTACAAAACTTATTAGAAGCTTTGCAGCCAGAAAATAAAAACAAATAATCTTAAATATATTAGCATTCTACAAGCAATCCAGTGAGACAAATGTCTCATTTAAAAAAACAAAAAAGACCGTTTTTCAAATAGAACGCGTATTAAATAAAAACTGTACTCAGACCTGGAAGGTGTCAAAGTGGTTGCCTAAGCGATCGACGTTTTAAGGCGCAGAGGATCGCAGCTCCGTTTGGCTGCTGAAACATTTTTATTTAATACGCGTTCTATTTGAAAAACGGTCTTTTTGTGATTTCTCGAAAACCAGAAGTGTCACGTGACTGAAATTCGGTTCCTGAGCTGACATGACTATTCCAAACATATAACTTTCATAACTTTTTTCTCTATCTCTTACGGTTTGGCTGCTGAAACAGCGTCCCAGACAGACAAAACAGCGTCCCAGACAGACACGTCTATTAGATAAAGGATATTTTCCAGAAGTATTATGTTTCTCTTCACGACTGTAGCATTGTAGTCATAACAAAAATACTACAAAACTTATTAGAAGCTTTGCAGCCAGAAAATAAAAACAAATAATCTTAAATATATTAGCATTCTATGTGTCAATGTGCGAAGAAATATTAAATTGCCTACCAATAAGCGATACTTTATTTGCCGAAATTGTTTATTTTGCACCGTCTGTTGCTTTAGAAGTGGATAAGAACAATTTACAACGTATTTATGATAACTACCGGCACTTGATTGATATTAATGTGCTTTGAATGGAGAAACTTATCCTTCCAATTTGATGAGGAAAAAAGGCAAAACTTTTGCAATTAAATCCAGTTGGATTTTGGTTAGAATTAAAAAATGTAAACGATATTACTGGCAACTATTTATTTACTAACATATCAAAAATTGCTCTTTTTATTCATGTTTGCCACATTTAAATGCAGAAGCCGAGAGAACGTTTTCAGTGATAAACGAGATAAAAACAAAAAACCTAACAAATTATCTGCAAATATTTTAAATTCAATGTGTGTGATTAGATCAAAATGTACTGCAGAAAATGTTAATTGTGCGAATTTTAAACCGAATCAACATCATTTTTCAAAAATGAATAACTAAATGTATTTATAGAATCTTTTAGTATTTTAGTAGATATTCGTATTGTATTCATATAATCACAGTTTAATATTGTTATTATAGTTTTTACGCATTTTATTAAATAATTATGTTTACCTATTAATCTTTAGTTTATTTTCTTGACATAAAGTATTCTATATCAAGACTAGCAAGATACCCGTTCTTCAAATGCTGCAGAACAATATTGTAGGTAAAAGGGAAACAATATTCTTCCGAAAAAAGTTTTTCATAACTCTTTTATGCATCACGTATCCTCTGGAAATGTGTATGTAACTGTCGTTCCCCTTTTATAGTTTGATAAAACTATAGTTTTAGTATTTCGAGAATAAAATAATAGTTATTTACTATACAAGTGGGATAACAGCATCATTAATATACGTGTGTGTAATTTACAAACGAGTGCGTAGCACGAGTTATGTAAGCACACAATTATATTAATGATGCATTATCACACATGTATTGTACACAATTTTATCTACGACTGCCTAAAATTGAGAAAAGTGCATTAAGAGAAATGTCAGATCTGTCATTTTCAAAAATATTTTAGTAGGCAAATGTCATTATGTCATTCATTTGACACTATTTCAGTTAGGTAATGAAGTCATTACACAACTCAGTTGCGTAATTAAACCATTACATAACTGAGTGGTGTAATGAGCTTCATTACCTAACTGAAATAGTGTCAAATGAGTGACGTAATGAGTTACTTATCCAACTAGAGTAGATAAAAGAATATATGTACCTTATTAAATGTTGTATTCATACATTATAGCACGATACCCGTTTCCACCACTTGGGGGTGAAATTTCAGAAATCCTCCTATTTTATTCTATATTGGACTCACGGTGGAAAAAGCAATAACTAACTTCTTCTTTAACTCCTTCTTACTTTTATCCCATTTTTACTCCTTTGTGAAAGAAATTTCGAAAAAACTCTGAACTACTTTTTAAAGATCTAAAAAACATATATTCCTAAAAAACACGGTCTGATTCAATAAGCGCAGGAAAGATGAAAGCTTCTGAAATTCACCCCTGAACCCAAATTCGCACTTTTAGGAGTTGATTCCTGCACAATCCTAAATTACGTTTGTAGGAACTTGTATAGGTAACCTTTCTAAGTAAAAAATCAAATCGATATATTATCGGGCCTTAGAGATATTGAGGAATTCTTCCTTTTCGGGGAGAAATTCGAAAACTCCTTTCCCAACACTTCCCTACGTAACGAAAGGACTTTTTTTGCCAAACTTCAAGTTTCTGATACCAAGGATTGCTACGGGTCTGCGTTGTTGAGTCGGTGCTTTATCTTTTATTCATATATATTGTATCAGAATAAGATTAAAAACAAACTTTGAACCCAATTTCTAAAAATTTTCAAACGACGTCTAAATGCCAAAAATAGTGTTCTACCTCAACGAAAAAAAAATACAATGGGTTCTATAATTTACCACAAATGAAAATTCCCACCTTTAGGGGTGGATTAGGACAAATTTCTAAAATACGTTTTCAGTTATATGTATAGGAAACCTTTGCAAGTAAATACCAAGTCGATATCTTATCGAGTTGAAGAGATATTGAGGAATTCGTAAAAACAGAGTTTCTCCCTTTTCACCCCATTAAGGGGTAGAATTTCGAAAAAATATTTCTATCAAATATCATTTTACCCTGAAATAAAATCACAGCAAAAAAAAGGTAATTTCAACCCCCTACCTCTTTCCATTTTACACTTTTAGGGGTAAAATTTAAAAAAACCATTAAATTACTTTTTAAAGTATTTTAAAAACACATCTATATGCTAAAAAGTATGCTTTAACTAAAAAATGCAGGAGATACAGTGGAATCTATAATTTACCCCAAATACAGATTTACACTTTTAGGGGTTGATTAGGGCTACGTTTTTAGATGTTAGTATTGGATACCTATGCAAGCAAACGCAAAGTCAATATCGTATCTGATCTAAGAGATATTGGGGAATTCGTTAAAACACAGTTTACCCATTTTTACCCCCTTAGAGGTAAAATTTCAAAACAATTTTTTCAGCCCATTTTATCCTGAAATAAACCCGCAGAAAAAAATTAATAATTTTAACCCTTTTCATTTTACCCTTGTTACCATTTTAGGGGTGAATTTAAAAAAAACCTTTAACCCTCTTCTAAAAAGTTTAAAAAATCATCTACATAGGTACCAAAAAAATAATGCTCTAACTCAACAAACACGGGAGATAAAACGGCTTCTATAATTCACCCCGAATGCGGATTTGCACGTTTAAGGGTTGATTAGGGAAAATTCCTGAAATGTGTTTTTAGACATTTGTATTGCAACCTATGCAAGAAAACACCAAGTCGGTATCTTATCGGGTCTAAGAGATATTAAGGAATTCGTGAAAACATAGTTTACCACTTCTCACCCCCTTAGGGTTGGTATTTAAAAAAAATCCTTTTAACCCATTTTATTCTGAAATGGACACACAGCGAAAAATATCAAAAATGTGAACCCCCGACCCTTTTCCAATTTTTCCTTTTTCACCCCTTTAGAGTGAAATTTCAAAAAATCGTTAAACCCCTTTCTAAATATTGTAGAACTACATCTATATGCCAAAAAAGAATGCTATAACTCCACAAACACGGGACATATAAAGGGTTCTTTAATTCAACCCTAATCCAGATTCACACCTTTAGGGGTTGATTAGGGGAAAATCCTGAAATACGTTTCTAGGCATTTGCCTTGACAATCTTTGCAAGTATACGTCAACTCGATATCTCACCGTAGTAAAGAGATATTGAGGAATTCATAAAAACACATTTTACCCCTTTTTACCCCATTAGGGGTTAAATTTCAGAAAATCCCTTTTTAGCACTACCCGACGTAACAAATTGGATACCTATGCAAGCAAACCTCAAGTCTTACCGAAATTCGTAAAAACCCAGTTTACCCCTTTTCACCCTCTTAGGGGTAATGGTTTCAAAACCCCTTAAACTCTTTTCTAAATATTTTACAAAGACATCTATATGCTAACAAAGAATGTTCTAACTCAACAAACACAGAAGATATGAAGGGTTTAATAATTGACCCCCCAATCCAGATTTGCACCTTTAGGAGTTGATTAGAGCAAAATCCTGAAATACTTTTCTAGGTATTTGCATTGACAATCTTTGCAAGTAAACACAAAGGCGATATCTTATCGGGCCTAAGAGATATTGATGAATTCGTGAAAACACATTTTACCCCTTTTCACCCCTTTATAAGACAAATTTTAAAAAATTCCTTCTCAGCACTACCGTACCGTTGTGACTTTCTTTTATATACAGTGCTTTCGTAAAGTAGTGGATAAATTCGTTAAACATTCAAGTAGTAAATTTTGTGAAAAATGCCGAGACCCGTCGATTTTTATTTTTATTTGGGCATTTTTTCAAATAAAATCTATATATACGGGATGACCCGCGTAGGAGGTAGGTATGACGTCTTCGATGTTTTTTTTTAATGAAAACCCTTTTTTTTTATTACGGAATATAAAAGAACGCATTTTTTTACTTGCGTTAAGTTGGTCTTTGAGTATAGGTCACATGAGCAAGAAAATAAAAGTCCATTATTATTATTATTATTAAGAAAAACAAATACTACATTTAATTTTATGAAGTATGATTTTAAGTTTTTATCAATGATAGCAATCAATAAAAAAACATCTTAGTCGTCTTGGCTACTGTCAGGCAGACAACGGTGCTTAATTTAAACATTTAATTTAGTTGTTTTGAATTGCAATAAAATTTAGTATTTTGCAATTTTAATTTTTTTTAAATTTTTGGTCATGTGATCTGTACTCAAAAATCAGCTTAGCGCAAGTAAAACAATGCGTTCGTTCAAATTCCGTAATAAAAAATAGGGGTTGCCATTTAAGAAACAACATCGATGACGTCATACCTCCTACGCGGGTCACCCTGTATATATAAATTTTATTTGAAAGAATGCGCAAATAAAAATAAAAATCGAGTGGTCCCTGCGTTTTTTCCAAAAGTTATTCCATGAATTTTTAAGGAATTTATCCACTACTTTACGAAACCACTTTATATAGGGTGTTCGGATAATAGGGAACCATACATTGATGGTGAGTTCTACGCATTAAAATAATAAAAAAACTTCATATGCAGTATTGTCCGAAAATCGTTATTGGCGTAGATACCGACCCTTAAAGTTTAACTTTTTTTTAAATTTTTTTATTTATTTTTTATAACTGAGTAGATAACTACTTTAAACTTGGTGTACGTGCTCTTTATTGAAATGCTCACAAACAAAAAGAAAAATAATCGATAACATGTATTTTGAACTGGCAGTTAACCTAAAACCATATTTTCTTTTTAGTCATAACTTTTACATTTGAAGACATACCTCCGATCTAGATACGGCATCTTGTAGGGAATAAAAAAATTCAAAATTAATGTACTCTTGTTTGGTATGCGTAACATAAACCGTTTGGTTAGAAATTCTATCTGAAGTTTTAAGGCTTTTCTTTTCAGGGTTATTATCTGATTAGCCTTGATAACAAAAATGCAATTTTTGTTTGTTTGTTGTCGAGTTGTTTACCTGCACTTATTATTTTTTTTTTCAGTTATAAAAAATAAATAAAAATTTTAAAAAAAAGTTAAACTGTAAGGGTCGGTATCTACGCCAAGAACGATTTTCGGACAATACTGCATATGAAGTTTTTTTATTATTTTAATGTGTAGAACTCACCATCAATGTATGGTTTCCTATTATCCGAACACCCTGTATAATAGATAGATAAACCCATTGTGTGAATTTAAACTTTAAAATAATAATCATTTAATCAGTAATTATTTAAAAAATAATAATTAGTAATTACTTATCCAAAATTATAAGCTTAAATTATTTTTTTCTTCAAGGTAAAATTTACAAAAAGATTCTAAACAAAATAGAAAACTCAATTTGTATTTTAGAATCTAACAGCGGCGCACCGCAAAAAAGTTCAGGGGGAGAAAAGGAAGCATGACCCCTGAAAAAATATCTCTCTGTAGATTCTCACAACCATTTGATACGCTCAATGATGTAAGCCCTGCAGCGTAACCTGTATTCCAAATTTGAGGTAAATATCTCAAAAACTGCAGGAGCTATAAAGGAAAAAGTTAAAAGTTAAAAAAAAATTGACCGGAAGTCGACCTCGGAAAAGAATTCCGATTTCCGGTTTCTATATATTTTTGGAATCTACTCTGCAAGCTGAGTCAAATGATATATATGTCGTCCTCCTAAAATATATCTCCATTTTCTTGCTTCTCAGTTAATAATAACAAGTTAATGAGCCTAGTTTATTCTACGTATTTCGCTTTAAATTTTTCAAGATTTATTAATCATCGTTTATATTGAGCGCGAAAAGTAGGAGGGATTTTTTTTGTCAGATTTAGGGATATTTCGCTTTTGCTAGGGCGAAGAGCTGTGTTGTGATTACGCAACACTGCTTACCTGTCAGCAATTACTCCTTTTGTGTTTGCCCAGTGTTAGATTTCCTGCTAGACCATTCTTCTCTGTATTAGCATAATATAAGAAATATTCCTATAACATGGTAGTAATTGCTTCTCCAAGGCATTCAGTGTAAGTAAAAATATTAGAACCTGGAATTTTGTAATTAGCCTACATAACCTAATTGAATTTCGTTTAACGTCTTATTTCAGATATTGCATTTGATAAATCCCGACTCTTTATTTTTGGTATCACAATGGACGTGAAGCAAGAATTACCAGATAATAATTTGTGTAGTACAATGACCAGCAGCTTAGACGAACCACTGATAAAAGTCGAAGAAAATCAACTCGCCAACTTAAATGTACGAGAGTTTATTGAAAGTACTATTAACAACACAGCTTATCACGAATTGAATATTAAACAAGAGGAAATTGATATAAAAGATGAATTACTTCCAACAGCAGAAAAAAAATGCTTAGTTAGCCATATGAGGACATACGCAGGTGAAAAACCTTATTCCTGTTCTATTTGTAAATATAAAGTAGCACGGAAAAAGCACTTGGTTATCCATATGAGGACACATACAGGTGAAAAACCTTACTTATGTTCTATTTGCGAGTATAAAGCAGCCGAGAAAGGTCACTTAATTAACCATATGAGAACACATACAGGCGAAAAGCCGTATTCCTGTTCTATTTGTGAATATAAAGCAGCACAGAAAAAGCACTTGGTTATCCATATGAGGACACATACAGGTGAAAAACCTTATTCTTGTTCTATTTGCGAGTATAAAGCAGCAGTGAAAGATCACTTAGTTAACCATATGAGAACACATACAGGTGAAAAGCCGTATTCCTGTTCTATTTGCGAATATAAAGCAACAAAGAAAAGACTAATAGTTAACCATATGAGAAAACATACAGGTGAAAAACCTTATTCTTGTTCTATTTGCGACTATAAAGCAGCAGTAAAAGTTCACTTAGTTAACCATATGAAGTGGCATATGGATGAAAACCTTTATGCATGTTCAATTTGCACATTTAAAGCTGTGAATAAACATAATTTAGTTAGGCACATGAGGACACATACAGGCGAAAAACCTTATGCTTGTTCTATTTGCGAATATAAAGCAGCAGTGAAAAGAACTCTAGTGACACACATGAAGACACATACACGAGAAAAACCTTATTCATGTACCAATTGTGAGTATAAAGCAGCAGTGAAAGTTCACTTAGTTAACCATATGAAGAGACATACAGGCGAAAAACCGTATTCATGTTCAATTTGTGAATATAAAGCAGCAGTAAAATGGACTTTAGTGAAGCACATGAAGACACATGAAGGAGAAAAATCTTATTCATGTTCTATTTGTGAATATAAAGCAGCAGTAAAATGGACTTTAGTGAAGCACATGAAGACACATGAAGGAGAAAAATCTTATTAATGTTCTATTTTAATTATAAAGTTACACAGAAACAGACATTAGTTAAACATATGGCGACGCATACAGTGTAACAATCTTGTTCAAATAGCAGGGCATAAACTTGCCTTATCTAACTATATAAGGACCCATGCAATAGAAATATCTTATTTATCTTCTATTTGGTAGTATATAGCAGCTCGGAAAAATGCTTTAGCAATGCATCTGAAAGCATACAAGAAAAACTGTAAGTTGCCTAAACTTCAAGCATTGACATTTTTATAATTTTGGAATGTAACATATTGCCAAACATAAGACGAATTGCCGTTTCTAGCCTGTAATAGTTGCTACGGTGTAAAATATCACTTTACTCAACGATTTTTAATGTAGAAATATAGTAGATTAACACATGAAATGCGATAAATTAAAAAATCACGCAAATGCTGGCAATAGCACAGTATACACCGCAGACAGAATCGTAATCAGGGCCGGCGGTTGACGTGTGTAGTATGGGTAGTACTACCCACTCGAAAATATCCGTGTGGGTAATTACCCACTCGAAATTTTCGAGCAAAACCTAAAATTTGAATTTTGGGGTGGGTCCTATTCGGAACTACAGCCAGAGGTAGTCATAGAGATCTCTTTAACGCTTTGTGCCGCCCCAGTGCAGTGTGATGCAAATATATCACAATAACGTACAAAAAAGGTCAGTGTTCGAATTTAAATAAATTAAATGCATTCAGTCGATGTGTTCGATTTAGAAACTTTAATGGATGAATTTATTGTTTCGCGCTACGAAAATGATTTATTTGTATCTTGAAACGAATGCAAAAAAATAAATTGAACTTTGTGACATCTCAAAGTATATTTTTATTAATTTTTGAACGTAACCCTGTATCGCTCATCCCTTCATATGAGTGTATTGTGAAAAATGACTTGGAAATCCCCCCCCATCTTACTACCCACTCGGGCTAAAAGTATGACGTCGGTCCTGATCGTAATTACCTCGCCTGTTTCAAACCGAAAATAAACTGACAAGTACAATTTGCGTATCGTATTACAGAACCTAATAAAGATGTAGTAGAATAGACAGTACAATTACCATTTCAGTTTCGGCAAGACCTGTAAGTGTTAGGTATAATTGTTTTTTATTAGTTTAGTTACATAATCAGCAACAAATGATATTTTTTATTACTTTAGTTACATAATCAGCAACTAATGAATTTTTCTATGGCCTTTAAATAAAACAATCTTAATAAACGACATTGAATTGCAAATTTTTTGTTTTTAATTTTAATAGTATATTACTAAGGTGCAATTTAGATGAATGTGATTTGATTGGTATAAGAAAATATTCTTTATCTACTTTGATGTCACAATATAGTTATTATAACACCGAAAACAGTGCTACAATGGAGTCCATTATAGCACTGTTTTTGAAGCAACCTACCTTGTTTCAAACAACTGACAGATTGTCACATTTATGATATGTCAAAATTCAAAGTTTTTGATTATTTTTTTATGCAAAATAGATAAACTAGTATATTATATTTGTTTAATAAGAAGCATTGTAGCACTCGTCGTGCCCCATATTCACTCGTGCTACAATAGGCCATCTTATTAAACTAGTATAATAATATACTATTATGATCTGCTATCTCTCAGTACCCATTCTTGTACGTATGTTGTATATCATTTGCATATTTTATGTTCAAATGTGATCGAAAATACTAATAATATCAGGAACGGAGTTTCATCTTAAGTGATAGGCACCCATAAGTACCCGTTCTAGTTTCACTGTGAACATTCCCACTTGGTATACTTATAATTAGTATCGGCTCCAAAATGACATAATTTAATAGAACAACGTGAAATATGTTTCGGTTGGCACTTTATTGAGATAGATTATGTAGACTTCTATACCACTGGACAATGTAATTTGATTTTTGAAAAATAGTGGATGCCTTTATAAATTGAATTGGATTGTTTTGTAAAGTCCCTATTAATTCGTATTAGATGGAAATGGAAAATAACATTGAAATTAGAAATCTATTAATAAACGTCACTAAAAAGTGACGTGACATTCAACTTGTGCATTTATAACTTTAAATATATATTTTAATTCCAATGACTTAGCTCAAAATGGTCATATTTTCGAGTTCGAGTTGTGAGTTTTGTCGTAAGATAATAAGTGTTGTGAATTCGATTAATTACATGCAATGTAAAACCGTTACAATCCTTATTCTTAATTTTAATATTAACTCCCAATTTGTAGAAAAACAATACAAAGTAAGAATGAGGCCAGAAGGAAATACCTACAAAGGACAAGAAATTCACTAGAAGAGTATAAAAACACACGAAAAATAGCTCATAAGATGTACAGATGCGCAGTATGTTGAAGGAACAAATATATATATATATATATGTGTGTTATTCTTTTAAAATGTGATCACGGTTCAATTGCGAAGATAATTCAGATCTTTTGTTAATTTCATTTGGCATCGAAATAGTCCAGAAAGCACAGCAAATAAATTAGTATAAGACTAGTTACAACAGCAATCTGTAGACAATTATTGTAATCCTCTTTATTTGGCAAGTGTATACTTAGAACAATCACCAACATTAAATTTGGTCGTTAGATAACCCAATATACAAAAAATTTATGTTAGTTTTGGGTAAACACCAGGCTTAATAAGGATTTTTTTAATTTTTTCAGGATCAGATCTTTTTATGTTACGTTGTTCATTTACGACACTACAACATACTTTTGGAGTACTATCTGAATTACTTATAATTACTGAGTATTTGTCTTTTTTGGCTATATGAATTTTCATTTGTATTTTCGCGAAATATTTTACAGCATCCTATAAACTTAAATATGACTTTTTAAATTAAGATTGCATAACTAAGCTAAACGATCTTTCATGTTAAATAGTTTATTTGTGTAGCAATTTGTTTTTGCTAGTGTTAGGATGTTTCTGATTTTATAATCTTAGTTTTTTTTCTGCTGTTCTGAATTTCTCATTTTGTAAGTTTATTTATTTCAGCATATCGCCAACTTAGTAAAAAACCACTTACCTGCATTTCTTAGAAGACTGATTTATTTAAAATCTAGTCTAATCTAATTATTGTAAATGTTATGTAAAATTAAATAAAGAATGTTTCTAAATTTTTTAGACCAAACGTAGTTTTCGCCTTGTGTTGTCAATTTTTATTCAAAATATGTAATTTTCAGTAAAAATATGTCAAGTGCTTGAAAAATTTCTGGAAATATTTGAAAATATGTTTTGCGGCTATTTTTCAATAAGAGCCCAACTGAAAAAATCCCGATTCCGAAGGAGCGGTTTTTGCTTTGGGACATGCACGAATGCTTTTGTTAAAAAAAATAGCTACCAAACATTTTTTTGCATTATTTCCAAACGAATTTTTTAAGCACGTGTTATATTTTGATAGAGAATATCTGAAATAAAAAAGCACTTTAAATAAACCGTTTTTTAGAAATAATAAGAATATCTAAATACTAAAAAAGTTTACAGTTTTTTGTGTGGAAACTTCCAAAATTTTTCGATTATCAACTCAAATAGTGTAGTCATGTGCACAATACTCCTGCAAGAAAAAGCACATAAGGTCGCGTTGCCGTAACGAAATTAAATCTACGAAGACAGTAACAATGTAAAACATTTAATTGGTGTTAATACTTATGATAGCCAGTTAATTGGTGCTTACAAATACTGTTACGTAAGGTGCACCTCAATTATTTGTACTACAAGGTTGTACCAGCATAAATTATCACAGACTCAATTTAGACAAAGAACAAATGGGTGTATACAGTACAATTAAACTTACATTAATTTGACAAACTAAAAAACATCTGACGGTTGGCTGATGGCGTATTAACTGAATATCATTTAAGCATCCCGATGGAACCAACTAGCAGTCTCAAAACGTTCCAACATGCATAACCAAATGGTATCACAGAATTATTACAGCGGCCTTAATGAAAAACTATATTCAGATATGTGGACCATGGTCGTTTCTGATGAAAAATCCCAACAACCGTGATTACTGCAGATTAGGAACTACAAGAAGCTTCCAGCGGCAAAAGGGACTCGACAGCAGTCACGTGAACAAATTCAAATGCCCAACATCTGATAATCGCCACGGAATCAAAGCGTTACAAAATGGCGGCTGACAAGTGCATTTAATTAACTTATAAAAGCCACTGTAGATACGGGAACAGCTGGTAGGTGCAGTTAGAAGTTCCTTAAAATAAGCCACATGCGTTCACGCGAGGCCGGACAAATAAACAATCCAAATAACAACAACATCTTTTAACAATATTTTCCGAGTACGTGCCGAGCCCGATTCGCAAAAAAACATCTGGTGTGATTACTCAACACGGCAGTCGACAGGCGAAACGAGAACAAAATAATGAAGCGTTAGAGAAGGATGAAATGCTATTAGAATAATTGCGCGAAAATAAAGATTGTATGTTTTTTCATATAAGTAAAAAATATTCGGACAACCAACGCTAAACAAAAATTATTTTTTGACATCACTTTACTTGTTCTTCATCTTCTTCGTATAATATTACAACATTTTTTATTAATGTTAAAGTTGACAACATATTCCAAATACTGAAAAAGAACAACTGAAACCCGTTGCAAAGCCATCGCAGTGTGAATGCTTGAAGAACTTCTTGCTCTTGCCGAACCCGTGTCTAGCATGTGACTTGCACTATAAATGTAAATCGGACTTAATTCCCCCATCGGGTTATAGAACGTGAAACTGCACAAGCTGCTGGCTTCGCTGCAAAATTTAGGACACTTAGAACACAATGCGGTCATTACTAAAAAATCTTGGCACGAATGCGAACCGAATGTCGGTACTAAGATTTGTTCACACAGTATCAAACGCCAATAAAGAATATACACCGAAACGGGGTATATAATTATTATCTGTTCGACAATGACGTAATTTAATAGAACTGCATGGCATACATTTCCAGATTATGTAGACTTTTATACAATGAACGGTGCAGTTTTGTTCTTGGAAATTACTGACTGCTACTATAAATTGGATTGTTGTAAAATCTCTATTAATTCGTATTGAATTTTCAACCAATTTTTCGGAAAATTATGTTTAAGTTAGAAAATTAAATAATAACGTCACTAGAAGGTGACGTGACAATAAGTTTTCTCAAAATGACCATATTATAGAGTTACGCGGAATTGTGAGTTTCGTCGTAAGATAATAAGTGTTGCGAATTCAATTAAATACTTGTAAGATAATTTTAACTTCAACTCACATTTTGAAATAATTGAAATATGTGTTTGAAGAAACGTTTCACTTAAAATAATCTCAAGAACATAAAATTTTTGGATATCCTGTATAGGCCTGTTATCTATTACCTGGAACACACTGTACTTTATTAGTAGTGCTTTTCATCGTAGCAATCTTACCTGCAGTATTGGGAACTGGGAGGGAAATTCCCTTTTTAGAGGGATTTTTTACCTTAAAAGGGATAAAAGGATATTTCTTCAAGAATGGCTATAAAAGAGGGATTTTTAAAAGTTGGGAAAAATTATCAAAAATACTTTCGATTTAAAAATTAGACTGAGGTATAAATACTAAAACTGTAAGCACCTTCGCCAATCGTACATATAATGATCGTCAAATAGATTTATTATATTTTCCAGAAGTATTATATTTCTCTTCACGACATTGTAGTCATAACAAAAATACTACAAAACTTATTAGAAGCTTTGCAGCCAGAAAATAAAAACAAATAATCTTAAATATATTAGCATTCTATGTGTCAATGTGCAAAGAAATATTAAATCGCCTACCAATAAGCGATACTTTATTTGCCGAAATTGTTTATTTTGCACCTTCTGTTGCTTTAGAAGTGGATAAGAACAATTTACAACGTATTTATGATAACTACCGGCACTTGATTGATATTAATGTGCTTTGAATGGAGAAACTTATCCTTCCAATTTAATGAGGAAAAAAGGTAAAACTTTTGGAATTAAATCCAGTTGGATTTTGGTTGAAATTAAAAAATGTAAACGATATTACTGGCAACTATTTGTTTACTAACATATCAAAAATTGCTCTTTGTATTCATGTTTGCCACATTCAAAATGCAGAAGCCGAGAGAACGTTTTAGTGATAAACGAGATAAAAACAAAAAACCTAACAAATTATCTGCAAATACTTTAAATTCAATGTGTGTGATTAGATCAAAATTTACTGCAGAAAATGTTAATTGTGCGAATTTTAAACCGAATCAACATCATTTTTCTAAAATGAATAACTAAATGTATTTATAGAATCGTTTAGTATTTTAGTAGATATTCGTATTGTATTCATATAATCACAGTTTAATATTGTTATTATAGTTTTTACGCATTTTATTAAATAATTATGTTTACCTATTAATCTTTAGTTTATTTTCTTGAAATAAAGTATTTTATATCAAGACTAGCAAGATACCCGTTCTTCAAATGCTGCAGAACAATATTGTAGGTAAAAGGGAAACAATATTCTTCCGAAAAAGGTTTTTCAAAACTCTTTCATGCATCACGTATCCCCTGGAAATGTGTATGTAACTGTCGTTCCCCTTTTATAGTTTGATAAAACTATAGTTTTAGTATTTCGAGAATAAAATAATAGTTATTTACTATACAAGTGAGATAACAGCATCATTAATATACGTGTGTGTAATTTACAAACGAGTGCGTAGCACGAGTTATGTAAGCACACAAGTATATTAATGATGCATTATCACATGTATTGTACACAATTTTATCTACGACTGCCTAAAATTGAGAAAAGTGCATTAAGGGAAATGTCAGATCTGTCATTTCCAAAAATATTTTAGTAGGCAAATGTCATTATGTCATTCATTTGACACTATTTCAGTTAGGTAATGAAGTCATTACACAACTCAGTTGCGTAATGAAACCATTACATAACTGAGTGGTGTAATGAGCTTCATTACCTAACTGAAATAGTGTCAAATGAGTGACGTAATGAGTTACTTATCCCACTGGAGTAGATAAAAGAATATATGTACCTTATTAAATGTTGTATTCATACATTATAGCATGATACCAGTTTCCACCACTTGGGGGTGGAATTTCAGAAATCCTCCTATTTTATTCTATATTGGACTCACGGTGGAAAAAGCAATAACTAACTTCTTCTTTAACTCCTTCTTACTTTTATCCCATTTTTACTCCTTTGTGAAAGAAATTTCGAAAAAACTCTAAACCACTTTTTAAAGATCTAAAAAACACATATCCCTAAAAAACACGGTCTGATTCAATAAGCGCAGGAGAGATGAAAGGTTCTGAAATTCACCTTTGAACCCAAATTCGCACTTTTAGGAGTTGATTCCTGCACAATCCTAAATTAAGTTTTAGGAACTTGTATAGGTAACCTTTCTAAGTAAAAAACCAAATCGATATATTATCGGGCCTTAGAGATATTGAGGAATTCTTCCTTTTCGGGGAGAAATTCGAAAACTCCTTTCCCAACACTTCCCTACGTAACGAAAGACTCTTTTTGCCAAACTTCAAGTTTCTGATACCAAGGATTGCTATGGCTCTGCGTTGTTGAGTCGGTGCTTTATCTTTTATTTATATACATTGTATCAGAATAAGATTAAAAACAAACTTTGAACCCAATTTCTAAAAATTTTAAAAAGACGTCTAAATGCCAAAAAATAGTGTTCTACCTCAACGAAAAGAAAAAATACAATGGGTTCTATAATTTACCACAAATGAAAATTCACACCTTTAGGGGTGGATTAGGACAAATTTCTAAAATACGTTTTCAGATATATGTATAGGAAACCTTTGCAAGTAAATACCAAGTCGATATCTTATCGAGTTTAAGAGATATTGAGGAATTCGTGAAAACAGAGTTTCTCCATTTTCACCCCACTAAGGGGTAGAATTTCGAAAAAATATTTCTATCAAAGATCATTTTACCCTGAAATAAAATCACAGCAAAAAAAGGTAATTTTAACCCCCTACCTCTTTCCATTTTACACTTTTAGGGTTAAAATTTAAAAAAAACCATTAAATTACCTTTTAAAGTATTTTAAAAACACATCTATATGCTAAAAAGAATGCTTTAACTCAACAAATGCAGGAGATACAATGGAATCTATAATTTACAGATTTACACTTTTAGGGGTTGATTAGGGCTACGTTTTTAGATGTTAGTATTGGATACCTATGCAAGCAAACGCCAAGTCAATATCGTATCTGATCTAAGAGATATTGAGGAATTCGTCAAAACACAGTTTACCCATATTTCCCACCTTAGAGGTAAAATTTCAAAACAATTTTTCAGCCCATTTTATCCTGAAATAAACCCACAGAAAAAAATTAATAATTTTAACTCTTTTCATTTTACCCTTGTTACCATTTTAGGGGTGAATTTAAAAAAACCTTTAACCCGGCCATTCTAAAAAGTTTAAAAAATCATCTACATACCAAAAAAAGAATGCTCTAACTCAACAAACACGGGAGATAAAACGGCTTCTATAATGCACCCCAAATGCGGATTTGCACGTTTAAGGGTTGATTAGGGAAAATTCCTGAAATGTGTTTTTAGACATTTGTATTGCAACCTATGCAAGAAACCACCAAGTCGATATCTTATCGTGTCTAAGAGATATTAAAGAATTCTTGGAAACATAGTTTACCACTTCTCACCCCCTTAGGGGTGGTATTTATAAAAAATTCTTTTAACCCATTTTATTCTGAAATGGACACACAGCCAAAAATATCAAAAATGTTAACACCAGACCCTTTTCCAATTTTTCCTTTTTCACCCCTTTAGAGTGAAATTTCAAAAAATCGTTAAACCGCTTTCTAAATATTGTTGAAGTACATATATATGCCAAAAAAGAATGCTATAACTCCACAAACACGGGAGATATAAAGGGTTCTTTAATTCAGCCTTAATCCAGATTCACACCTTTAGGGGTTGATTAAGGAAAAATCCTGAAATACGTTTCTAGGCATTTGCCTTGACAATCTTTGCAAGTATACGTCAACTCGATATCTCACCGGAGTAAAGAGATACTGAGGAATTCATTAAAACACATTTTACCCCTTTTTACCCCATTAGGGGTCAAATTTCAGAAAATCCCTTTTTAGCACTACCCGACGTAACAAATTGGATACCTATGCAAGCAAACCTCAAGTCTTACCGAAATTCGTAAAAACACAGTTTACCCCTTTTCACTCTCTTAGGGGTAATGGTTTCAAAACCCCTTAAACCCCTTTCTAAATATTTTACAAAGACATCTATATGCTAACAAAGAATGTTCTAACTCAACAAACACAGAAGATATGAAGGGTGTAATAATTGACCCCCCAATCCAGATTTGCACCTTTAGGGGTTGATTAGAGCAAAATCCTGAAATACGTTTCTAGGTATTTGCATTGACAATCTTTGCAAGTAAACACAAAGGCGATATCTTATCGGGCCTAAGAGATATTGATGAATTCGTGAAAACACATTTTACCCCTTTTCACCCTTTTATAAGACAAATTTAAAAAAAAAATTCTTAGCACTACCGTACCGTTGTGACTTTCTTTTATATACAGTGCTTTCGTAAAGTAGTGGATAAATTCGTTAAACATTTAAGTAGTAAATTTTGTGAAAAATGCCGACACCGTCGATTTTTATTTTTATTTGGGCATTTTTTCAAATAAAATCTATATATACGGGATGACCCGCGTAGGAGGTAGGTATGACGTCTTCGATGTTTTTTTTAAGGAAAACCTTTTTTATTGCGGAATATAAAAGAACGCATTTTTTTACTTGCGTTAAGTTGATCTTTGAGTATAGGTCACATGAGCAAGAAAATAAAAGTCCATTATTATTATTATTATTATTAAGAAAAACAAATACTACATTTAATTTTATGAAGTACCTATGATTTTAAGTTTTTATCAATGATAGCAATCAATAAAAAAAACATCTTAGTCGTCTTGGCTACTGTCAGGCAGACAACGGTGCTCAATTTAAACATTTAATTTAGTTGTTTTGAATTGCAATAAAATTTAGTATTTTGCAATTTTAATTTTTTTTAAATTTTTGGTCATGTGACCTGTACTCATAAATCAGCTTAGCGTAAGTAAAACAATGCGTTCGTTCAAATTCCGTAATAAAAGATAAGGGTTGCCATTTAAGAAACAACATCGATGACGTCATACCTCCTACGCGGGTCACCCTGTATATATAGATTTTATTTGAAAGAATGCGCAAATAAAAATAAAAATCGACTGGTTCCTGAGTTTTTTCCAAAAGTTATTCCTTGAATTTTTAAAGAATTTATCCACTACTTTACGAAAGCACTTTATATAATAGATAGATAAAACCATTGTTTGAATTTAAACTTTAAAATAATAATCACTTAATCAGTAATTATTTAAAAAATAATAATTAGTAATTACTTATCCAAAACTATAAACTTAAATTATTTTTTTCTTCAAGGTAAAATTTATGAGCCTAGTTTATTTACGTATGTTGCTTTAAATTTTTCAAGATTTAATCATCGTTTATATTGAGCGCGAAAAGTAGGAGGGATTTTTTTTGTCAGATTTAGGGATATTTCGCTTTTGCTAGGGCGAAGAGCTGTGTTGTCATTACGCAACACTGCTTACCTGTCAGCAATTACTCCTTTTGTGTTTGCCCAGTGTTAGATTTCCTGCTAGACCATTCTCTGTATTATCATAGTATTAGAAATATTCGTATAACATGGTAGTAATTGCTTCTCCAAGGCATTCAATGTAAGTAAAAATATTAGAACCAGGAATTTTGTAATTACCCAACATAACCTAATTGAATTTCATGTCTTATTCCAGATATTGCATTTGATAAATCTCGACTCTTTATTTTTGGTATCACAATGAACGTGAAGCAAGAATTACCTGATAATAATTTGTGTAGTACAATGACCAGCAGCTTAGACGAACCACTGATAAAAGTCGAAGAAAATCAACTCGCCAACTTAAATGTACGAGAGTTTATTGAAAGTACTATTAACGACACAGCTTATCACGAATTGAATATTAAGCAAGAGGAAATTGATATAAAAGATGAATTACTTCCAACAGCAGAAAAAAAATGCTTAGTTAACCATATGAGGACATACACAGGTGAAAAACATTATTCCTGTTCTATTTGTGAATATAAAGTAGCACGGAAAAAGCACTTAGTTATCCATATGAGGACACATACAGGTGAAAAACCTTACTTATGTTCTATTTGCGAGTATAAAGCAGCAGAGAAAGGTCACTTAATTAACCATATGAGAACACATACAGGTGAAAAGCCTTATTCCTGTTCTATTTGTGAATACAAAGCAGCACAGAAAAAGCACTTGGTTATCCATATGAGGACACATACGGGTGAAAAACCTTATTCTTGTTCTATTTGCGATTATAAAGCAGCAGTGAAAGATCACTTAGTTAACCATATGAGAACACATACAGGTGAAAAGCCGTATTCCTGTTCTATTTGCGAATATAAAGCAACAAAGAAAAGACTAGTAGTTAACCATATGAGAAAACATACAGGTGAAAAACCTTACTCTTGTTCTAGTTGCGACTATAAAGCAGCAGTGAAAGTTCACTTAGTAAACCATATGAAGTGGCATACGGATGAAAACCTTTATGCATGTTCAATTTGCACATTTAAAGCTGTGAATAAACCGAATTTAGCTATCCACATGAGGACACATACAGGCGAAAAACCTTATGCATGTTCTATTTGCGAATATAAAGCAGCAGTGAAAAGAACTCTAGAGACACACATGAAGACACATACACGAGAAAAACCTTATTCATGTACCAATTGTGAGTATAAAGCAGCAGTGAAAGTTCACTTAGTTAACCATATGAAGAGACATACAGGCGAAAAACCGTATTCATGTTCTATATGTGAATATAAAGCAGCAATAAAATGGACTTTAGTGAAGCACATGAAGACACATGAAGAAGAAAAATCTTATTCATGTTCTATTTGTGAATATAAAGCAGCAGTAAAATGGACTTTAGTGAAGCACATGAAGACACATGAAGGAGACAAATCTTATTAATGTTCTATTTTTGATTATAAAGTTACACAGAAACAGACATTAGTTAAACATATGGCGCCACATACAATGTAACAATCTTGTTCATATAGCAGGGTATAAACTTGCCTTATCTAACTATATGAGGACCCATGCAATAGAAATATCTTATTTATCTTCCATTTGGTAGTATAGAGCTACTCGGAAAAATGCTTTAGCAATGCATCTATAAGCATACAAGAAAAATAAGTTACCTAAACTTCAATCGACAACATTTTTATAATTTTGGAATGTAACATATTGCCAAACATAAGACGAATTGCCGTTTCTATGCTGTAATGGTTGCTACGGTGTAAAATATCACTTTACTCAACGATTTTTAATGTAGAAATATAGTAGATTAACACATGAAATGCGATAAACTAAAAAATCACGCAAATGCTGGTAGTAGCAACAGTATACACCGCAGAGAGAATCGTAATTACCTCATCTGTTTCAAACCGAAAATAAACTGACAAGTACAATTTGCGTATCGTATTAATAATAATGGTGAGGCACTAACACCCCATGAAGGAGCTTAGCCTGCAAGGCAGAAGGTCAGAGCTCCCGTATCCTCGCTGTCACACCCGGCTGTCGCGTGTCAAATTCATGACACGTGGTGATGTGGTGAGCATCACGCATTAGGCAACCGCTTTATTACCCCTTGTTCTTTCGAACGCAGGTCCCCAATTATTTAAAGCGACTGGGTAGGCCGCCCGCCAGCCATCGATCTGGGATTTGAACTCCAGACTTTTGCGCCGCAGTCCAAGGCTCTAACCACTGAGCTACGCTGGTGCTTGCGTATCGTATTAAAGAACCTAATAAAGATGTAGTAGAATAGACAGTACAACTACCAGTTCAGTTTCGGCAAGACCTGTAATTGTTAGGTATAATTGTTTTTTATTACTTTAGTTACATAATCAGCAACAAATGATATTTTTTATTACTTTAGTTACATAATCAGCAACTAATGAATTATTCTATGGCTTTTAAATAAAACAATCTTAATAAATGACATTGAATTGCGAATTTTTTGTTTTTAATTTTAGTAGTATATTACTAAGGTGCAATTTAGATGAATGTGATTTGATTGGTATAAGAAATAGTATATTACATACCGAGGTGGAAAGTGTTTCATTCCTGTCAAGAGATTCAGTAGTTAACCGAGACGCGTAGCGTCGAGGTCAACTTTACCTCGAGACAGGCATGAAACTTTTCACCGTGGTATGTATACTATTTTATTCGCAACCACTTTATTCTAAACAATAATTGGAAAAATTATTAGATTATGATACGACAGGTGGTGAGGCGCATGCATGGATGAACGAGAGTCCCAGTGTCCTTACTTACACAGCGGTCAGGAATGGATTCATTTCCAACCGCTGCCATGGCAATCACTTTTCCGACCGGTTGGAAAGTTACAAGTTGGGAATAGCTCATTTTCCAACTTTTTAAGAGTCAGTAATGATCTTATTACATATATGGTTTCGAATAAATATTCTTTATGATCTGCTATTTCTCAGTACCCATTCTTGTACGTATGTTGTATATCATTTGCGTATTTTATGTTCAAATGTGATCGAAAATACTAATAATATCAGGAACGGAGTTCCATCTTAAGTGGTCGGCAGCCAGAAGTACATGTTCTAGTTTCACTGTGAACATTCCCACTCGGTATATAATTAGTATTGGTTCCACAATGACATAATTTAATAGAACAACGTGACATACGTTTCGGTTGGCACTTTATTTAAGAGATAGATTATGTAGACTTCTATACTGCTGCACGATGGAATTTGATTTTTGAAAAATAGTGGATGTCTTTATAAATTGAATTGGATTGTTTTGTAAAGTCCCTATTAATTCGTATTAGATTGTCAGCCAATTTTTTTGAAAAATGGAAAGTAACATTGAAATTAGAAATATATTAATAAACGTCACTAAAAAGTGACGTGACATTCCACTTGTGCATTTATACCTTTAAATACATAAAAAATGTTTAATTTGTGTGTTGGCTGATTTTCTCGAGATTGTGTACGAGGTTTGAACAGTGCAATTGGAGCCCCGTGAGCTAGAGGGGACCAGCGACCTTCGTGGGAAGCAGTCGCAGCCGTACTAGAGGCCCAGGGATCGTGGGACTTGCTGAAGCTTGAGTTAAACACTACTTTCCATTCCAAAAGCAACATAAAGGTCAGGAAAGTATATCCTAAAAGATAGTGAATTTCTTAGTGGCGTCGGTTTTTTGTGCACTTCCGGCAGACTCGTCTTCTGAGTGTTTTTTGTTTGTGACGCGTATTTACTTACGGCAATTGTTATCGCCTAAGCAACACTTTAATTTGTTCGAATATAACGAGCTTTTTTGAATTTTCAGATATTAATAATTGAACTTCTGCGTGACCACGGAAGATGACAAACTTAATATTAAATGTTTAATGTCAATTTTGATGTAATACTTTTAGCAGTGGTTCTTAATTGATTTTAATATGAGGTTTATGTTAACCGTCATTATTTCATTTATATAACGGCATCTGCGTGAATTACTAATCGCTCTTGGTTTTTGTTTTTATTAAAGCCTTAGTATTTAAATTTACTACTGGTGTTTTCTTTTATATGATCTCCTGATACCTTCTTGTTTCTTGAATAGGTTGGTGTGAGGTAGAGACTTTCAACGGTAAGTGAAGTATATTTATTAGTCTGCTGATTGGTACGTAGTTATTGTTGTCGTTAGATAGCAGCTGGCTCCCATTTTGTTTGTCATTTAGTAGCTATAAGGGTAATTTTCCCGAAGTCTTACTTACGATTATAAATAGTAAATATTTTTAGTTAGTTTGGGCAGTGATGAATCCAAGAGTTGTATGTAACGAAACAGTAAGGTAAAACCGTTACCATTGTTCTTAGCTTTAATGTTAGCTTTTATTTTCTGGAAAAACAGTTGAAACAAGTGATTGCCGAAATATTTTTACGTAAATCCCCAAGCAGGAAGGTAATAACTATTCTGTTGTGGGCTACTGTGTACATTTGAGTAGTTCTTTTGAATTTTAGTTGATATAGTCCATCTTGTTTTGCACCATTGTCGATTTTGGTTTTGGGCTGCCCAACATTAGGTTTGCTGTTAGACCAGTCTCTCTATTCTTGTGTTTGTTGGTTCTTCCACGCATCGAATGTACGTTGAAAAATTGGAAGTGAGTTATAGGAAGGAAGCAAACATAACCTAATTGAATTTTGCTTAATGTTATGTTTTCAGATATTGTAGTGAAGAAACCGGGGCTCTTTATTTTATTAGCACAATGGATGTGAAGCAGGAATTTCTTGATGATAATTTGTGTAGTATAATGGCCAGCAGCTTACACCAACCACTGATGAAGGCGGAAGAAAATAAAGTAGTCGCAAACTTAAATATACCAGAGATCATTGAACTATCACCTATCAACAACACAGCTCATCACGAATTGAATATTAAACAGGAGCAACTCTATGTAAAAGAGGAATTCCTTGCTACATATACAGGAAGTGGAAGCATTTTGGAAGAGCGGTTAGTTTGCAAGGTCTCAGGATCCGAATCAGAAAACGAGAGCAATTTCTTACAACACATAAGTCCAAAACAATTTCACTCATGTTCCATTTGTGCATATAAAACAGCAAGGCAAAAACACTTAATTAACCACATGAAGACACATATGGACGAAGCACCGTATTCATGTTCAAATTGTACATTTAAAGCAGCTCAGAAACATAAGTTGGTTATTCATATGAGGACACATAGAGGAGAAAAACCTTATTCCTGTTCTATTTGTGAGTATAAAGCAGCAAAGAAAGAACATTTAGTTTACCATATGAGGACACATACGGGTGAAAAACCTTATTCCTGTTCATTTTGTGAATTTAAAGCAGCAAGGAAAGAGCAATTAGTTATTCATGTAAGAACACATACAGGCGAAAAACCATATTCGTGTTCAATTTGTGTGTATAAAGCAGCAGAGAAAGGTTCTTTAGTGAAGCACATGAAGTTACATACAGACGAAGATCGTTATTTATGTTCAATTTGCAAATTTAAAGCGGGAAAGAAACAGAATTTGGTTATCCACATGAGGACACATATAGGCAAAAAACCTTATTCATGTTCTATTTGTGAATATAGAACAGAAAAGAAAGGTAATTTAGTCAACCATTTGAAGACACATACAGGTGAAAAACCTTATTCCTGTTCCATTTGCGAATATAAAGCAGCAGAGAAATCTACTTTAGTTAATCATATGAGGACACATACAGGCGAAAAACCTTATTCATGTTCTGTTTGCCAATATAAAGCAGTACAGAAACACACATTAGTTAACCATATGAGGATACATACAGGAGAAAAACCTTATTCATGTTCTATCTGTACGTTTAAAGCAGCAAGGAAGGGTATCTTAGTTAACCATTTGAAGACACATACAGGTGAAAAGCCTTACTCTTGTTCCCTTTGTGAATATAAAGCAGCAGCAAAATCTACTTTGGTGCAGCACATGAAGATTCATACTGGAGAAAAACTTTATTCATGTACCATTTGCGAATATAAAGCAGCAAGGAAAGAACCGTTTGTTTACCATTTGAGGAGACATGCGAGTCTAAAACCGTATTCATGTTCTATTTGCGAGTATAAAGCAGTAGGAAAATGTTTGTTAGTGAAGCACATGAAAATTCATACAGGCGGCGAAAAACCTTATACGTGTTCTATTTGTAATTATGAAGCTAAACAGAAACGCACATTAGTTAAACACATGATGACACATACGGGCTAACAATCTTGTTCATATTCAATTTGTAATTGTAAAGCAGGAGAGAAACTTGATTTTCTAACAAAATGAGGAAACACGCAGCGGAAATAATTCGTTATGTTTTATTTGGTAGTATAGTGCGGCACAGAAATATACTTTAGCAACACATGGAGACACAAGAGAAAATTCTCGTTCATATTCTATTTCAAAATATGTCCTAGTAGTTATTTATATGTGAAGGCATATACAGGGTTCGGCAGAATGGCAGACCCTATTTAAATTGTTAATAGCTGTTTCAAATTTTAAAATATTTTTAATTTTTTTTGAAAAATGTAAAGTAAAACTTTGCCAATTGTAGTTACAATATAATTTATTTATTAAAACAATAGGTTTTGGAAATAACATCACTCAAACTCAAACTTCATTTTCACACTGATACAGATTAACCTAATCCTTAATTAGATTAAATTCATCAAATTGGGCCTATCAGATAGAACTCTTTGCCGTATTTTAAAGGATTTAAAATGTCATCCTTACCAAGTTCAAATCGTGCACCAATTACTACCATGAGATTTAGAAGTTCGGGATACATTTTGCGAACAAATCTTTCAACTACTGAATATTAACCAAATTAATTTGGAGCAAGTGCTAATATTTTTAATAAATAAATTATATTGTAACTAAAATCGGCAAGTTTTTATTTTACATTTTTGAAAAAAAAATTTACTTTAGTTTAGTTGAAAGCAGTACTTAAAATAGTTTTTTTTTAACTTGTGAACATGTGGGCAGACTGAATGACTAGACAAAATCTTACCTACAGTATAATAGAAAATGTTGTATTTGTAAATGTAAAACTACGCAGTGAAGTTATTTAGTGGGACATGTGAAGACGTACAGGAAAAAATATAAGTAAATAGCAAGAACAAAATACTATTTGTGTGAGGTATTTAAAGCTGTATCAAAACATAGTTTATTTAGGTATGTGCTAAGAGTCTTACATAATATTCTATGCATAAGAATAACGCAGTACATAAAGATCTCAAGTCAGTTGCATTACATAGAATTACATTTGAAAGAATAATATAAATATTAAATGTAAGAGTACTGAATTCTGTAATAACAGGAATCAGAGGAACTGAAATTAAAATAAATCAAAATAAAAAAAGGTGCTAATATTAGAAAGGTATAGGTTTAGTTATGTACGATGTACGATTACACATTATCATAAAACCGTTAAATGCTATTTATAGTCTACAACAACCAGAGTGCCTGATTAGTAGTATATTTCGGTATTGTAAAATGTAATATAAAAATTCCCGTTAATCGTGAAAGCTTATGAAATATTTTATATCGATAATAAAATGTTTTGATGTAATTTTTTTATATTCACAAGTTATATCCTAATTTACAGTTCCACAAGTATAGAAAATTCAAGTTAAGTGTTAATAGTCACGATCTTAAAATCAACAGTCGTAACTAGTATACAAGGTGCAGGAAAAATTGTGGGTTAGCTCTATGTTGTATCATTAAGGGCCACTTGCTGAGTAGGAAAAAATTTAAAAATCATTGTTGTATTTCTTAAAAACGTGACGACGAGGTTTGATTCTTAACTTCTTTAATATTCAATACTAGCTGTAGCCCACTGCGCATACCGCATTTAAAGTTTCGGTCGTTAGTACAGTGCCATCAAAAAAGCCCACAGACCATGTGATTACTGTAATATAGACAACACATTGGCAACAGTGTTTTGGAAAACTAAATGTGGCAGCCACAGTGGCGTACACTTTTAGGATACAGGAAGCTTATTTTCATGTAAAATGATGAAAAACCAATTCGATGTGCATTGCACAACTGTAATTAACAAATCTTGACGAAAATTGAATATAATAAACGTGAATGACAGAATTTCAAGTAATATTGCAGTAGTTATTGCACAAAAATATATCGTAAGAAAACAATTTAATACAAAATTATTTGTTCCATAAGAAATACCTGTACAAAGAATAATTTTAAGTTTTAGATTTGCTATTTAGGTGCCTGCTTAAATTCGTACCAGTTTGTGCAGCCAAAATCGCAATGGATTTGTTAGGAGTTCTTTTCATTCTAGTTTGAATATCCTCCACAACCATAAACCATCTGCATTGCGAGCTCCACTTCGGAAATGCACCATAATAATAAAAGAGTGTTGCTGGCTTGTAAAAGGCATAATTAATAACTACAAATCTGAAATAATTTATAGGTTATGTAATATCAGTTTTTGAACTCAAATCTCGACTTACCGAAACAATTTCAAAGTAGATAAGCTAGCTCTCAAAATAACTGTTGTTTTCTTGGTGCAAATGAATAAAAAGTCGTACTTTCGATAAATAACACAGGTAAAACCTTGAACCAATGCGCGAATAATAACGTGTTACGAATGCCAACCGAACTTGCATCGGGCGGCGACCTCGGAAAATGATTTGTAAAGGTAGGTTTCAACGGATCGTTTGGACTCATTCAGCAAGGAAATAATAAACCCTCCTTATTAAATGAAATGTACTTGTGTTCGTAGTTCTTTCAGACGAGGGACGTAAAAATACAACCAATAGTTATAAGTAATTGTTTTTGTGATAATATCGCTATTAAAAGTAATGAGAAGTTTGTTTACAAAAACCCGTTAATAGTAACGGTCGAATGCAGCCATTGTACTTTTTCCTGTTTAACACGGCATGTAGTGTTGTGCTTTATTATATAGGTATGATTATGATTGAAAAAACATTACACACAAAACTAATTATACGAATATAAATACTTACAAAAAAATTTCACGGTTAACAAAAAGAAACTCAAGAACTGTTCAAAATGTGTTTAAAATAATGTATACCAAGCAAGTAAAAACAATGAACAAAAAGTGAAGGATTCAAAACAGTACACAAGGCAAGCCAGTTTTCGGAGTAGAAGAGAGCTATAGTGAAAATCTCAAAACTGTTTCCTAGTAAAGATTGTTACTTGATAAAAGTAACATGAAAATTTAGGTAGTTAATCGCACATGGCTAATGAAACATTACAGTACATACAGATAACATAATTTAACACTTAGATCTTATTTGCATAACATTTTCAGTAACTTCAATAAATAGACTTTCTATACCACATTCGAGCTTTGAAGTATTTTTGCATAGCCTGAACTATTCTCAAGGTTTTCCAAAAAATGTTTGGTCTCAAACTAATCTCCCAGTTATTTTTCCATTGGTGCTGGTGTTGAAAAGACGTAATGTGAAGCAAATTTTGGATTAAAAATTTTCATTTGGGGTCATTGCATTACAATCGTTTTGGACAATGTTTCAGCAAGAGTAATTTTGGTTATTTCTGGAAAACACAAAGAGTGTATGATACAATAAAAAGACAATGACTATACCAAGCAATGAAGGATTTCTAGATACCGGAAAAAATAATTCAGCTAGTGATGGTAACATTAAACGACACATCGAATACAGTCAAAGTCAACGGTGGGATATCCGACCCCTTTAAAGTCATCAACGGACAGGACAAGGTGATTCCTTGCCCAGAACTCTGTTTAATTTAATGCTGGAAAAGATAATCAGAGACAGTGTAATTAATACCACGGGTTTGTTAACGAACAAAAGTCACTAGTGCCTGGCATAAGCCAATGATATTACACGTCTAGCAAGAACATCAAATGAGCTGCAAAGAACAATGAGGGATCTTGATAGGGCAACGAGAAAGGCAGGGCTGATTATAAACGAAGAAAAAACAAAATGTATGGTGATGGGTGGAAAAACTGGAATAAAGGGCGGAAGAGAACAAATAGAAATTAAAATCGAAAACAACAGGGTAATCTTCTTCTTCTTCTTCTTCTTCCCCAGTCTAAGTTGTCCACTGCTGGACATAGACCTCCTTCAGATCTTTCCATTCATTTCGGTCTTGTGCAGTATGAATCCAATTACTTGATATCCTGTTGATATCGTCCGACCACCTAGTTGGAGGTCTGCCTCTACTTGTGTATGCCTCCTGTCTCGGCCTCCACTCAACCACGCGCTTCGTCCACCTATCGTCTCTCAAGCGTGCCACATGCCCGGCCCAGTTCCACTTCAGCTTGGTTATCATGTCTACTGCGTCTGTGATTTGTGTACGTTGTCTAATAATGGTATTACGTATCTTGTCTCTTAGAGATATCTCTAACATTGTTCTCTCCATTGCTGTTTGTGCTATGCGGATTCTTTTAATGGTCTTTTTAATTAGAGTCAATGTTTCAGGGCCATAGGTTAAAACTGGTAACACGCATTGGTTGTATACTTTTCTCTTCAACCACATAGGGATATCTGACTTAAAGATCTTTCTAAGATTTTCATACGCTGCCCATGTCAGGTTTATTCTTCTGTGCAACTCGTGAGTTTGGTTATCTCTACCAATTGTTAGTTCATGTCCTAAGTATTTATACTGATACACTTGTTCAATCTTCACGGTTAATGAAAAGAGACAAAGTGCAACCTTCTGTATACCTGGGTGTGTTAATAACGGAAGATGGTAGCAATATTAAAGAAATAGCAGCAAGGTTAGTGAATGCGCGCGGGTTCATTAAGCAAGATAATGAATTTAAATAGAGTACTGAGGAACGCCAAACTACAACTCTATAAAACAGTGTTACGGCCTAGGGTGAATGGAAGTGAAACTTGGGTGATGAAGAAAGTAGAAAAAGTGAAGCTTGAAATATGGGAGACAAAGGTGTTGAGGAGGATATTTAGAGGTAGAAAAACAAAAGACAGATGGGAAAGAAGAAATAACGAAGAGCTGGGACAGCTGTATAAAGAAGCAATAATCACTCAATATGTACGAGTACAGATGATGCTATGGTTAAGTCACATAGAGCGCTTAGAAAGCAACAGGCAGACCAAAAAGGCAGAGTAGAGTGTAGGAAACTAGCAAAGGACCGGCAATAGTGGAGGAAAATTGTTCAGCAATGGGCCTGAATGGCCTGTAAACGCGTTATATATATTCTGCTACTTGACCCTAAACATATGTCTCAGGTATTGGCGGTGGAGCAGCACATTGCAATGCTACCTGGTGTTGTAATTTAAACTGTAGCATTATTTAATTGTGCCCTTATGAATGGTAGCTTTACTTGGGCCTAGGGTCGACTTATTTATACTTTGACTGATTCAAAGAACGACAAGGAGCAAACAATAAATTTATTCAACACTGTACAATTAGTAAAATAAAATAAACCATTTGCCTAATTATGTACAATCAAGTTATTATATTTGACGCATGCCCTGGAGCTGGTCCTGGGGAGCTAAGCAACTCCAGTCGCATGGGCGTATGGCCGGGATCCTAGCTCTCAGTGGTAGTTAGGATGAACGGGGAATTCGAACTATTGTTGGCAGTACTGAAACGATAAGTAAATTAATGACAGTTTTCTGCACACGTGGGTGTCCTTCTGATAAACTCGGTTGAGAATTTGACCTAGTGCGAAGGTCGGATTCTTGTGCGATGTTATCAGTTATCGAGCGCGTGTCAAGGATACTTCCCCAGGAAGCCAAATATGTTTCCACAGGGAAAGTTCGTAGTTTTCTCTTCTTTGGAGGAAATGAGTTTTGGGGCCCAAAAATACAAACTTAGGAGGATTTAATAATATCGCTCTCAGATGTACGTAAATTTAATTAAGCGATTATATGAGCTTTAGCGTCTTGACCGTACTTGGACTATAGCACTGCAATACTCAGGTGTACGTGATATTAAAGTAGATTTTGTTAACCTGAAGTAACTTCAAGTAGCGAACTCCGATGTCCAGCCGTTTGATAATTGAATTTCAGGGGCCGCCGAAATGGTAAATGAACCCAATTCATTTATTTCGTTATTCAGGCATAAATTAATTGCATCTAAACGGTCGGATGGGGCTTAGAGAAATAAAAATTGTTTAATACAGTTTATTCCGATCTCCAGTCATAAACTGATTGAATGTTGAATTTAAGCGGGTACCTGGAGAAACTAGTCTCGAATTTTTCTGGTCGATGAGAAGCGGCGGAATCGGGCCGGACTGTTGGAATAATTTCGAATTAATTTTCGGACTGGTCTATTTCGGGTGGCCCAGCTAAGGTAGGAACGAAGCCTTCCTCAGCTAGAGCCGCGGAATCGGCCTGGAGAAGCGATGTTTGCTTCCTCTGAATTATTCTCTGAGAATCTCCTCGAGTTCGCGGAACAATTTCATTTTATATGTTGCAGTCGCTCCGCAGGGCGGTAGGGGAAAATGCGCACTGGACGAACTGCCGTATTATCCGCGCAGAACGACGAATCTCCGGCTACCGCCGCCCTGAGATTCTTATATTGTTGCAAAATGCCAGCTCTTAAATGCCATAATATTTGATTATGCTAATTCGAATTTAAAAGCGGAGCAAAACGTTACAACATGTTATATACGGTAGACTCGAGTTTCCTTTTTTTTCTTGCTGCACCTACTTATTCCTTCCGATTGATAGTTCCTTTACGGGGGAATTAAATTTGAGAAAGTTAGAGAAGCTCATATCAGTCATCCCTTGGATCCTATTGTCGAAGCATAATACATATTGCCAAAGTTATCCTAAGTAACCCACTCTTACTTTAGGTACCTATCAGCGTTCCGGAAGTTTGGGCATAAGTTTGAGCTGGGGACCCAACCTGAAACACCCACCTGTACTGTGGCCTGCGGAGACTACCAACCAAAGGTCTATCATTTCATTGATATATTCCCTGGCTGCACCGACATAATCTACAAAATAACATGATTATGATTAAGAGCATATTTCAATCTTACCGATTCCTAAATCTTAGTTCTTTAAGTAGAACATTTGTCTTGTATATTAATATGTACCTTGACATCTACGGGTACAATAGGACCCGACTATATATGTCTGTATATATATATGTATGTATCGCAGTTACTTACCTGTGCAGAGCATCTTTACAGTTTAATTAAATTTACTGTTTACAATCTATCAAAATAGTCGTGGGCATCGTAACATTTAAATATAGTTGATTTTTATGAAGCAGTTCAGCACGCTTTTACTGACCTTTCTAAATTTAATGTTTGAACATTTACCTCAAATTTTTGAACTATTAGCTCATTTGAATTAAAGTTGATCATTCATCTTATTGCAAGATTTTGTGTACCTATCCATAATTCTCTTCATCCGTTCGTTACTACTATTGAGTAAACACTGCTAGAGCGAGTGGTTTGAATCCGAGTTTGACATAATTCGTTGAAAACCCCTAACCACACAAATATTTAACCGCTACATACGTATTTCGACAGCTAAACTACCCTTTTAAATAGCCTTGGAGAGAAACAAAACACGACCAAGTTGGCCGAAAATATGCTCTTCACCAAATCTCCAGAGAAAGTCAGCGGTTGTTAAATATTTGTGTGGTTGGGGTTTTCAACGAATTGTGTCAGAACTATTGATGAGTTGATTTTAACCTTAATTATTATTAAGCGTTTCTCCAGGTTAGTTTCGGTACTGAACTGAATGAAGTAGTTAACATCTGATAGAGCTTTTATTTGTTATAATATTTCTACCATGTTGAATTAGATGAGAATATTTTTGATTGTGTCGGTTTTTGTATATTAGCCATTCATAATGATTCTTAGTTTTAGCTGAATAATTCTTATAAGCTTTCAACCATCATATTGTAGGTACCAAAATGTATATGCAATACAAAAATAAGCCTTTAAGGTGGCATAAATTAACAACTACATTATATGGTGCCAAAATGTTTACTGCTACTAATTTTACTATATCAAGTAAACAGTTTGAATTTGGTATACAATATCGTGTTACGAGTCAAAAGTTATTTAGCCCGGATGGTTCGAATTCCCAGCGTCGCGTTCTCGCTTCCGTCACATGTCATCTGTTTAAGCGACCAGTGCGCTCGGGTCAAGGTATTGGGCGTCCTTTTCCGTTTTATGTGATACACGCTGCCTGCCGATTTCCATGACCTACTTCTTGGGATTTTTCCGTTCACCTTGTATTCGAAATAATGGGGCTCTGTTGAACTCACCATTAAGAGTGATTCTGGTTGAAAGCGGCGTTTAGGAGTACTTATTCCTTCGTCTAAATGACAGATTAGAAAGCGGCGTAGTTTTCTGAAATGTCAATAGCGTTCAGTTGGTCCAAATTTGGGTTGCTCCCGGAAGTTGCAGAGCTGACCAATATTATTGTGCGATGTTATCTTTTGATGTTTGGATTTATAACTTTAATCTCTGGCAAGCCCCTTTTGTTATACTTCAGTGACCTACTGCTGGCGTTTGTTGCTGCCGATGTTCAAGGACCCTCGGGTCATATTGTGTTACGATTTAATTGCGCATGTAATTGATTTCGATGTCTGCAGTATTTAGTCCTTATTGTTACGTTACGATTTCAATGTCTATGGTACTCAGTTCATATTCCGCGCGCTTGTGTCACGCCTAGTTTTGGCTTGCAGAGCATGAAGTAAAAGGTCGAATTTGTTCTCTCAGCGTTCTTTTTCGCCATGCCTTGGTGAACGGCAGTCAGTAAACGTTTTATTGAATTTGTGGGCTGTAGTTTGATTTTTGGGTGGTAGTTGCCCACGCTAGGAAGTAAAAGGTCGCATTTGTTCCCTCAGCGTTCTTTTTCGCATTGCCTTGCTGAACGGCAGTTAGTAAACGTTTTAGTGAATTTGTGGGCTGTAGTTTGATTTTTGGGTGGTAGTTGCCCACGCTATTGTCGACCGATTTTACACTTGCCGGTGTGCCTTATTCGCACGTGCCCAGAATATCGCGGGCAGTCACCGAGGAGCCGTTAGGGCAGTTTTGCAAAGGTGTTAGTTTCCACAACATTTGGATGTGGAATGTCGCTTAGAGCGTGAGCTTGACCCGTACTATCTCAAGTAGATGCCCGCTTCACACCTGTGGCGTTCATTTCTGAGGACGCGGAAAGGGACCCAATCCAGGAACTTACCTTCAGGTTAAAGTTTTCCCCTTGTTTTAATCCTCTACTGGCGACCAGTGCTCTGTCGCTTCGAGGTCCGCTCAAGCATTTTGACGTTTGAATCACCTATGTGACCTTAGGAGTATACAGTTCGCTCCGTAAGCTTTGTACTTTGGAGCACGCAAAACATTTCCTCCCAATCCATGAAATAAACACCGCTGTAACATCGCCTTACAAATCCATTGCCTGATTTTAGTGGGTGCGATAATATTTTATTGCTGTTTTGTGAATCTGTAAGTATGTATGGTACCTCGTAACTTGTCAACCTATAATTATAGTTGTTAACTTATGTCAACCTGCGAATTAAAATTGTGATTATACTATAATACCAGCTATTTTGGTTTGATTTCGTTACGGCTACCGGTGTTATTTGAAGCCTCTTTTCCAGGAAATATTTTTTCATGTACTAATTGAGTTTACGAATTCTCGTTTTGAACTCCTGGGTACACTTGTCGTTGACTTAATAAAAAATTCGTTGGCGCTCTGGGTGGGACTCATTCTGTTTTGTTTCTACCGTTAATTATTTTAAAGAACTGTCACGCCGTTTTTGTCTGAGCTAGCGCCCGGCAATTGTACCCGAGTGTATGTTAAGAAGTCATCTGAAAGTTTTGACCAAAAAATTAATTGAGATAAAAATTGTTCAAATCCCCCTTGAGCTTCTTTATTAAGATTTTATTGCTGTGCCAAGTGTCTTCGATTAAAGTCCTTAACATTTCATTGAACTTCACATTTGCCGATGTACATTTGTAACTTTGCTTTGCTTTCGCAGGTTGAGGTTTGCGTTGTGCAGCTGCACCGAAGATCCAAGAAGATCCATACCAGCTATTTGGGTTTGATTTCGTTACGGCTACCGGTGTTATTTGAAGTCTCTTTTCCAGGAAATATTTTTGTATGTACAATTGGGTTTACGAATTCTCGTTTTGAACTCCTGGGTACACTTGTCGTGACTTAATAAAAATTCGTTGGCGCTCTGGGTGGGCCCCATTCTGTTTTGTTTCTACCGTTAATTATTTTAAAGAACTGTTACGCCGTTTTTGTCTGAGCTAGCGCCCGGCAATTGTACCCGAGTGTATGTTAAGAAGTCTTCTGAAAGTTTTGACCAACAAATTAATTGAGATGAAAATTGTTCAAATCCCCCTTGAGCTTCTTTTATTAAGATGCTGTGCCAAGTGTCTTCGATTAAAGTCCTTAACATTTCCTTGAACTTCACATTTGCCGATGTACATTTGTAACTTTGCTTTGCTTTCGCAGGTTGAGGTTTGCGTTGTGCCGCTGCACCAAAGATCCAACGTTTCTGATGAACACACATAATGCCTCATCCGAGCTGTATTTGCTCTGGTAACAGTATATGTATTGATGTGACCTTAAAAATGGCAAAGCAATTAAAATAAAATATAATTACATTCAGTTTGATTATAAAGTAAATAATAAGGATATTGAGTGGAGTAACACAGTTTTATCAGCCAAAAATTCTAAAAGCCTGTCAGTTTTTGTTAGGGCTCATTTTTTCAAATGAATTTTTCAGTAAGCGAATTGGGCAAAAACTGGTATTTTTGAATTTGTTATTACCCAACAATTTGCTGTCTTCTCTGGTTTTTGAAAATTTCCTTGTCATCAGTTTCTTCTTTGAAGTATGTTATCTTATCATTTGCCGTTTCAGTTCTTCTTTCTGCATGGCGTCTGTATTGCAGTCATCCCAAGCAGAAGCCATAGCTTGAATTTCCCAAATGCATAAAGCTGTAGCACTTTTATTCCCTTTATTAGGGTATTCTTATACACGATTTCTTGTGGCATTCCGCACATCTCTCACTTTTTTCAAATTCTGTCAGAAAACGAATCAAATAAAACGTTAAATTGGTTGCAATATTTTTCCTGCCTAATTTTGTTTTCTTTTGTGTTAATTTGGCTCTCCTTTTTTTTGAAGTTACTTAGTTTGTTGTTGCTGTTTATGGGATCTGTCTGTTATTCTACGTTTTATACATTTCTCTCTAATATCATTTATTTGGTTGTCTTGTTTTACCACATTATCTAAGCCTGTCGTGTTGGGTTATTGCTTAGCCATGCATTCGTACCTTCTAGCTTCTTGGCATTTTTTTATCAATTTCAACTTCTTTTTCCAGTAAACAAGAGCAACGAAGACTGGTCTATTGAGTAATGGTTTGTTCCAACTGTGTACTTTGTGTTTCCTAATTTTCTATTTTCCTTCTCGCATTTTGATAACGTTTCGTAATCATTTTATTTCTTAGCTATTGGCTTTATTTTCGTCCAAAGTTGTCTTAAAATTCGTATTTATAGCATTCTGTTGCAGATCATTTTTTTAGAACGCGACTGCTCACATTTCTAATATTAACTTTTTACACAACTACCTAAATTCATTCGTGAGTTAAAACTTTAATTGCCTTAAACTTTACTTAAACTTCAGCACGTAAAACTTCGTCGTTGCTCCTAATATTAAAACAACAAGCAATCCAGTGAGACAAATGTCTCATTTAAAAAAACAAAAAAGACCGTTCTTCAAATAGAACGCGTATTAAATAAAAACTGTACCCAGACCTGGAAGGTGTCAAAGTGGTTGCCTAACCGATCGACGTTTTAAGGCGCAGAGGGTCGCAGCTCCGTTTGGCTGCTGAAACATCCTTTATCTAATAGACTTGTCCGTCCGCCCGTCCGTCCGGGACGTTATTTCAGCAGCCAAACCGTAAGAGATAGAGAAAAAAGTTATTACAGTTATATGTTTGGAATGGTCATGTTAGCTCAGGAACCGAATTTCAGTCACGTGACACTTCCGGTTTTCGAGAAATCACAAAAAAACAGTTTTTCAAATAGAACGCGTATTAAATAAAAATGTTTCAGCAGCCAAACGGAGCTGCGACCCTCTGCGCCTTAAAACGTCAATCGGTTAGGCAACCACTTTGACACCTTTCAGGTCTGGGTACAGTTTTTATTTAATACGGGTTCTATTTGAAAAACGGTCTTTTTTGTTTTTTTAAATGAGACATTTGTCTCACTGGATTGCTTGTTTTTATTTAATACGCGTTCTATTTGAAAAACGGTCTTTTTTGTGATTTCTCGAAAACCGGAAGTGTCACGTGACTTAAATTCGGTTATTGAGCTTACATGACCATTCCAAACATATAACTTTCATAACTTTTTTCTCTATCTCTTACGGTTTGGCTGCTGAAACAGCGTCCCGGACGGACGGACAGACAAGTCTATTAGATAAAGGATATATTATTAAATTACATATTGCCGTAAGGTACTTTTCAAAAATAACAAAGATAGAATCATATAAAGCACACGTGACAATTGCGAGTTCTAACTACAGACTGATAACGACAACACAGCATAACGACAACACAGCATAACGTCACAGCTCGAGAGATCGTGGAATCAGCTGGCATAAGGTGATATTAGATTCCCGGTTCACAGAAGTTCGTGGGAATTGCTTACGACGTAATTTAATACAACTATACTATAATGCACGGGCCTTGGTTCCGGAATTTTCAAATTTTATGTCAAATTCCTGCGAAGGGTGCTTATTTAGACTTGACCAAAATTCGCAAAATTTAGTTTTAAACTAGTTGCCTCGGGTAAAGCGCAAATGAATGCTCAGGATCCGTTCTACTCAAATGTATAAAATACAGGAATAACACAGTGTAGAAATAAATTTTATAATGTGTTTAAGTACATACAATACAATTCTTAATTAATGAAAATATTATGTACATAAATATTAGAAAATAAAATTTCTTCTGTGTATTAATTCGGCGTTGGGTTCTGTTTAATTGGACAACCATGAATGTTTATTAATTTAAGTAATTATTTTGCGTATTATATTTTGATTTCAGATAACGTTTACGAATTTGCTTTATTGACGATTTGTGTCTAACCAAGCAACCTTCGTTGCTTATATTGATTATTGCATGCATATCCTTGTATCCATTAATTCTGTTCTCTAGACTTTTAGAGTAGTGAACGGGTTTCTGGTTCTGATTAACACTCATGAAGTTGAGCAGACATTTTTTTCTCTGACAAAGCGTTTAATTTTATGTAATTCTGTACCCCTTTTACAGCATTTTAATATATTTATAGGTTCCTAGGGGAAGGCTGGTCATACGAAGTTTGACATAACAATGAGTCAAATCAGGTAGGTTTATAAGAAACACACATTTGCAAATAACCTTGCGAACTGGAAATGGTAATACAATTATTCCCATATGCTTTTATGCTTCTGATTTTGGACCCTTCCCGACACTGAATGTTCCCGGCGTTTTCTGTACCCGTTCTATCTACACCTTCTTGTCACAACCGCAGCGAACGCTATCCAATTGTTAAAAACAAAAGAGAATCAGCTACATGTGAAACTATATATTTAAGCTGGAACCTAATATTATTTTTAGGATCAGCTCATTCGAGAATCTCTGTGGCCCAAATTTCCCTTCGTGAGTCCAAATTAATCAAAATCTAATGACTTGCAAAATGTTGACAGGTACGTTTTACATGTTAGCAATTTTAACGCCGTTTATTCCACTGGCTGCATTTGTAGTATCTCAGATAGGTCACCTTGAAGATCTGTCCTGCCGTAGGCATCGTTTTTGTGCCATGCAAAGGTTTCTGAAGCAAATTTCATTCCAGTATGATCCTAACCTTCCGGACACCCCATGTGGCTTTCATTAATTTAGCTATTGAAACCTGTCTGCTGACCATGAGTTTGTTGCACTAGTCGATTATGCTAAATGTACCTTTCGGAGCACAACATAAACGTACGTTGCAGCGTCTGGTTTACTGTCTATTATTAGTCACACACATGTGACTTCGCATAGTTCATTGAATTTGAATTGTTATTGTCATATTGAAAAGCAACATTCCCTATTCGATGCTTGTTCTATGTGAGTTTGTCTTATTAAGCTTATTACAGCTGGATTTTCCAAATACAGCTATTTTTTAAGTCAAAAACAACCCGTAATCCCTCGACGTTATATAAATGCTGTAAACGCAGCTCGAAATTGTCTGCACATTTGAGTTATTATGACACAAATAGATAGTCCGAGGAAAGAGCTTCTTTCAGTGTTAATTTTATCGTTACATTGATATAAATGCTATATTTTACTTGCACGATTATCCTTTTTGCATGTACTGTTTTTTGGCAGATAAATTTATTACTTATTGTTTCACCGATGTAATATTTTTCTCGTGTGAAACCTTTAATCATAGCAATGTATTTAATAATTTAATAATTATTCTACTTTTAAATAATTACCGTTTTTTAATTTTACGAACTTTTATATATTTATTAATAATTTTCTGGGTTTATTTTGAATATAATAACCCCGAACAAAATTTTATATTTTAGTAATTTGAAATTCAGGGTTCTTTAAATATAACGAGCTCTTCGTAATTTCAATATATTAATCATTTAACTTTTTGGAAGTGAACAAACTTAGTGTTACTTGGGTAATATCAATTTTGGTAATCTTTTTAGCTGTGGATGTTTTTAATTAGATGTGATTTGTATTAACCGCTGTTATTGTGCTTTTACAGTGGTATCTGCAGAAATACCTATTTGCGATTGCCTGTTGTTTTCATTGTTTCTCTAGTATTTGAATTATATTGCTGCTGTTTCCGTTTATACGATATGCTGATACTGTCGTTTCTCGAATAGGTTGAGACTTTCAAGGGTAAGTGAAGTTTGTTAGACGGCAGCTGGTGTTCAATCTGCTTGCGGTGTGCAGCTATAAGCAATTTTTCATAATCGCTATCACTACTCACGACCATAAATCGCAGAATTTGTGTTAGTCTAGGCAGTGATCAATCCAAAAATTGTATGGTGCGGCACATCAGAGTAAAATCGTCACCATTGTTATTCTTAATTTTAATGTTAACTTCATTTGCTGGAAAAACGGTTGAAACATGCGATTGTAGAAACATACTTACTTAAAATAATCTCAAAAACATACTGGTAACTAATAAATGTTCTGTTGCAAGATCCTATATATTTAAGTAGTTCTTTTGAATTCTGTTTGATCTAATCGATCTTGCTTTGCTACAATTGTGGGTTTATGGCTGTTCAACATTAGGATTGCTGCACTCTATTTTTTGCATTAGTGGCTTCAAGGTATTCAATGTAAGTAAAAATATTAGAACTGAGTTATAGGATAAATGTAAGTAGCTTAACCTAATTGAATTACGCTAACGTTGTGTTCTCAGATATTGCACTGAAGAAACCCGGATGCTTTAATTTTAATTTTCACAATGGACGTAAAGCAGGAATTACTTGATAATGATCTGTATAGTACAATGGCCAGCAGCTTATACGAACCACTGATGAAAGTCGAAGAGAACAAAGTGGTCGCAAACTTAGATGTACAAGAGATCGTTGAAGGCACTATTGACAACTCAACTCATTACCAAATGAATATTAAACAGGAGGAATTTGATGTAAAAGATGAATTGCTTGCTACATGTACAGCAAGTGGGAGCGGTTTCGAAGAACACTTACAGTACAAGGTCTGTGGATATGAATCAAAAGGCAAGATCAATTTCTATAAACATATGATAACTCATGCAAAAAAACTTCACTTATGTTCCATTTGTGGATATAAAACAGCAAAGAAGGATAAATTGGTTAATCACACGAGGACACATACGGGCGAAAAACCGTATTCATGTTCAATTTGCATATTTAAGGCATCTCAGAAACATAAATTAGTTATTCACATGCGGAGACACACAGGCGAAAAACCTTATTCCTGTTCCATATGTGAATATAAAGCAGCAAAGAAAGAACACTTAGTTTATCATATGAGGACACATACGGGCGAAAAACCTTTTTCTTGTTCCTTTTGTGAATATAAAGCTGCAAAAAAAGAACACTTAGTTAACCATTTGCGGACACATACGGGCGAAAAACCTTATCCTTGTTCCATTTGCGAATATAAAGCAGCAAAGAAAGAACTCTTAGATAATCATATGAGGACACATACGGGCGAAAAACCGTATTCATGCTTAATTTGCAAATTTAAAGCAGTACAGAAACATAAATTAGTTATCCATATGAGGATACATACCGGTGAAAAACCGTATTTATGTTCTCTTTGCGAATACAAAGCAGCAGAGAAAGGTACTTTAACCATGCACATGAAGACACATACAGGAGAAAAACCTTATTCCTGTTCCATTTGCGAATATAAGTCAGCAAAGAAAGGTAACTTAGTTTACCATATGAAGGCACATACAGGCGAGAAACCTTATTCATGTTCAATTTGCAAATTTAAAGCAGTACAGAAACAGAAATTAGCAATCCATATGAGGACACATACAGGCGAAAGACCTTATGCATGTTCCTTTTGCGAATATAAAGCAGCAGAAAAAGGTACTTTAGTTAAACACATGATGACACATACGGGAGAAAAGCCGTATTCATGTTCTATTTGCGATTATAAAGTTACACGGAAACGTACATTAGTTAAACATATGAGGACACATACAAGTTAATAGTCTTGTTGGCCTACAATTTGCAATTGTAAAGCAGGAGGGATAGTTGATTTATAGAACCATTTGAGGACATATGTAACAGAAAACTTATGTAATCATTCTCTACAGATAAACTGAGGAGAAGTGGAAAAATTCAACGATGATGTGGTAGCATAAAACCATCAAGTATAGCTTTTATACCATATATTATGAAACGACTAACGTGCATGATTAGTTGTAAATTTCTAAATATTTCTATTTGTCTTGTTAAAAATTAATATAAATAGTATATTGTACAACTAGTTATGTAAAGTCATACTTTTTTCATGAATTTGCAGTTTGATTAATGAGAGCGAAGCCCGAGTTTATCAAGCAAAGAATAAAAAAAGTTGCTTTCATATGTGTTGTACACATTATTTTTTTGCATATTGATCCCTTGCAACTCGAAATTTGGCCGAAAACAACTTCAGAATTTACAAATGTCAAACTTACAATTCACAATTTCAATAAAATAGTTTAAAAGTGTTTTCTTTCCGATTTTTTCTTAAAAAATACCACTTTCATGATCACTACGCAAAAAATTAAATTTCGTCTTCATTGTAAACGATTATGTAATATTTTATAACGATAATAAAATCTTTTGGTATACATTTTTGGTATAACAATGCATATTTACAAGTTATTTCTCAATATACATTTGTACAAGTTAAGTACCTAATATAGAACGTTCAAGTTAAGCATGATAGTCAACAATTCTAAGTAGCATACAGCATAATGAATTGTCCATGTTATGTTATTAAGGAACGCTTCCTGAGTGGGAAAAGAATCAGTTGTGGTTCAAAGTTTGTTAATTTCCTTCTTATTGCTGATCAAATTCTTCACTAAGCTATAAAATTTCTGATACATAGGTAATATTTGTATTGCGATACCTCTTCCACAAAACAAAAAGGAATCGAATATACCCATTCTCCGTCGACTTGACAGTCATTTAAAAAAAAATTCAATAATCAATGGTCTTTGAAATGTATTAAAAATTATTTTTACTATTACTATCTGACAAACATTTTCAGAATTTAGCAATAATGTGACTTTCCACAAACATCCATTCCATATATATAATAGACTTGTCTGTCCGTCCGTCCGTCCGTCCGGGACGCGGTTTCAGCAGCCAAACCGTAAGAGATAGAGAAAAAAGTTATTAAAGTTATACGTTTTGAATGGTCATGTCAGGTCAGGAACCGAATTTCAGTCACGTGACACTTCCGGTTTTCGAGAAATCACGTGATTTCCGTCCGTCCGGGACGCTGTTTTCTGTCCGGGACGCTGTTTCAGCAGCCAAACCATAAGAGATAGAGAAAAAAGTTATGAAAGTTATATGTTTGGAATGGTCATGTCAGGTCAGGAACCGAATTTCAGTCACGTAACACTTCCGGTTTTCGAGAAATCACGTGATTTCCGTCCGTCCGGGACGCTGTTTTGTCTGTCCGGGACGCTGTTTCAGCAGCCAAACCGTAAGAGATAGAGAAAAAAGTTATTAAAGTTATATGTTTGGAATGGTCATGTCAGGTCAGGAACCGAATTTCAGTCACGTGACACTTCCGGTTTTCGAGAAATCACGTGATTTCCGTCCGTGCGGGACGCTGGTCCGTCCGGGACGGTCTTTTTTGTTTTATTAAATGAGACATTTGTCTCACTGGACTGCTAGTTTATTAAATAATAAATGAATTCCATATAATGTAAATTTTTAACAATTTGGCTTTTCACTTTGGATCATTAATTTTGAAGGTTTAATTTTCTTGGGCAATAGTTTATGACAGTTAAAAACTTAAGACTTTTAATAAACTTACAACCAAGAAAATATCATAGTTGATGGACATATAATTAAATTACACACGTCAATTGTTTGGTACAACATAATCACAGCATTGATTAATAAAAAATTATTAGAATTAGAACATATTGAGGTGATTGTAAAAGCTACAAATTGGTTAACCTCAAAGACATAACATGTGGAACTGAAAAAATGTGATAGCAGGTATAACAGTGTAAGATGTTTCCTTACAGTTGGTACTAGATTGGTGGTAAATTTGAAAGTTTTTAACTTGGAAAAAAAATTAATTATTGACAGTTATTGTTAGTACTTGTTGCTAAATAATCCCATGGCTACCTTTTGATTAGATAGAAATAAATTCTACTTAGGTTTTAGATATCTATATTGAAATTAATTGAATTTTTATTTTTATTAATGGGAAATGTTTCTAGAAATTTTCTTTTGCCATTATTAGCTTCAATGATTCTATTGAACATCGCTCTAAAGTTAAAGATAACTTGATAAAATTAAATAATATTCTTAGCACTTATGGGTACCCGAAAGGCTTTTCATTATTTGGCTATTCAATACTTCACATCAAAACTTAAATAAGACCAATAATAATAATATTAATAACACAAATAGAAGACTTAGGAGATTTCCTTATATCAAAGATTTTTGAAAAATTAAAAAAAAATCGGTGATAGTGAAAACCTCACAATTGCCAGTTATAATAATACACGCTAAATTGTTTTTATATCAGATTGAAGGATACAATAAAAAAACAAATTATCCACGATTATTTATCAAATCGCATACAACGGATGTAATTGTCAGTATGCGGGACACACAAATCAATGGCTCGAAAAAAGAATTCTGACACTAAAATTTTAGACATTGAATTTAATACTGTTAAAAGGATATTTCTATAAATGTTTCATATTAACAAAAATTAAATTTCAATTAATTTAAATACGGATATCCAAAACCCTAGTAGTATTTATTCATATCTAATCAACAGGTAGCCATGGGATTGTTTAGCTACAGGCACTGACAATATATTTCAATAACTGCCAGTTTTTAAAAAGGTTGAAACTTTAAGATTTACTGCCAATTTAGTATCAACTTTGAAGAAACCTTTTATACCTGCTATTGCACTTTTATCAGTTCCACATGTTATGTCTTCGAAGTAAATCAAATTGTAGCTTTTACAATAATTTTAATATGTTCTAATTCTAATAATATTTTATTAATCAATGGTGAGGTGTACCTTGTACTGAACAATCAGTTTATAATTTAATTATATGTCCATCAACTTTAATATTTTCTTCAGATAGTAAGTATATTATCAATTTTTTTGTTGCTAAAACAGAGCAATATATTTCGTGGTGGAAATGGTATCACAGCAGAGTCCTCAAAGAGAGGCGGAGAAATGTTACAAGGAGAAATAGTGAATCTTTTTCATTCATTCATGATTTTTGCATCTTTCACCTTTTGGTGTAGAGGATCATTCATACCGCGCCGATATGCAACTATTAATATGTAAGAAATATGTAAACAGTAGCAAATACCTGAACAGTGGTAACCCGCTATGTTATGCCCTTTTCCCAAAAAAGAATATAGCTCTGATTGTAGAAACTAAAGGGGGGTAGCATTATAAGGCACGACATATAAGGTTCTGTCAATACTAACTACAGAGTGAATTAAATACAGGACGGAAAGCAATTTTGTGAATTCCAAACAGGTTTTTGACGAAATATAGCGGCGATTGGCCAAATTTTCTCTGTGAAACAGAATTTAATTTGTCTTTAAATATACCGTTTACTGATTTCAAACAGGCATATGAACAGAAATGCCTGGAGGCTGGATCAGGTTTCTGTTGATTGCACTGGTTCTTTATCCCTAATTTTTAAGCACATGAATGAGACTGCATTCATGTTTTAAGCCAATGTAGTCAATGGCACTTAAAGGGATGATGGTGTTGCTACGCTGTAAAACGCAGCCTCACGTTTTATGAATTATGGCTTGGAAGAGGGCAGCAACGTTGCGAATGAATCAATCATTAGATTTCGATTGATTTATTACAAAAATAAACGGTTTATTTATACAAAAATTAATTGCTTAACTAAATAACAACATATCAAAGTGCAAAGTGTAGATTAGTGGAACGATTCTAATATTACAAAACAACTACTCAGCAGGCGGTAAGCTGTTATAGTTCCGCATGCGTTTGCAAGTCCGTGCGCTGAACTCGAGATTGTGGGTCGTTTATTTGAGCGATTTGCAAGTTGCAGTTTTCTGGCCTTTAACTGGTTTGATTGCGAAACAACACTGGCTTTTAAATTGTGAACGATATTTCGACTGACATTTATATCTGTTTAATTGAAAATTAAACACATGATATAATCAAAATTCATATAGTATATTATGATACAAGTGTATAAGTACGCCTTTAAAGCACGTGCGACGAGTTTAAGAGCACGACGCTCTAGCGGAGTGTTTTTAACGTCGCTAGTGCTTTAATGGCTCTTATACACGTGTATCATAAGCTATTTTTTCTACGATCGTAACAGAAATATAAAAACTTAGTTGAGTGACACTTTTTCCGTCATATTGTGTTAGATATTCTAGGTTATGTTGACATTAAAATTTATGGCAAATTTATTAAAACACGCCTCTAAGCCAACGTGCGAATAAGGCGTATTTTGGGCGCTAATATTAAGAGTGCTACAAACGTCGCCTTTGACACTAGAAACAGTGCAAAAAATTGTCATTTTGACACGATCGTAGAAAACAGTAATTTACGATACAATTGCGTAAAGCTACTCTTGAGTGACGAGTGGAGTGGAGTTAAAACGCGAGTGAGCGAGCGTTTTAAGCCCCGCGAGTGACTAAAAATGCTTTACGCATGTGCATCGTACAATATTTTATCGACGATAGAATCTAGAAAACAGGGTAAATATTAAAAAAAAATGTAAATTAGGATTAACAGCAACCGATCGTAATTTTGCGTGTTTTAAAATTTTTAAATCACGTTGCTACTGACAACGTGACTAATGAAATATTTTAAACACGTTACTACTGACGACTTAAACTAATGAAAACATGTTATTAAACGGTCGTTTTACAAACTTAAAACTGCCAACTAAAAGGTAGTTTTACATACTGTCGTAGATAAAACTATTTAAAGTATTGGAATATATTAAATTTCCTAGAAAAATAACTAACTTAGTCAAAACGATACCGAGGGATACAAAATGCGAGGTTATACTTGAAAGTAGGGTTTCAAATAGTATGGAATTTGATAGGGTATTGCAAGAGGGAAATCTACTATTGCTCAGTTTCTTCAATCTGGTACTTAAAAAAATTATAAAAAAACAATATACATAGAAAGGGCACATCACAAGCCTCAATTTATAGACTATTCCGATGATTTGGTATTCTTGACCCGGAAACCAGGGGAACTAGAAAATGTAGAAGTGAAAGCTAAGGAGTTTGGGCTAGAAATAAATGAAGAGTGTGGAAGAGGAAAGCAGTACAATTTTAAAACAGTGAACAGTTTTGAATATTTAGGAGTGAATTTAAGAAATTACAATGAAGAAAAAGAAGAGATTAATAGGAGGTTGTCTAAGGGAATTACAAGTGCTGGGGTTGTAGTGAACAAAATAAAATCAAGAAAAGTATTGAAAACACAAAAATAAGGATTTACCTAGGAATCCATCATACGTTCAACAGGACTGTATCAGTAACGTCTTAAATACGAAGCCGGAAGTCTTCTGCGTCACGAGCACGTGATATCAGCTAAATGAGGCCATTTGCTATTGCTGCCGCCAACTGTTTTCGAACATTTCGAAAGAGTGTTGTGTGGAGAGAAAAGGGATTTATCTTGGCTGTAAAAAATTTCATTATTTATAGATTTATGCATCTCATGTATCGTGCATTCACTAAATACTGTAGTACTTGTATATTGTGTAATAACCGAGTCGATTTAATAAAGCTTAATCCACTGCAAGAATTTATGGGGTTGCGTAAAAATTCCCGCCATATATAATTACTTCGATCTTGATAAAAGTTGCGCTCCTAATTGGATGTATTCGTTCCCATATACAAATGAACTGATTGCAGTTGTAATTCGTGATTTATCTGACTAACGTTTTCACCTGCCACATTCAGTAGATAAAGCGCTGTAGAAGACTTTATGTTATTTGCTCATCTATAGAGATTTATTGACGTAATCCCTCACTAATCAGATATAGATTTATTACAGTTATTAACCGAGAAATAATAAGAATAAAGGCTGCTTAGAATTTGGAGCTTGAATAGGTGGGAACTTGAGCATTTATCTCAAAATTGCAACAGAAATTTGTACAATTTGAAATGTAAATTTAGCTTCATGGTTCAATATACGAGTATTACCAATGCCATATTGATTTTATCGAAGACATTAGAGTTAGTAATAATAGTTCTAATGTGATGAGATTGTCATAATCACAGAAATAAAATTGCGTTGCAGGGAGAAAGTGAAAGACAGATAAGGCGAAGAGAGGGAGGGAGAGTCAAATATCGCCATTAAAACTTTATTACTTCTTGTTAGCATATTTGCTGAATTGAAAACTAAACGATTTCTATTTATATGTTGCTATTTTTACTATTTGAGGTTATTTTCTAAACATTACGAGTTAATTTATGATCTTCAGTGCGATATTGCAACTCTATAACAAGTTAAATATAATGTTGTTATGGTCGTGAGAATTTAATATTTATTTTAGATTAGAAATAATTAGTACCTATTCTGCCTTATAAGAGAGAGAGAGAGAGAGAGAGAGAGAGAGAGAGAGAGAGAGAAAGAGCTTGATTTTTCACTAATTAAAATCTCTCTTACTATATTTTCATAAATGGAAGTATTAAAAACGCCATTAAAGAGAATGTGATAAATTTCTTACCGTTTTTTTACTCTTCTTTGCTTGAATTGCAGCCTTGAAAGGAGCTGGATAGTTATCTGCGTCCCCAATACCTTCTTGAGAGCTGGTAGTGCACAGTGTAGTACCTGTTTATTGAAATTATGAATTATAATTCAGCTTTCTTTTATATACAAGTCATATAGTGCCTTTTTTAATGTTTTATGGGGTTCTTGTCAGTTTTTTTACCGCCAGTGTTGCATAAATATACACTTATATGATCGTTAAACAATCAGGTCATTGCGTTGTCGACGTAATGGGGAGTTGTTGTGTTGTAGTGTTGTAATGCTGGCCGCTAAGTAAATTAAATATAGTATATTTCAGAGATTATAGTGTAATGAAATGAAAATACTATATTTGCGCTGTAATATCCTAACTTTTACGGTATTATTCAATTTTACAAATGATTACTCCCTCATAATTTTGTTAAGTCGTAAAAACCAGATTACTCGCCCTGTAATTGGGTAGCTTCAGAGGGTCAGAGTCCGTTTAAACATTCGAGCAAAAACAAATAAACAAGAGAGAAAACATAAAATAATTCTATTGTTCTGTTAAATACATAAATTAAAATTATGTAACTTTGTACAATGGATTTACAGGATATCTAAATAAATCGCTGCTTTGGTCCTTGCAGGTAGGCAACCAAATCGAGAGCACTGTCAATCCGGTCGTCGGATATCTGTAATGGGACAGAACTGCATTATTTGACAGATTCAAGGTTGGCGAACTCGGAGCTTTGGTGCAATTTTTAAACGTTCTAAGCGACCTCAGGGGAAATATAACTGCTTAGCGGGTTCATGCTGGTGTCTGAAGGTGTGTGTGCGACCTTTTGATCAACTAAGTGGCCTTATGGTGCTCGATTTCCAGGAGATGGCTACAAATCCGGGCTTTCTTAAATGTTAGAACTGCGAGTCTGGGACTTACTGGGAAATTCTTTGGAGCTGTTATTGCTGGGCAGGACTAAATACGGGCATTAGAAGACACTACTGAGTGGCCAACGGAGATTTTCTTGCGAAACAGCAAACCAACAAAACTGGGGTTAGAAAGTGCGGTCCAAATGGCCGGGCACGCAGAGAGAGCGCAGTCAACACAGAGTAAAGCATCAACAACGCTCGCCGGGGTGGAAGTTCGTGACAGAATGCTGTTTAACAAAGCTTCCCGGTCAGAGTTTAAATTTGGCAGGTGAGAATTGGAAGCGATCTGGAGCTTGCAAAATAAAGTGATTGACAGCGGGGGTTCCCGGCGAACAGGAGGCTCAAAGATTTCAGGTCAGGAGGCCCAAAGCTTTCAGGTCAGGAGGCCGAGTGAAGTTATGTTTCAAAACTTGGAAATAAGTCACTTTTAGTGGCGAAACTGCTTGTATTTATACTCGGCGTTATCTTGTAAGTTGACATTCAGAGGAGGATTGTAATTCACGGCGTGCATATCAGCATTTTTGTACAGAAATGTTGCCTCAACCCTAAGATCGCTTTGTATTTCTGTAGAATCTTATCAACAAGGTAAAGTTCGAAAACACCAAATGTGACAGGGGGTTAGCTATGCGCAAATTTTAAATGAGTTTCTTAATTATATTTGCGCCAGGATAACGTCACAGCGCAAGCGTTTGCTGAGAGATATTTTTATCATGTGAATAAGTGTGGGATTCCGATGTGTCGAGCCAATTACATAAACGAAAATAAGGTAGGTAAGTAATAATAATTCATTTGGTTCTGAGGTTTACGTGATCATGATCACATGTATAACGGCAAATGTTAAAGAAGTAATACACATATACCCTATGTCATAACTAACTCACTAAAACGACAATAAATTTGGAAGTAATAGTTACCAATGGATCCTTTTGTTGTTGGAGTAATAGGTTTTATTGTAGTATTTTGCGTATTTGGCAATATCAATGCAATTATTAGTATTAAATAATATTAATAGTTGTGCACCAAACAAGAAGCTAAGCATTGTATCTTATTTATTTGACCTTGCGCATTTATTAGAGTGTATAGGAAACAAACATGACCAAATATTGAACTGTCTTGATTTTAAAACAGGGAAAATTGCAATGTTTTATTCATTAAAATCGCTTCACGAGAGGAAACATGATAAATTACGTAAATATAAATTTACTATTGGATAAATTGCAAAGAGATTCATTTGAACATAGGTTTGTAAATTATCATCAGCTGGCTTGTGGACAGTATAACATTTCTTTGCGAGCATTATATGTATAAAAAAGAGATTTAGAATTTAGTCACTATTAACCATACAATCATGACAGTTTGACACTATTCAGATTAATATAGTTGATAAGAAATATAATGTTTGTATTCTCGAGAAAGATTCGTTTAATCCTCGTATTGTTATCAATCCAGAAACCGTCGAAAAAGTTAAAAGTGAAGTATTGCCTGTGATAACTTATTTAGTAGGTTGTTGCTGTTACATTGCTTTGGGGAAAACTAAATTTGAGAATTGCAAACATAAGTTAGTTTATGAAGATCAATTAGTTGTAGAAAACAACTGCAGTTTAGTTAAGAATTTGATCCATGGGGGTCTGTTATATCTATATAATATATAATATAATAGTCAATGTAGTTAACAAATAAATAAATCATATAGAGTAAAACCAGTAAATTTTTGGATTCATATAGCGCTACCTATACTAGAGTTTAGTATACAAAATTATGGTTTTTACTTTGAAACTTCATTTTACATTACAAGAAAAAACGATGATGGTACGATTAAGGGCTCACCTCAGGACTGAAAGCACAGAAAGCACTTAATTTTTACTGTTATAATCACATATAAATACTTTGCGCCTATGCGATTTAACCTACTTTCGGCCTTCTGAGCTGACGTCACGCCAGAGAACTTAGTTTTTAGTTCTCTATAAATAGAGGATCACTTTATGATCCTATAAAAAGACAGTTGGAATTATTTTTTATCCCGACAAGTAAGTGGGATCACAACTTGAGAGGATTGCTAACAACTCTCTGGGCACACCGCTGCCTAGACTCATCCAGGTTAGTCTTACGGTGACATGCTATTTGTATTTTTGCATTGCATGAATAGTTCAGCTTATTACTGTGAAGAGTAG